>JAOTQJ010000083.1:9541543-9592411 GCA_025642045.1 Solanum sejunctum
GGGGGGGGGGGGGGGGGAAACTTATCACAACTCTATAGCATGACTTAGAAAGTGAAGAAGGGAAACATTTCCTAAAACACCTCATAGCCTCCTACTTATAGTCATGGTGCGCTTCACAACCACAAATAGGACTCTAATCGATGCAATTTGTTGGACTTCTAGGATCTATCAACCTAGTGATCTGATACCAAGTTTGACACAACCCAAGCCTAGGGCCTAGATGTGACACGATGAATGGGAAACCCAAAGAAACCCCAAACAAGCCTCTTAACTTGTCATTACACATCCTTGGTTGGGGAAGCATATAAAAGACCTATAAAGTAAGAATAGGGGCAATGGGACTAAGGGAAAACTTGCATAACATCATAATCGAGGGAAGAGTGAAATATCATAACATCGATATATAACTTGTCTAACAACACCTCTAAATAAATAGATAGAGCGGGGGCCAAGACAAAGCAACATGGTTCACCCTAATAGTTAAATAAAACAAAAGAAAATATCTCAATACCTAGATAAGAGGAAAACATAACCTAAGGTCTTCATAATGGACTCCTCACCAACAAGCTTGGATTAGCACCATTTAGCCACACAGAGGAGGAGGAGGATCAATTTGGGCACCGATTCCTACATGGTGATATCATGTAGGAAAGAGTATGGATTAGTATGTCTGAATGTATTAAGTATGTGGGGTGCAAATCAACAATAGATAGACATCATTCTCAAGATGCATATATTAAACAAAAGGCATAGTATAACAATATGGCATGTATGATCAATGCGTAAGTAAAACATGATTAAGTAACTCATCCTCATATAAGATATAATTAGTGAAGAATAAACCAACTAGATTTCCAAAGTATAAACCCCTTGGTCGGTTGATGATGATCTTGCCCTATCACCCTGGTGGTATGGTACAAACCCCTCACATGGTTGATGATAATCACACCTTATCACCCTAGTGGCAAAGTACAAACTCCTCACATGGTTTGATGAGTACAAACCCCCACCTTGGTTGATGAGTATAAACCCCTACTCTCTTGATAATGATCTAACCCTATCACCCTTGTCGTGTGGTATAATCCTCTCACATGGTTGATGGATACAAACCACCACCTCGGTTGTCGGAGCTCTTAGTCCCCAGATTGGGCATTTTTTAATGCATCACTTTATATAGAGTATGTTATATATGTAATCTCATTTCAATGTTATAATATCATTCATATTATATCTGATACTTTGGACTGTCATTTCAATAAGAAACCCTAGCTCGATATTTATCAAACAGCTAGGGGTATGTAATGGGGATAAAATATAATATAATTTAGAGATAAAATCATGCAATAAAATCTATTGTAAAACCATCAATTAACACCTTGTAGTACCCCCAAGACATTAACATCAAAAGCCATCATCAAATCCAACATTAGATCCAAGATTTAAATCTCAAAACATGCTAAAACAACTATACTTTCATGAACTAAAATCACTATACAGTAAATTTCTCAATATACAACACCCATATGTAAAATCAACTTTAAATCATGCATTATTAAGTAAAAGAGGGTTTAGGCACCATGGGTGGAAGTACCCAATGGTTCAACAACATAAACCTTAGCTTTAGAGAAATTCTTGGTGAAGGTTGACAATGGAGACTTGAAGCTTGAAGAGAATCCTTAGCTTTGGATGAGGGTTTTGGGTCTTGAATTTGGGAGTGAAAATATGGCTAAGTATTTTGGGAAGTAATGGGAGATGTTTAGGATGATATAAGGGTGAAATTTGATTAAAAGTGTAGATAAAAACACGTTTGGAAAACTTGGTCCCAACACTTAGAATGTTTTAGGCCGTACAAGAAAAACACTGCCAGCAAATACACATCTCCACATTGCGGAGAGGACATAGAGAAGATTTTGTACTGAAGCGTGCGCAAGGCACATTGCAGAGGCATTGCGGAAAGCTCTTTGGAATTCGCCACTTAAAAATTTATAATTGCTATACTTTCACCATTAAAACAAGGTTAGACCTTTTTTCATCGAATTTTGATGCCCTGATCACAAATATGAAACCAAATTTTTGAAATAATGAAGGAAATTTTAAATATATGAAAATTAAAATTTTGGGCATTTAGAGGCATGTTTTTGGGCACTTTTTGGGGTCATTTCATACCCTACCACCCATGCTAATTGAGGCATAACGCCTCCTCAACTAGGCATGGTCAAATCACAATACTATAGATACTTGTCATGAAAACAACACATATATACCTTCCTTTTATCATTATAAATTCATTCAAATCATAGGTCATGCAATGGATCATTAATAGCTCAAGAATTTAAAACCAGACATTTTATCAAACACTTGGCAGGTGTGTAATGCTACTAAAAACTATGCAATTCAAGAGTAACGTCATGTGAGAAAAATCAATGCAAAATCACCCACCAACACTAGGTAGTACCCTCTTGAAAGACCACATCAAAATCCCTCATCAAATCACATAATGGATCCTAGCTTCATGGCTCAAAACATGCATAGTTGAACAACCTATTATAAAACCCCAATATAGTTCATACTCAAAATTCATAATGAGATATACCCATAGATAAAACAACTTGAAAATATCCAATTCATAATATAAAAAGGAAGATGGGGCACTATGGGTGAAAGGACCCAATAGTTGAAACCTACATACCTTAATCTTGGAGTTTCTTGAAGAAGAACTTACGGAGTACTTCGGGCTTGACTTGGTTTCCTTGAACTCCTACAAAACTTCTTGAAAATGTCGAGAATTGATAGAGAATTTTATGAAGATTAGAGGGGAATTTGAGAATTTTTGGTGCATTTTTAGTGCTAAAAATGGCTAAAGAATGAGAGATTTTCGCATATATATGTATTGGGTTCTTATCCGATTGCCCTAAAGTAAGAAAAGAATTTTTCTAAAATTTTTTAACTAGTCCATGCTAGGTTCGCATCATAGACTGATCGTGTACAGCTACTATTTTGCCAAGTTTAGCCAAAAATTATTTTCTTGTCACAGAAAACATGTACCATGTAGGTACTCGTTTTTTCACTTAATTTTGCCCTCTTAACAAGAATATGAAGTCGGATTGGTGAAATTCTTCAAGGATTTTAAGATGTTAAATAAAATGCATCTAGTATCTTTTCGAGCTATGTGGAGGGGTATTTAAATATCCCTAGTTTGATATATAAGGGAATTACGATTATAGGGCATTCCTAGGCAAATGTCGGGCGTTTCAGCCTTCAACTCTAGCAAGAAGGGCTCAAGATCCTGTTTTGCCTTTACCTCCTCAACTAATGAAGACTTAGAACCATCAATAACCACTACACCACCATTATCAACTTCTCCCAACCTAAACCCCAATCTAGCCAACCGATGGACCTCTCAAGCCAATCCTTGACACTATCATTAATATGAGCTAGACTACCCATAAAGACCCTACTTAGAGCACCAGACACATCATTAGTTTTGTCGGGGTGATAATGCACACTCATATCATAATCTTTAAGGAGCTCTAACCACCTTCTTTGTCTCAAGTTAAGATCTTTTTGGGTGAACACATATTGGAGATTCTTATCATCAGTAAACACATCAAAATGAACCCCATACTGGTAATGATGCCATATTTTTAAAGCAAATACCCTGGCTGCCAATTCAAGATCATGGGTGGGACAATTCTTCTCATGCACTTTAAGTTGGCTAGAGGCATATACTATCACATTACCACTTTGCATCAAAAAAACACCCCAAACCAATTCATGAGGCATTACAACATACAACAAAAAATTCTAACCATTCTGGTAGAGATAAAATAGGAGCGAAGACAAGCTAATCCTTCAAAATTTGGAATCTCTTTCCACACTCATCAATCCACACAAATTTCACCCTCTTTTGGGTCAACTTAGTCATAGGAGAAGCAATAGAAGAGAAACCATTCACAAACCTATGGTAATAACCTGCCAAACCCAAGAAACTTCTAATATCCGATAGAGTCAAAGGTATAGGCTATTTCTAATCACCTCTGTATTCTTAGGATCCACCTTAATGCCATCCCCCCACACCACATGCCCTAGGAAAGCAACCTCTTTTAACCAAAAAATCATATTTTTTACATTTGGCATACAACCTCTCTTCCCTCAAGATTGACAACAACACCATCAAGTGATTCACATGCTCCCCTTTACTATGAGAATAAATTAAGATATCACCAATAAAAACCACCACAAACAAATCAAGGTACGGTTTGAAGACCCTATTCATAAGATCCATAAACATAGCCAATGCATTAGTCAACCCAAAGGACATAACAACAAACTCAAAGTGCCCATACCTAGTCTGGGAAGACGTCTTGGGAATGTCACACCCCCTTAATTTCACTTAGTGATACTCAGACCCAAGGTTGATCTTAGAGAAGTGACTAGCCCCTTGAAGTTGATCAAAAAGGTCATCAATCCTTGGTAGAGGTACT
The DNA here is from genome assembly GCA_025642045.1 of Solanum sejunctum. Classification (NCBI taxonomy): domain Eukaryota; kingdom Viridiplantae; phylum Streptophyta; class Magnoliopsida; order Solanales; family Solanaceae; genus Solanum; species Solanum sejunctum. The sequence goes on from JAOTQJ010000083.1 coordinate 9,546,028, forward strand.
TGTTCTTTATGTTTACTCTATTATGTTACTGGTAATCAATACACATTCAAAGAGAATCATCTTTCTTTTTTGCAAATAACACCAGTTCACCCCAAGGTAACTTACTAGCCCTTACAAATTCCTTCTCCAACAAATCATTCAATTGCTCCTTCAACTCCACTGAGGCCATAAGGTAAGTTGGAATTAAAATGGGTTGGGTATCGAGAAGAAGATCTATACCAAAGTCTATTTTCCTTTTGGGAGGAACACCGGGGAGCTCATTAGGAAAGACATCAAGGAACTTATTAACCACCGAAATGGACTCAATAGGAAGGACTATGGACTCAACATCCCTAACCCTCATAAGGTGAAAGAGACAACCCTTAGAAATCAACTTTTTGGCTTTAAGATAAGAAATGAATCTACCCTTGACCACCACATCACAACTTTACCACTCAAGGATGGCCTCATTAGGGAATTGGAATTTGACCCTATGGGTCCTAAAATCAATAGAAGCATAATATGCATGCAACCAATCCACCCCAAGAATGACATCAAAATTCACCATATCAAACACAACAAATCACAAGGCAAGATTTTATTCAATATGAATACAGGACAATTTCTATCGACTTTTTTATCAATAATAGACTCACCAATGGGAGTAGATACTTTATAGGGCTCACACAATAATTCGGGGCTAACATGAAGCTTTTTGATAATAAAAGGAGTAATCAAAGAAAGAGTGGAAGCCGGGTCTATCAAAGTATACACATCAAAACCAAAAACCTTTAGCATACTGGTGATGAAATCAGGCACCTCATCTACCCCTTGTCTCCCTTGAAGAGCATAGAATCTATTTTGCCTTAGGGCACCCACTTGTTGGCCTCCTCTTCCCTTTGCACCTGCATTTGCACCTTGGCCTTGTGGACGACCATCTCTACCTTTGTTTTGATTACAAGTACAATCAATCACCTTATGACCCGTTTCAGCACATCCAAAGCAAGCATTAGAATTCTTCTAACATGGACTACTATGATTTCTTTCCCACCTTGGGCACTTATGATTTGGCACCCTACCTCTACCAACTTGGAACCTTTGATTATCATTAGCAACCTCCTATTAGGAGCATTGGAAGATACTTGGACTTGGAACTTATGGCCTTCAGTAAATCGGACACCCTTGGGATTTTGGAATCCACATTCAAAATGGGCCCTCTTGGCCTCCCCACTTCTTCTCTTCCTCAATTTTTCCACATCTAGTTATTCGACGTAAGTCATAAGGTGGGACAAGTCCATATCACCTATGAGCATGGCAGTACGACACTCCTCATTCACCAAGTCGGGACACACCCGACATAAATTTATTCATCCTAGACCTCAGTTTGACAACCAATTGGGGGAATACTTAGAGAGTTGGTTGAACCTGAGGGCATACTCCCTCACACTCACTGACCATTTCTTTAGATTTATAAATTCCATCATTTTTGCCTCTCTTAGCTCAATAGGAAAGAACCAGTTGAGAAATGCCACTTTGAACTCTTCCCAAATGATAGCATCACCATTCCCCTTCTCCATCTTCCATTAAGTGTCCAAAATTTGAGCCAACCGTTTGAGTTGGTAGGACACCAACTCTGCCTTCTTCTTTGAGTTAACCCTCATAATAGACAACACCATATACACCTCATTAATGAATTCTTGTGGATCTTCATCCACCTTAGACCCACAGACCTCCAATGAGTTCATTCTAGTAAAATCCCTCACCCTTGAGGCTGGAGTAGGAGCATGAGGGGCTTGGGCCTCTTAGTTGATTTGATAAGTCATGGCATGGGCCAATATGGTAATAGCATCCCGAAACTCTTCATGGGCCACTCCCCCATTTTGAGGAGCGGGACGGGTGCACGGGCTCTTCTTCCTCTTGGAATAGGCATGATCTAGAAAAGCAAAGAAAATACGTTAGAGGAAAAGCCTTACCTAACTCCCAAAGCACGACATAAATCATGAAGAAGGAAACTATTTCCTAGAACGCCTTCTAGCCTCTCACTCATAGTTGTGTTGCACTTCACAACCATGAACAATACTTTAATCGACGTGGTGTGTTAGATTTCGAGGACCATTAACAACCTATTGCTCTAATACCAAGTTTGTCATGACCTAAGCCTAAGGGCTAGACATGACATAGTGAATGGGGAACCCTAATAAACCCTAAACAAGCCTATTAGCATATCAATCACACATCCTTAGTCGCGAAAATAAAACATCAAGAACAAGGGACATGAAGAAAGGAAATGGGACTAAGGGAAGTGTTAGATAATTATAAAACATTCAAGAGTCAAAATCACAACATAACTACTTCAATTATTCCAACAACACCTCAAACATAGATTGGACGGGGGCCAAGACAATTTTTGAGCACACCCTCGTACTATCAAATGGTCAACATAAAAAGATAACAAAAGCAAGAGTAGCATAGCTAGTGTCCTTAAACTTGAGGACTCACTAAAATCTTATCTTCAAGATGCCAAACTAGCCATATGGAGTATGATCATTAGGTTCTCATTTTCCAACATAGTAACTTCATGTAGGCATGGAGTATGCGTTAGTACATTTAAATGCACTAAGTATGCAGGATGTAATGTAACAAGAATAAGCCAATATAATCAAAATGCATAATCATAAGCAATGGATGAGTATAATATCAATATGGCATGTATGATTAATGCTTGAAATAAAATATGCTCATAAATTATATATCTTATACAGAACATAATACATATGTGGGAGAAGACCATACTCATAGACCGAGCAACTATTACTCAAAATCCAAGGCATGTCACCCCCTTGGAAGGTGATTGAGGTACCTACCTCTCAACTTGGTAGAACAGGTATGTCCCCTCCCCCCCCTTATAAGGTGGTCAAGGTACATGCCTCTCAACGTGGTAGTACGGGCATGTCATCCCCCTACGAGGTGGTCAAGGTATATACCCCTTGACATGGTAGCATAGGCCTATCATACCCCAATGAGGTGGTCAAGGCATGTCACCCCCTCAATAAGGTGATTAGGCATATCACCCTCCAATAAGGTTGTCACGATCTAAGCCTAAGGCCTACACATGACATGACAAATAGGAATCCGACAAGACCCTAAACAAGCTTTTTAACATATCATTATACATCATTGGTTGCAAAAGCAATTAAACAACATAATTAGATTAGAAGTAAGGACAAAAGGGTGAAAGGGAAACATTCATAACATAAACACCAAAGCAAGAGAGTCCAAGCTCAATACATAACATGTCCAAAAACACCTCAAGACAAGCAATTAGGCTCACCCTCATAGTTATTACATATATTAAAAACGATAGCCTTAGTACATAGCATGAGATCATAGGCATTGTCCCCGGAATGGAGGACTCACCAACTAGCTTGAGAGAAATCGTACTAGCCACGTGGAGGAAGATGCTTAAGTGGGGCTCTGGTTCCTATGTGATGATATTATATAGGCATAGAGTATGTGTTAGTACATTTGAATGTATTAAGCGTATAGTATTCAATACAACAAGATATAAGCAACATAATCAAAATGCATAAGCATAGACAATGAGTAGCATATAACAATATGGCATGCATGGAAGATGCTTGAAGTAAATCGTGCGTACATAAAACATAATACATGTGCAAGAAGAGACCATCATTGTAGAGTTCACAATCTATTATGGTACCAACCCCTCAATTGGTTGGTGGATCATCTCATCCTACCACCCATCGTGATTGAGATACCAACCCCTCAAACTGTTTATCAAGGTACAAACCCTTCTATTTGTTGGTGGATACTCTCACCCTATCACCCATGATGATTGGGTACCAACCCCTCAACTAGGTTATCAAGGTACAAACACTTTGACATGTTATCAAGGTACAAACCCCTATACATGGTTACCCGAGCTCACAAACCCCCAAGTGGGGTATGATCAATTCCCAACATGATATAGCAGAATGTCATATACATACATTCCTTTCATCACCATAAAGTCAGTCAACTCATAAGATATGCATTGGAAATTCAATTCCTTAAGAAATCATAACTGGACATTTTTTCAAATACTTGGCGGGTGTGTAGTGCTAGTGTAAACCATGAAACTTAGGAATGAAATCATACAAGAAAATTCAATGTAAAATCATCCATAAATACTTGTAACACCCTTAAGAAATATACATCAAAATCCTTCATCAAATTCCACAATGGATATTAGATGCGTAGCTTAAAACATGCTAAAATAGTCACAATTTCATGAAATTCCAACATAGTTCATAGTCTAATTCATAATAAGTAAGACTCATAAGTAAATCAACTTGAAATCATGTAATTTAGGTAAAATAGAAGTTTGGCCTTTATGGGTGAAAGGACCCCATGAATGAAACCCACATACCTTAGCTTTGGAGAATTTAATGATTAAGATTTGAATGAAGACTTGAAGCTTGGATAAATTCCTTAAGTTCTGAAAGATATTTGGACACTTGAATTTTGAGAGAAATATTTGTCTATATGTTTGAATGAGTATTAGGAATGTCTTGGATGATATGAAGGTGAAATATTGCTAATTATAGGTATTTTTACATATGCGAAGGTTTAGGCCCAAGACCCAAAAGCCTTGGACGAAAGTGAAAAACTGGCACAAAAATAACTCACTGGCGTGCCCTTGGCGCGTCGCACCTTGGGTGCACTAGCTCACTAGAAATTACATTTTTGTGATTTTCAAATTTTGCTACGGTTGCTCTTACATCGGGATTAGACCCATTCCCCACTCAATTTTGGCCCCTAAACAAGAATATGAAATTGGATTTTCGATATCTGACACAAATTTTGAGATATATGGAAATTACGATTTGGGGCACTTTTGAGGCACATTTTCGGGCACTTTTCAGGGTTTTTTCAATATCTTCCCCTTGGGAACATTCGTCCTTGAATGTCAAAGAAATGTATGTGAGAAATGTAAACATGATAATTTCAACCCACATAAGAATGCAATAATGCACTTAAACATCATTTTAAAAGTCTCAACATAAGTGTAAAATCATCATGAACTTGTCAATTTAAACATGAATGTATGCAATGACATGAGGGTTGAACTTAAGACTTGAGATCATATAGAAGACGTAGAATTAATACCTTAGGATTGGGTAGAATGGAAGATATAAGGATATCATTTTTGGATGTCCGCTTCGGCCTCCTAACTAGCACTTTTAACTTGTTGATTTCTCCAAAGGACCTTAACGGAAGTCGCATCCTTGGTCCTTAACCTCTTCACTTGTCTATCCAAAATCTAAACCAGAACCTTTTTCATAAGTCAAGTTCTCTTCAACAACACCCATGACATCAACAGGCATAATAGCATTACTGTCTCCCACACATTTTCTCAACATGGATACATGAAAGACCGGATGTACCAAATCTATCTCACTAACTACGCAATTCTAACTCATAAGCTACCATTCCAATCCTCCACATTACCCTATAAAGACCCACATAATTTCACTTAACTTTTACTTCTTACCAAAATAAACCACACCCTTCATTGGTGACACCTTCAAATAGACCCAATCACCAACTTTGAATTCAAGATCCCCTCTCCTCACATCAGCATAGGACTTTTTGCGACTTTGGGCCATATTCAACCTTTCTCTAATCACTTTAACCTTCTCAACAGTCTGGTCCCAACAAAGCCACCTCTCCAACTCAAACCACCCAACTATTGATCTCAACGTCTACCATTAAGAGCCTCAAAAGGGGCCATACCGATGCTAGAATCATAGCTACTTTTATAAGCAACTCAATCAATGGAAGATGATCATCACAACTACCCTTAAACTCTAATATATAAGCCCTAATCATATCCTCAAGTGTTCGGGATAGTTCTTTTGGCTTGGCCATCCATTTGAGGCTGAATGGTCGTACTAAGTTTAACTCTTATGCAAAGACCCCTTTGAAAGGACCTCCAAAAATATGAAGCAAATTAAGCAATACAATCCAATATAATGGACAAAAAAAACCCATGCAACCTCACCAAGTCATGAACATACCACCTACCATAATCTTCAGCCCGATATATGGTTTTAACGGTAGAAAGTGAGCTGATTTCATCATCCTATCAACCACAACCCAAATGGAATCAAAACCCTTTCTAGTCTTGGGTAACCAAACCACAAAATCCATATTAATCTTTTCCCACTTACAAGTAGGAATCTCTATGTCTTGTGCTAGGCCACCCAACATTTAATGTTTGGCATTGACTTGTTCGCAACTATGACAACTGGAAACAAATTTGGTAATGTCCCTCTTTGTACCTCCCCACTAATACACCTCTCTCAAATCCCTTTACATCTTAGTAGAAACGTTATGAATGGAATAAGAAGAATTATGAGCCTCATCAAGAATCTTCTCCCTCAAGTCATCAACATAAGGCACACAGAACCTACCTTGGTACCTAAGGGCACCATCTCTCCCTTGGGAGAAAACCACTACCTTACCACCCTTTACCAATACCTTCAATTCCAACAAAGCGGGGTCAAGAACTTGCTTAGCTTTCACCTCCTCAACCAATGAAGATTTAGAGCCGTCAACTACCACAACACCCCCATTATCCACCTCCTCCAACCTAACTCCCAATCTAGCCAACCGATGGACCTCCCTAGCCACCCCTTTGTCACCATCACCAATATGTACTAGGCTACCCATGGACACCCTACTCAAAGCGTTGACCACGATATTAGCCTTATCGAGATGATAATGCACATTTATATCACAGTCCTTAAGAAGTTCTAAGCATCTCCTTTGTCACAAGTTGACGTCCTTTTGAGTGAAGACATATTGGAGACTCTTATGGTCGGTAAACACATCTACATGCACCCCATACAAATAGTGACATCAAATTTTCAAGGCAAAGACCACGGTGGCCAATTCAAGATCATGAGTAGGATAATTCTTCTCATGTACTTTGAGTTGTCTAGAAACATAGGCTACCACCTTATCATTTTGCATCAACACACAACCCAAACCAACCCTTGAAGCATCACAATACACAACAAACCCTTGTAACCCTATTGTAGTGACAACATAGGAGCGAACACAAGCTTATCTTTCAATTTTTGGAAACTCTTTTCACACTCATTGGTCGACACAAATTTGGCTTTCTTTTGAGTCAACTTGGTCATAGGAGAAGCAATAGTAGAGAACCCATTCACAAACCTCCTCTAGTAACCCACTTAGCCTAAGGAACTCCTTATATCCAATGGGGTTAATGGTCTAGGCCAATTTCTAATCATATTCGTCTTTTTAGGATCCACCTTGATACCGTCCCCCGATCCCACATTACCTAGGAAGGCAACTCCTTCAACTATAATTCACACTTCTCATACTTAGCATACAACTTCTCTTCCCTCAATCTTTGTAGCACTACCATTAAATGACTCTTATGATTTCCTCACTATGTGAATAGATCAAATATCATCAATAATGACTAGAATAAATAAATCAAGGTAGGGTTTAAAGACCTTATTCACAAGATCCATCAAGATGGTCAGTGCATTAGTCAACCCAAAGGACATCCCAACAAACTCATAATGCCCATACCTAGTCTGGAAGGTCATCTTGGGAATATTACACTCCCTCACCTTCACTTGATGATACTCGGATGGAAGATCAATCTTAGAGAAGTGACTAGCCCCTTGCAATTGGTCAAACAAATCATCAATCCTTGGAAGAGGATACTTATTCTTTATGGTGACTCTATTGAGTTGTTAGTAGTCTATACACATTCTAAGGGACCTATTCTTCTTTTTTACAAACAATACCAATACACCCCAAGGTGATTGGTTAGGCTTAATAAAACCCTTTTCCAATGAATCCCTCAGTTGCTACTTCAACACCTTTAACTCCATTGGGGCCATACGGAAAAGGGGAATATGAATGGGTTGAATATTGGGAAAGTGGTCTATATCAAAATCTATTTCCATTTCAGGAGGAACACTAGGAAGTTCATTTGAAAAGACATCAAGGAACTCATTTACAATCAGAACTAACTCTATAGGAAGGACCTTGGACTCCACATCCCTTACCCTCACAACATGATAGAGATACCTGTCACGACGCAAGCCTAGGGCCTAAATGGGACACAGTGCATGGGGAACCCAAAGGGACCCAAGCAAGCCTCTTAACATATCATTACACATCTTTGGTCACAGAAGCAAGAAAATAATCAACAAGAGATAGTAAATAGGGATAATCGGGGATAAGGGAAAACTTTCATAACTTAAACAATAAGAGTCAAGAGAGAGTCAAAGCTTATAGCATATGGTATATCATGTCCAACAACACCTCTAAACCTTAGAAATTTTCTGGGGGCCAAGACAAGCAATCGGGCTCACCTTCATAATAATGAAAATAGGTAATCAGAACATACAAGACATTATCTAAACATAAGCATGAGAGAATATAGATATTGTCCATGGACTTGAGGACTCACCAAAAGCTAACTTTAACAATCCGTCTAGCCACGAGGAGAATCAATATGAGCTTTGGTTTATACATAGTGATATCATATAGGCATAAAGTATGTGTTACTATGTTTGAATGAACTAAGTATATAGGATGCAATGCAACAAGAAATAGGCATCATAGGCAAAATGCATAATCATAAGCAATGAATAGCATACTAACAATATGACATTTACGAATGATTTTTCAAATAAAACCATGCTTATATAGAATATACTACGAGTGTAAGGAGTGACAACTATAATGTAGTCCAAGGCCTACCACCTCTTTGGAGAGGCGCATTAGGTACAAACCCCTTCATGAGGTTGATGGAGCACAAACCCCCCAGCAAGGTTGATGGAGTACAAACCCTCCAACAAGGTTGATGGAGTACAAACCTCCCAACAAAGTTAATGGGTACAAATCCCCAACAAGGTTACACGGGCCAGCCTTGAGGCGATTAAGGTACAAACCCCTTAACAAGATTACCGGGGCCTACTACCTCCCAGATGAGGCTTAGTCATCCCCAACACTATTGAGATAATATTACATATATACACTCCTTTCATCATCTTATACCTACATTCCTTTCATCATCATATACATATGTTCTTTTCATTATCATAGATCATTCATCTCACAAGACATGCATTGGACCTTCAGAATTCCTCAAGAAACTATGACCAGATATTTTATCAAATACTTGGCGGGTTTGTAGTGCTAGTATAAAACTATCAATTCAAGAGTGTTATCATGATAGAAAATCCAATGTAAAACCATCAATAGACACTTGGTAACACCCTTAAGCAATATACATCAGAACCCTTCATCAATTCTCATAATAAATCTTAGATTCATAGCCTAAAACATAGTAAAACAGTCACAATTTCATAAAACCCAATATAGTGTCCAGTGATTTTCATAATAAATAAGACCCATGACTAAATCAACTTTAAATCATGCAATTTTTAAGAAAATGGAGCTTGGGCATCATAGGTGAAAGGAACCCATGAAAGAAACCCACATACCTTAGCTCTTGGAGATTCCTTGAAGAAGATTGGAGATGGAGACTTAAAGCTTAAATGAGAACCTTAGAATCCGAATGAGTTTTGAGACTTAAAATTTAGAGATGAAATATTGTCCAAGTGTTTGAGAGAGTATTTGGGAGTGTCTTGGATGATATGAGGGTGAAATCAGGCTAAGTATAGGTATTTTTATATATGGAAAGTCTTAGGCCTAAGTCCTTTAAAATAACTAGGAATAAAATAAGGCACTGGCGCACCCTAGCCGCGTCGCGCTAAGAGCACGCTTGCTCTCTGGAATTCGCCCACTTTGAAAACTGAAATTGTGAATCATTCGCTCTAAAATTGGGGTTAGACCCATTTTCCACTCAATTTGACCCCCCAAACAAGAATATAAAGTTGGATATTTGAAATAATGCATGGATTTTTAAATATAAAAAAATTACAATTCCAGTCACTTTTGAGGCACATTTTCGGGCACTTTTTGGGGTCATTTTAATATCTCCCCCTTTGGGAACATTCGTCCCCAAATGTCAAAGAAACGTACATAATAAGAATAATCACGAACAAACCAGCCCCAACAAGAATGCAACAATACATTTAAAACACTATTTTTCAAATCTCAACATAAGTGTCAAAAATCGTCATCAAATTGTTAACATAAACATAAATGCATGCAAATGACATAGGGGCTGAAACATAAGACTTGAAATCATAAAAGGGACTTGACATATTATCATAAAGTTGAATAGAATGAAAGAGGTATGGATATCGTTTTTCCATGCCCACTTTGACTCCTCGAGAGAAACGATCATCTTGACAACTCTTCCGAAGGGCCTTGACGATCAATACATCCTTATCAATCAACTTTACTCATATCCACCCAACTTCTCCACCGGACCTCCTCATAAGGCAACCCATCCTCCATAACATCCATCACCTCAAGAGTCTTATAACACTTAAATCACCAACACACCTCCTCAATCCCAGAAACATGAAGAACTGAACGAACCATATCCTTGTCCCAAGGCACTTCTAATTCATATGCAACCTCAGCAATCTTCCTTAATCCCCTATGAAGACTCATAACCATGAACTCAATTCCCTTTTCACTGGGGCAAACCACACATTTTATCAGTAAAACCTCCAAATAGCCCCAATCACCTACTTTAAATTCAAGATCCTTTCTCCTCTCATCGATACAAGACTTTTGATGACTTTAGGTCATCTTCAACCTTTCCCTAATTATCCTAACCTTCCCAAGAGCTTCCATAACCAGATCTGGTCCTAACATAGCCACCTCTCCAACTTCAAACCACCCAACTGGTGATCTACAGTGTCTACCAAAAAGAGCCTCAAAAGGAGTCATACCAATGATAGAATGATAGCTACTATTATAGGCAAACTCATTCAATGGAAGATGATCATCCCAACTACAAAGTTCATACTAACCTCTTCCCACTTCCAAGTAGGAACCTCTATGTCTTGAGTTAGGACACCCGGCCTTTAGAGTTTAGCTTTGGCTTGGTCCCTCTTTATGTCTCCCCACTAATACACATCCCGCAAATCTATATATATTTGGTAGAACCAAGGTGAATAGAATAAGAATAATCATGGGTATCACCAAGGATCCTTTCTCTATGTCTATCAATACAAGGCACACACAACCTACCTTGGTACCTAAGAGCACCTTTTCCCTCTGGGAGAAAGCCTCCACCTTGCCCCCTTTCACCAAGGCCTTCAAATTTAACAAGGAGGAATCAAGATCTTGCTTTCGCTTTACCTCAATAACCATAGAAAACATAGAACCATCAAAACAACAACAACACCATTACCAACCCCTTCCAACCTAACTCCCAGTCTAGCCAATCGATGGACCTCCCTAGCCATCTTTTTATCACTACTATTAACATATGCTTGGCTATCCATAGGCACTTCTACTAGAGCACCGCCCACAATATTAGCCTTATCGGGGAACATGATGCACACTCATATCATAGTCCTTAAGAAGATCTAACCACCTTCTTGTTACCCTCAATCACGCCTACCACATTTAGCAAACAACATCTCATCCCCTAAGACTTGCAACACTACCCCCAAATGGTTTACAAGCTCTAGATAATTCAATGCCCACCATTAGAGGTCACCACAAATATTCCAAGGTAGCGTTTTAAGACCCTACACATGAAACCCATAAACATAGCCAGTGCATAAGTTAGCTAAACAATTCCACCACTACTCAACTACTCATTCCTAGTTCGAAAGGACACTTAGGGATATCACCTACCCTCATACTCACTTGGAGACACATCTTGGGACAAAAATCAATCTTACAGAAACATCAAGCCCATCATAGTTGACCAAATGGATTGTCCATCCTTAACCATCATATTACACCCTTACGGTCCATACACTTATTAGAAGCATGATATGCAAGTAGCCAAACCACCCCAAGGCCCCAAACCCAAACCAATTCTTTGAAGCATCGCAATACTCAACAACCCCCTTCCAATCCTCCTGGTAGAGCCAACATAGGAGCGGACACAAGCTTAACCTTCAAGGTTTTAGAAACTCTATTCACACTTATAGGCCCACTTAAACGAACCTTACTTGGGATCGCAAGATCTAGAAAGGTAATATCTTGCAACAAAACTCACATTCCTCCTACTAAACATATAATTTCTTCCTTTAAACCTTGTAGTACTACCCTCAAATGACTCCCATGCACCCCTCACTTTCGGAGGCTAACCATCCTATCATCACCCAAGCAATCATAAACACAATAAGGTAGGGTCTAGTATTCATGAAACTTATAGACATAATCGGTGCACTAGTCAAACCAAAAGATACTGTCCCAAATCCATAATATCAGCAAGGGCATTCAAGAATTCATCTACCACCTAAAATAATTTGAATAGAAATAACTTAGTTTCAACACCTCTAACCCCCATAAGACAAAGAATGCCACCCTTAGAGATCAAGCATGCTATAGTACAAGAAATGGACCTACCCCTTTGCAACCACTTTACAAGTCTCCACTTAAACATGGATTTAATAGGAAATCAAAATTTAACTTTACGGGCCCTACATTCAATAGGGACACAATACCAATGCAACTAATCCATCACAAGTATAGCATCAAAATCTACCATACTAAACGCAATAAGTCACAAAGCAAGATATATTGCAATATAAACACGGAACAACACCTATGAACCTTCAAACAACAATAGACCTACCAATGAGATAGACACCAAAGAGAGTTTGGAATACACATAAAACCCACTAGCAACCAAATGGATAATCAAAGAGATAGTGGCACCCGGGCCCATCCATGCAAACACATCAAAGCCAAAGGAAATTTCAACATACCGATAGCAACATCAGGCACCTTATCTCCTTCTTGAGTCACTTGATCATCATGGCCACCTTTACCCTTGTCTTGAGTGTAAAGGCAATCAAAAATTTTATGGACCATCTCACCATACGCAAAGCATGCACACATGTTCCTTCAACCTGTACCACCATGTTTTCTCCCACATTTCGAGTATCTAGGATGAGTCACCCTATTATCGCTTTCTTTTCTCTTATTGCATTTACGAGGGCATTCCCTTACCTTATGACCCAACTCTTTACAACGATAACAAGCATCGCTACCTCTCATGCATGGGCCATCTTGGCACCTACCATATTTTGGGCACCTAGCATAAGACACCACACCACCTCTATCCTTGGGACTTTGTAACTTTTCTTCAATACAGGCCCTCTTGGTTTCACTACCTCTTTTCTTACCATTTGAAGTCTTGGGAGCATTCACTTATTGTTCAAGGCGAGTTACCCATTTTGCCACCACTTTTGCCACTTTTTGTAGAACATTGCAAATCTTAGCATTAATCACATCACCGTCCTGAGTAGCTTAAGAGATATCTTGAAATGTAATGGTTAAGGATTAGCAATAAACCCTAGGGGACCTAACTCTATCGCATGACATAGATCATGAAGAAGTGAAACATTTCCTAGAATGCCTCAAAGCCTCCCGTTCATAGTCGTGGCATGCTTCACAACTATGAATAGGACTCTAATCGATGCAGTATGTTGGACTCCGAGGATCTAATAAGCTAGTGTGTTGATACTAAGTTTGTCACGACCCAAGCTTAGGGCCTAGATATTACATAGTGTATGGGAAACCCAAAAGGATCCCAAGCAAGCCTCTAAAAATATCATTGCACATCCTTGGTTGCGAAAGCAAGAAAATAATCAACAAAAGATGGTACATAAGGTTCTTCATTTCCTTCTTCTCAAATCCAAGGGGGACTTCTCATATTTAGAATCTTTCTACAATGTGCTCCATTTACTATTCTTTGATACTTTCTTCTTTTTACCACACGATAGGTCAGCGAAGCCTGAGTGCGCATGGAGAAGGAAAGGCCAAACACTTGCTCATATCATAAATAACAAGAGTCATGAGAGAGTCAAAGCTCATAACACAATACATATCATCTTTAACAACACGTCTAAACCTTAGATACTTAGTGGGGGCCAAGACAAGCAATTGGGCTCAGCCTCATAATAATGGCAATAGGTAAGTCAAACTTACAAGACATAATCTAAACATAATCTTGAGAGAAAACAGATTAGTCCCCGAACTTGAGGACTCACCATAAGCTAACTTCAATAATCTTTCTAGCCACGAAAAAATCAATAGGATCTCTGGTTCCTACATGGTGATATCATATAGGCATAGAGTATGTGTTAGTTAATTTCAATGTATTAAGTATGTAGGATACAATGCAACAAGAGATAGGCATCATAGGTAAAATGTATAATCATAAGCAATGAATAGCATACTAACAATATGACATGTATGAAGGATGCTTGAAGTAAAATCAAGCTTATGTAGAACATAATACGATTATAAGGAGTGACCACTATAATGCAATCCAAGGCCTGCCACCTCCTTGGAGACGGCGCATGAGGTACAAATCCCTTCATGAGGTTGATGGAGTACAAACCCCCCAACAAGGTTGATGGGTAGAAATCTCCAACAAGGTTACACGGGCCAGCCACCTCCGGAATGAGGCGATTAAGGTACAAACCCCTTAACAAGATTACCGGGGCCTACTACCTCCTGGATGAGGCTTAGTCATCCCCAACACAATTGAGATAATATTACATATATACACTTCTTTCATCATGTTATACCTAGATTCCTTTCATCATCATATACATATATTCCTTTCATCATCAAAGATCATTCATCTCACAAGACATGCATTAGACCTTTAAAATTTCTCAAGAAACTATGACTGGATATTTTATCAAATACTTGGTGGGTTTGTAGTGCTAGTATAAAACTATGCAATTCAAGAGTGTTATCATGATAGAAAATCCAATGTAAAACCATCAATAGACACTTGGTCACACCCTTAAGCAATATACATCAAAACCCTTCATCAATTCTCATAATAAATCTTAGATTCATAGTCTAAAACATAGTAAAACAGTCACAATTGCATAAAACCCAACATAGTGTGTAGTGAATTTTATAATAAATAAGACCCATAAGTAAATCAACTTTAAATCATGCAATTTTTAAGAAAAGGAGACTAGGGCATCATGGGTAAAAGAAACCCATGAAATAAACCGACATACCTTAGCTCTTGGAGAATCCTTGAAGAAGATAGGAGATGGAGACTTAAAGCTTAAATGAGAACCTTAGAATCCAAATGAGTTTTGAGACTTAAAATTTGGAGATAAAATATAGTCTAAGTGTTTGAGAGTGTATTTGGGAATGTCTTGGATGATGAGGGTTAAATGAGGCTAAGTATAGGTATTTTTACATGTGGAATGGCTTAGGACCAAGACTCAAATGCTTTGGACCGGAAATAACTGGGCACAAAATAAGGCACTAGTGCGCCCTGGATGCGTCGTGCCAACAACATGCCTACTCTCTAGAATTTGGCCACTTTGGAAATTGAAATTGTGAATTGTTCGCTCTAAAATTGGGGTTAGACCCATCTTCACTCAATTTGACCCCCTAAAGAAGAATCTAAAGTCAAATTTTTGAAATAATGCATAGATGTTTAGATATAAGGAAATTAAAATTCGGGTCACTTCCGAGGCACATTTTTGGGTACTTTTTGGGGTCATTTCAACACCCCTTAGAGATCAACTTATGGGCTTTAATGCAAGAGATGAACCTACCATTGACCACCATATCATGACTCTCCTACTCAAGGACGGGTTTATTTGGAATTAGAATTTGACCCTATGGGTTCTACAATTAATAGAGGCATAGTATGCATGCAACCAATCCATCCCAAGTATGACATCAAAATCCATCATTTCCAACTCAACAAGATCATAAGGCAATATCTTATGCATAATTCTAAGAGGACAATTTCTATAAACCTTTCTAGTATCAATAGATGCACCAATAGGACTAGGCACCTCATAAGACTCACACAATAATTTAGGCTAAATATGGAACTTTTTGGCAACAAAAGGGGTAACAAAACAAAGAGTGGCACCCAGATCAATCAATGTATACACATCAAAATCAAAGACTTTTAACATACCAATGACGACATCGACCTGATTCTATCTCTTTTCATTATGGTTCTACTTCACCAGATATTTATTTGATTCGATCCAAGCTCTTGGAATTAGAATAAATTTGGCAGTGGATCGCGAAATCTTGGTGATCTTCTCTATCTAATGAATGGGGAGTCCTCTTTAAAATCGTCCGCCCGTAACCCAGTAGATAAAGTACATTACATAGTCCAGGGATTGGCGACTTACCCATTCAGTGACTTTGCTGACTCAATCCAACATAATGACTTTGATATAGCTAGCCCTGTTAGGTACTTGAATATTGCCTAATTGTTCGGGTCCATTTATGGTTATTACTTCTGTGAACATAGTAGCTACATAATCCCACCATGTTACATAAGGCAAATATTGTATAATTGTTTGGTTTTTTGCAATTTTCTCTATCCCTCTATGTAAATAACCCAATATTGGTTCGCAGTCGACAACATCTTCACCATCTATAGTGTTCAGGTACAAGATACGATCATTATCGCCTGGACAATTAGACATCCAACCCATAATTGCAACGACCCAATTGCAAGAGCGGAGCTCTACCAACTGAGCTATATCCTCTCGAGCCAAGTGGAGCATGCATAAAGTAGTCACATGCTTCTTCTATTCTTTTCCTTGGTGCAGCTGGGCCATCCTGGACTTGAACCAGAGACCTCGCCCATGAAGTAAATCATCGCACCTACAGTCTAACCAATTGGGAGAGAATCAATAGATTCTTTTTCGAGAGTGATTCATCATTCCTGAATGCAGCGTACAACTCTCCGTTATACTGCGCTCTCCAAGAATGCTTATTCCCCCTTATTTCTTACCCTGGTAAGTCTTTTTGAAATAACTCCAATAAGAAAAAAAATAAAGTGTTAAGAGACCCTCCTGGCCCAACCCTAGATACTCTAAGATCCTTTTTTCAGACCTGCTCCCATTTCGATTTCGAGTCAAGAAAAAAAATGGCTCGAATGGTACGATCCCTCCATTACCCCAGAATGAAAGGGGTGATCTGGTAGTTCTTGATCTTTGAAGATGCGTTGTTAGGTGCTCCATTATATTTTCCCATTGAGGCCAAACCTAAACCTATGCTCGAGAGATAGTTGTCCATACACTGATAAGGGATATATGGATCTTTAAATGTAGCAGATAAAAGCAGGGCTCGAGAACTGATGTGTATTTGAATCGCTCTGCCTCTGTGCCCGAGAGCGAGGTCCAATGATCCTTCACTTGGAAGAAGAAGTAGAAAAAGGAATAAATATAGTGATAATTTGATTCTTCATCGTCGTAGTAAATAGGAGAGAAAATTGAATTGAATTCTTCATTTTTAGAAAAACTTTACAAAAAAAATAGTAGTAAGCTGGTGACACGTTCACTAAAAAACTCCCTTTGTAGCCAATCATTTATTAAAAAAATTGATAAGCTTAACACAAAAATTATGGGCAAACGACGGGAATTAAACCCGTGCATGGTGGATTCACAATCCACTACCTTGATCCACTTTAGCTTCGAATTGAATATTCTATTAAACAGAAGTAATTCACCAACATTTGGTTAGGATCAATCTAAACCAACCTATCATATTATGTATACGATTTAACATGCCAACTATTAAACAACTTATTAGAAATACAAGATACCCAATCAAAAATGTCACAAAATCATCCGCTCTTCGGGGGTGCCGTCAGCTTCGAGGAACATGTACTAGTGTGTATATTTGACTCATTTAGATCATGAGCTGGCACAAAAGAGAGAAAATGACTTTTACATTATCAATGATCAGTACCGGTGAATGGGATAGGATGGAAAAAGGAACTCCATCCATTATTCAAAAAAAAAACTCTACCGTATGCCCCTATTATGCATGAAGTTTATGGTTTCCGTTGGTGTAAATCCAATCAACTGAATTTAAGATGATAAGAAATTCTCCATTGGTAAAAAATGGTTATCCATCTTTGTTCTCGGTATCTTTGATTAGTTTGGTGTTTACTTTTATGAACAAAGTAAAAGGTCCCGAGGCGAAAATGATCCAATTTGACCATTGTACATTGCTAAGATGAGAAAATGGAATAATCTAGAATCTCGAGTAACTATCCAAGCCGCTAAAGTTGTTAAAGTCGTGATAACTCCAGTTAATAAAATGGATCTTCCTCCTATCCAACCTCTAACTCAACGCTCGAGGGTCAAGCACTACTGGTACTAGCTCCCGAGGAAAGGGAATTACACTAGATCTTGGCAATGGCACTCCAACAAGCTCGGCAGAGAGAGAAAGAAGAGAAGGAGAAGAGGAAGTAAGACTCAAAGGGTATGAAATAGGTTGCTTGTAGCGATTACGATTGCTTGCAATTGATGTTCGATCCAGAAGAGAAGGAAAAGATCTTCAGAAAGTAAGTTTTTATGATCTGATAAAGAATCAAACTTATTTAAATGTTCCTGCTATTTTATATTTCCTTGAAAAAGGGGCTCAACCTATAGAAACTATTCAGGATATTTTAAAGAAGGCAGGGGTTTTTAAGGAACTTCGTCCTACGAAATTCAATTAAGGAAATAAATTAAGGAAATACAAAAAAGGGGGTAGTGATTTGTATGTAAGTTTGGATGACTTTTATCTTCTATTTTTTTGTATTTCCTCCCTTTTCCTTTTTCCCTTTCTATTTGTATTTATTTATCATTGCTTCCAGAGAATTTTGTGTTCTATAACGACAAAACCTCTTATTTTATTGATCTTCTAAATCAAAAATTCGGGCATTTCAGAACGAAATAAAGTTTGCTTATCTTACTTAACTTGATTGAATCCATTATGGATTCAATAAATTTAAGTAAATTAAAGTAAATTGTAGTTTTATTTTCCACTTATTTTTTATTTACTTTCCCATCTATACTTTTTTGTATCTATAGTATTTGGATTAGATTTATAGTTCCAATCCAACACAAGCCCTTTTTTACTATTTTTTATTATTTTCAATTGAAATTTCATTTGTTTTCTTTTCAGTATTTAATATTTATATTGACAACAGTGTATCGAACAAATATAATTCATTATGATAAATGAGGTGGATCTATTTAGTTTTGCTCTTGGAATTGGAATAAATTCGGCAGCGGATCACGAAATCTTGGTGATCTTCTCTATCTAATGAATGGGGTAACCCCAAAAACCCGTCCTCAATTCGGATTGTAAGTTGCAACTCGCCTGCATGAAGCCGAAATCGCTAGTAATTGCCAGTTAGCCATACGAATATGCCCCTACAAAGATCAGAAGTAGTTAGAGCTATAATTGTGCGTACCTGTAAAGAACTCAAATGTGACAACGGGATGATAATACGATATGATGACAATGCTGGGATCAGATAGGAACCAAACTATCTCATGACGTTCTAAACCCAACTCTTAGTTTGATATTGGTTGGTAAGCGACTTTTTTCCAAGGCAAAATGAAATGCAATTTTCCTGGTTTTTTTATGCACGATTCGAAAATAATCGTACACTTCAAACGAAGGTCATTCGTTATCTCGGAAGGGTGTTCCATGGGAAGATCCACCTCTTCCATCAGTCGGTTGGTGGGTGGTTTGGACCTACAACATCTGAGGTAACCCACTAGAGACTATGAACTTTGTGTTAGGTGACAGTGGTGGAACAACAATAGCTCCAGTCACATCTATAGCCATGAGGTTCAACTTGTACTGATTTCACTGGTAAACATTGGGATTGAACTACTGAGGCATTGGAATGTCCTCCAAAGGATGTAAGTTCTCATTCTGATCATCATCATTATTATGCCAGTTAAAGGTTGCATTGGCCGCATTGTTGTCATTTTCTTGGGCCATTCTTCTTATAGTTCGGTGGATCTCTGGAGCAAGTGAAGTTAAGGGGTTGCCTTGACTTCGAATATTGCACATACACTGCTCATACACCCTGCAAAGAAACATTAACAAAAACAAAAGTAAAATAAACGGAACTAAGGATTAACACTCGAATTACTTAATGAATCAACCTAAGTCTAGCTGTACTCCCCAGTAATAGCGCTAAAATCTTGATGTCGCCCAAGTTACACCTCCTTTTTAGAGGATAAATAAGCAGTTGTCAAGATATAAAACCTAACAAAGGTTAGGGTTGATCCCACAGGGAATATGTAGACTCAAGACAAATTCACCAGTAAGCAATCCAAGTAATTAACCAACTCAATTCCCCAAAGGGTGGGGGGTTTGCAATAATCAATCAGAAAGTAAACTAAACTAACTATAACGAGAGCCAATCAATAACAGAGAGCAACTAGGGTATTGTATTCCCCATGATTCCCCAACTTAGTATCATTGGATAACCCAATTTTTGTCTAATATATAGCATGTAGGACGGCCATTTAAGTTCACTAAGCCCTTTGATCAAAGGCGAGAGGTAAATTTCACTATGCGACTTGGACAACTCCATAGTATGCAATAGCAACCATTATCTATAAGTCCCAATACAATCTTCCTTTGGCTCAATTCGATTGATTAGATGAGAACACATCAATCGATTCGTTAAATAATCTCTTTTTCTATTCATTACTACATTGGTCCAGGTAGTAACACTAGGCGAGTTCTAATGTTCGCCAATGCTAGAAAATATGCAAAACGAAGAGAATTGATTAGTACATGCATATATCAAATTTAAGAATTATAAATTATCCAGGATTACTTTGTTAGTTCTTCATGGTTCCCACAGCCCTAGTTGTGGATATAGCTACTCATGTTGTGTGTAGATGAAATTATGAATTAAGAAAATACAATTGAACACTTATACTATTGAATTGAAATCAAGCGAATCCAAGATTAATGAGAATCGCAAGATTGAAGATCAAATTTACCCAAAAGTGGTTTCTCACAATCGTCTCTCCCAAATATTGAATTCTCCAAGTACAAATCCTAAAACTACTGAATAATTATGTCATTTCCTGAAAAATAACCTAAAAGTACTATTTATAGTAATTAATTAAGTCCTAAATAAAACAGAAAATTGGTCAACAAACTCCATGAAAGGTCTCTGACTCATAGAGTCATCTATGGCTCATACTCAGGGTCTCATAATCAGCTACTGAGATTTCATACTTCTCTTCTATGGCACTACTTTACAACTCGTAAAGTGATTTATGACTCGTATTGCATGCTCGTAGGCTTCAAATTCATCAAATTGTCCTTTGCTAGAAATCTTCACAAAACCTATCAATATGGCTCATAAACTACTCTACGACTCGTAAGCATGATCTTCAAAAATTTTCTCTCACTGAAATTTGTCACGAGACCCCCTCTACAACTCGTGGAGTGCTCTACAATCTATAAAGGGTCTCGTAAACATTAAAACCTAGCAACTTCTACAATTTTGACTCAAATCATGGCCAACCAATAATCCTGCAAATCTAAACACAAAAACATATATAACCCACAAATATCACATTGAGAACGCACAAAATCCTAAGTTTTAAGCATCAAATGTGTTGTATTTTGGAAGTACACTAGTACCACCTTGTTATTACCTCGAAGTAACCTCGTTTTCCCACAAAATAATCATCTACAATAGATTAAGTGATAAAACAAGTATTGTTAGCTAATAAACATGTATTGGCAATCCAATCTCATAAGAAAATAATGCTCCGCAGCAAGCCCGTAACTATCAACCCAAAGGCGTTATCCTAATTTTTCCTTCTCTAAGCACTTTGGTCTAATATACACCCTTATTTACATGACATATCCAACCTATTATTGTCCAATAATATGCTTACAGCATCTCACAAGGTACAAAACATAACAATTTCACAGCATCACATTACGTCCTTTCTATATATTTCAACAACAATAGTCCAAACTTATTCCAACCAAACTATTCTCAATATTTTTAAATACAAAACCAATACTAAAATAGATGGAGGATGTGATACCATAGTCCTTAATCAATCAGCCCATAATTTCTACTAATAACACATGTAGGATAACACACTAAAACTTGATGGTTATAAAATAGTGTAGCGAACTTACCTTACAATTTCTGACCTAACTATTGTTGAAAACATCAACCTCCCTTGATAATTAAGCCAACCAAGAAGAGAAAAGCCTCTTAATAAACAAGGAAAGTGTGAAGTAATTTTTGAAACACATGTTATCCAAAACGTTAACACAAGCATAACCAGCTTATTTCTCTTGTTTTTGCATGCAAAAATCATACTAAATGCATAGGTATTGTTACTTACCTTAATCTTCGAGAAGTAGGACTTCTCCAAGAACTCTAAAAGTTTTTTATGGTTGCTTTGTAAAATCAACAAAGAGTAAAAAAGAAACTTTGTAAAACTTAAAAATTTTCCAAGTTTAAAATGACTTAATGAGCTGGTTTTAAGCCCCTGTAAAGGGACCCATGTTAACCGACTTTCTCCTCTATTTTATGATACATTTTAGCAGGATGGTGATACACCTGCTTGCCCTT
Organism: Solanum sejunctum; assembly: GCA_025642045.1. NCBI lineage: Eukaryota > Viridiplantae > Streptophyta > Magnoliopsida > Solanales > Solanaceae > Solanum > Solanum sejunctum. The sequence goes on from JAOTQJ010000083.1 coordinate 9,568,595, forward strand.
TTCACTTAGGCCTTAATGGGCTCTAATTTGATGGGCCTTGGTGGCCCATTTTTCTCTTTTCCCTTCATTTTGTTTGGGTCCAAATCATCAGGCGGGTTGTGAATGTACTTGGGATATTTTAATATTTATCTTGGTCTACAAATATTATCTCTTTATATTCTAAACCATGGGCTAAAATAGCACCCAATTTGGGCTTCATTCATTACTGGACTTGGACAAATTTGGTGTTAGGCCTCGTCTTTGCGTCCTTTTTGTTTTACTTAATTTTGCGCCTCAAGTGAGTTTATTCATGTATGAATTAATTTTTCCCATCTTCCTAGCTCATTTAAGATAATCATGTAGCTGACTTACCTACTAGCTTTCGAAGTCCCATAAGTACCTCACTTCTTTTACTTCGTGTAAGGTCGCGATCTCCTTAATTTAACTTAAAACATATATATACTTGCTCATCTTAAGTATTAGACATAAATATAACCCTCCAGTTTAAAATTTAGGCATTTTTAAAATTGGTTTTCATTCAACCAAATCATATCATATTTCATATGCATAGGATTAGTACATGTAAGATGTGGGGTGTTACATCCTCCCCCTTAGGAACATTCATCCACGAATTTTAGCATAACTTGATAGCTTAAACAAGTTTAAACCTTCATTTAAACAACTTTTGACAATGTCACAAATATTCAAGAACACATACCTAGTAATACCCTAATTCTGTATCTTGGTCTTCCTCTTTAGCTTCAAATAGATAAGGGTACTTAGATTTCATTGCTTCATCAGCCTGCTAAGTTATTTCTTCTACTTGATGGTTCCTCTAAAGTACCTTTACTGAAGCTATTTCTTTATTTCTTAGCTTCTTAACTTGGCAATCTAGAATAATAATAGATACCTTTTCATAGGTGAGATCTTCTGTAAACTGGACATCTTCAATAGAAGTGATACGGGATGGGTCACCTATGAATTTTTGAAGTATTGAGACATAAAACACTAGATAAACCATTGAGAGCTCTTGAGGTAGCTCCAATTCATATGTAACCTGTCTAAATCTCTTAATAAACTTATATGGCCCTATGTAACGTAAGCTTAGTTTTTCCTTTTTACCAAATCTCACAACCCCTTTCACTGGAGATACCTTTAAAAAAAATCGAATCTCCTACTGAGAATTCTAGTCCTCTCCTCCTAACATCCGTATATGATATTGATGACTTTGGGATATTTATAGTTATTATTGTATTACCCTAACTTTTTTCATGGCTTGTTGTACTAGATCTGGCCCAAGCAACGTGATCTTACCCACTTCAAACCATCTAATTGGGGACCTACATTTCCTTCCATATAAAGTTTAATAAGGTGTCATCTGGATGCGTGAATTGCAACTATTTTTATAGGCAACTTCAATAAGTACCAAATGATCTACCCAACTACCCTTAAAGTCCAGTGCACAAGCTCACAACATATCTTCAAGTGTTTGAATGGTGCACTCAGCTTGACCATCTATTTGAGGGTAGAAAGTTGTACCCAAATTCACTTGTGTTCCTAAACTCCTTTGGAAGGACTTCCAAAACTTTGCTATGAATTGAGATCCCCAATCAGGAATAATGGGTATTGGGACCCACGTAGCCTAACTATCTCCTAGAGGTATAACCTTGCATGATCTTCAGCCATATAATCACTTTTAACTGGCAAGAAGTGTGTTGACTCTGTGAGTCTATCAATTATTACCCACATGGAGTCAAACTTGTTAAATGAGAGAGGTAACCTAGTAACAAAATCCATATTGATCATATTCCACTTCCACCTTGGAAGCTCTATACACTGCATATAACCTCCCAGCTTTTGATGCTCCACTTTGACTTATTGGCAATTCAGACATTGAGCCACAAATTTTGCAAGGTACTTTTTCATGCTCCCCACTAAAACATTCCCTTCGGCTCATGATACATATTAATTGATCCCGGATGGATAGAATATCTTGAATGATGGGCTTCTCCCATTATCCTTCTTCTTAGTCCATTAATATTAGTCATACAGAATCTATTTTGGCAATAAAATACTCTATTTTGAGTAAGTTCAAAGCCCTTCATCGTATCTTGACTCACACTCTTCTTAAGTTATCGTAGAATAGAATCCTTATGAAAAGGTACAACAACCCCTTCCACTGGAGTTTCAAGAAGGGAACTCCAAACTGGCTAGTTAATGTAGATCCTTAGCCACTCCATGGCTTGCCATGGTCTGATCACTAATATTCATGTTTGTCTTACGACTCAAAGCATTGGTTACCATGTTTACTTTCCCTGGATGGTATAGTATATCAACATCGTAATCCTATATTAGCTATAGCCATCTCTGCTACCTTAAATTTAGGTCTTTATATTAAAGATGTACTACAAGCTCTTATCATTAGTATATATGTCAACGTGAACCCCATACAAATATTGACGCCATATTTTTAAGGCAAATAGAACCATTGCTAGCTCAAAATCATGTATTGGGTAGTTTCTCTCATGCGATCATAGTAGTATTGACGAATAAGCAATAAGCCTATCATGCTATGTCAGTACATACCCTAAGCCAACCCTCAAAGCATCATAATACACCGCATACCCCTTTGTGCCTTCTGGAAGCACTAGAACAGGAGCAGAAGTTAGCCTGCTTTTCAACTCTTGGAAGCTCCTTTCACATGCATCATTCCATTGGAACTTGGTCGTCTTCTTTGTCAACTTAGAGGTGCAAAAAGAGAAGAAAAACCCTGAACAAATCTTCTATAACAACCTACTAACCCTAGGAAGCTTTGAACTTTTGTGGGTTTTGTTGACCTTGGCCAATCTTTCACGACCTCTATATTTTGTGAATCAACCCTTATTCCTTCATGGAATATAATATGACCTAAGAATGCCACTAAAGTTAACCAAAATTCACATTTGGAAAACTTGGCGTACAACTATAAATCACGAAGAACTTGTAATACCTGTTGTAAGTGATTTGCATGGTCCTCCTCTGATCATGGATACACCAAAATATCATCTATAAATAGGAATGTATTGAACACTTTATTCATCAAATCCATATATATTATTGTTGTATTTGTTAGCCCAAATGACATAACAAGAAATTCAAAATGATTATAGCATGTCCTGGAAGTTATCTTGGGTATATCTTTCTCCTTGACCCTCACTTGGTGATATCCTGACCTCAAATCAATATTTAAAAAACATTTAGCACCTTACAACTAATCAAATAAATCATCAATCTTGGGGAGGGGATATTTTTTCTTAAGTTTCACCCTATTCAATTATCGGCAGTCAATATACATTCTTAAGGTGCCATTCTTGCTATGTACAAATAACACTGGTGCACTCCAAGGGGACACACTAGGCCTAATAAAACCCTTATCTAGCAAGTCTTTTAATTTCTCCTTTAATTCATGTAATTCTGTCAGGGTCATTCTATATAGAGGGATAGAGATAAGTTAAGTGCTTGGAAGTAAATCAATACCAAAATCTACTTCTGACTCGAAGGTAAACTTGGAAGCTCTTCAGGAAACATATCAACGAATTCATTCACTACTGGAATAGATTAAAACAGTTGGTGATTTTGTCTCCATAACCCTCACTCTAACTAGATAACACATACATCCCTTTAACATTATCTTCCTTGCCTTAAGATAAGAGATAAACTTACCCTTTGTTTCCCTAATATTGCCTTCCCATTCAAGGACTGCCTCATTTGAAAAGCGAAAGTACACTCTCTTAGTTCGACAATCCACGGTGGAATAGAAAGAAGCTAACCAATCCATTCCTATTATAACATCAAATTCCATCATTTCTAGCTCAACAAGGTCAACAATATGTCACATACACAAACAGTTACTACACAGTTGTAATAGACCCTTCTAGCCATAATAGAATCACTGGTTGGCGTAGACACTTCAAATGGTTTGTTCAATAATTTAGGTGTTCTCTGAAGCTTCCCAGCAACTAGTGGAGTGATATATAATAATGTAGAACCAGGGTCAATCAATGCATATACATTATGTAAAAATATGGACAATGTACTTGTAATCACATCAAGTGAAGCTTCCAAATTTTGCCGACTCCCTAGAGCGTAAGTGCGATTTTAGTCTCGGATAGCTAGCTGCCCTCTACCTAATAAAGGCACTGATAATGATGATGAAACAACTAATCTACTAGGTTTTGTTATATCACCCATGCATCTTCTCAGAAAATCTCTCATCATATGCCCTAGCACACCACACCAATAACAAACATGTGTCCCAATAGGACATGTACATAAATGACTACTCCAACATTGCTTGCAAAGCTATCTAGGAGGTATTTGGTGCCATGCTAAATATCCCATTGTCCATGTACATTGGCCTTCACTCCTTTTCCTAAACTGATTACTGTTATACCCTTGAAGTTGTGGTGGAGCACTAGTTGGAGACTAGGAGGAGGATGGCCTAGGTGGTCTATTAGATAACTGAGGCCTAAACTCACCTTGGGATAGTGTAAAATGCCCTGTAAATCAGTCCCTCTTAGACTATCTCCTTTCTAATTCTTGTGTCCTTATTCTTTGCCTTTGATCATTTAGGTTTTGTGCAAAAGCTTGCATCTTTGCTATATCCATTTATTTGTTCAAAGAAGAAATGGTATAATTTCTAACTAGAAATGGATTCAATCTATCCACGTAGCGATGAACTCTATCCTCCATTGTAACAACAATATTAGGAGCATACTTGGCCAGGGAATTAAAATGGAGACTGTACTCCCTTATGCTCATATTCCTTTAATGGAGATTGAAGAACGAGTCTGCACATGTCTCTTGGGTCTCTAATGGCAAGTAATGGTCAAGAAATGTCTTTTTGAACTCTTTCCAAGTAGTTGGAGGTGCATTTGTACCCTTAGATTGCATCCAAGTCTCATACCATAGTATAGTCACACCCTTAAATCTATATATTGCCAACTCAACAGCTTCTGTACCATGTGCGTGCATAACATTCAAAGTACATTAGATTTGATCGATGAAGTCTTGTGGATCTTCATTGGGATCTGACCTGGTGAATAATGGAGGGTTTAGATTAGGAAAAACACATAATCATATGCTAGCTGCCCTATCAACACCACCAATACCCACAACTAGACCTTCTTGCCTTAGACCTTGACTAGCAACTATATGAGTCGATAACTAGATCGCTTTCCTCAAATCTTGCTCTGTAGCATTAATAGGAGGATCTTGAGGTGTTGTTGCCTTCCTTAGATCTTCTAGATATGGAGTAGTCGGGGAACTCTACGATAAAGACTCATTTGGAGTCTCATTTTGATTAGGTCAAGCTCGTGATTGACTGGTCCTTTATCCAAAATCTATTTGCTTACCTTCATTTCTTCTTCTTATGATGGGCATCCTTTGTTAGATTTAAAATAATCAATTTAGAAGTTAGATATAATTCACCTATGATAATGGCTCTATGGCAGGATTAAGAAATGAAATGAAAAAGTCAACTCCTAAATGTCCTGCCTCATGTTTATAAATGTGGTTCATGATACACCTATAAGCAAGACTCTTAAATTTCCTACCTCATATTTATAAATGTGATGCAAGACACACCCATAAGCAAGACTCTACATAGACACAACTTTGTAGGCTCCCTAAGATGACTCGCTCTGATACTACTTTTATCATGCCTAAGTCCAATTAAGGCGAACTGGTGCCCGTTGCCAACAAAGCCTGAAAGAACTAACTTGTAAACATGCAGTCTTTATGAACATTATAAGGGATTTCTATATTCAACATGCTTTAATAAAAGCAGACAGTAATAATAAGTCAAAAAGGAATCCATATAACTAGGCCACTGGAGCCATGATGTCTAAAGTACAAGACATGGATTGTACTTTATTTTACATAGTCTATAAAGCATCAAGATAAGGAACACTATATGATAAAGGTCGGGACAGGCCCCACCTACTGACTAACTACTATACAATACAGAAATATAAGCTCTAGACACACAAAGCCTTGAAGTAAGCTAGAGCTCAGTAATAGCAATTGGATATCATATGCTCCTACTGGGAGATCTACTAGCTCTTGCACCTGCAACATGAAATATAGGTCCCCCCTAAGGGATGTCATTATGAAATAATGTACTGAATATGTAAGGCAAGAAGTACTATATAATAAATGAGAACTCAAATGAAACCATGCACTGGTATAAGGATAACAGACTACCTTTAGTCATATTGTGGAATCATGTACTTTATGTTCTTTTTGTTACTTTATCTTTCTTTACTTTATAATCTGTGCACAGTATATAATACAAATGGTCAGCTATTAGTGGTAAATCAATATCAAGATCGACCTATGTTAGGCTTTCTTTTCACCATTGGGATACCCCCCATAATATAGAATCGACGCATGCTAGGTGATTTTTCCACCCCTGGAATACCATCCATCAATAAACAACTTCACTTTATATATTTTATTTATCTCTGAGATGATTCTTTTCTTAGTCATCATAATTTCAGCTATAGGACTATAGATATAACATGTGACTTGTAAACCATCATGCAAGAAAATACCATAATGAAAAGAGTAGGTCACACAACTAATGAAATGCATAGGAGATGAGACAACGCATGGACTTTATTTAGCAAAAAGGAACTCATGTATCTTGATGTCCAAAGTATGTATGTAGATTTGACAATGGCTAGGTATGGGAGCATATGAACATGTTAAAGGGTGGAGACATAATACTAGTTATGTCAGAGTTTGTAAGTGCCTCTATGTGCCAAGGAAGAACCTAGATTTCATGCCAAATAATACGAAATTGAGTAGCCTTACATACCTTATTGTACCACCTCTTATTACCTCGAAGTAACCTCTTTTTACCCCAAAATATTTATCTACAATAGAGTAGGTGATAAAATCAGTATTAGCAGCTAATATACACGTCATGGCAGTCCAATTTCATAAAAAATAATGCTTGGGCAGTAAGCTAATAATTATTAACCCAAAGGCATTTTTCAAATTTTTCCTTCTCTAAGCATATTGGTCTAATACACACCTTCATTTACATGATATATCCAGCTTATTATAGTCCAATAATATGCTTACAGTAGCTCACAAGGTACAAAATATAATAATTCTACACAACACACAATTAGGCAGCATCACATTACATCCTCTCTCCTATTTTAACGGCAATAGTCCACACCTATTATAACTTTAACCAAATTGTTTTAAACATTTTGATATACCAAACCAGTCCTAAAATAGTCCCAAAATAGTCCAAAAATAGATACAGGATTTGAGACCATAGGCTTCAATCAATCAGCCCACAATTTCTACTAACAACACATTTAGGATAACACACTAAAACTCGATACAGTGCAGCGACCTTAACTTACCATTTCCAACCTAAGTCTTGTTAAACAAATCAACCTTCCTTTCTAATCAATCCAACCAAGAAGATAAAAGTCTCTTAATAAATAAGAAAAGTGTGAAGCAATTTTTTGAACACATGTTGTCCAAAACTTCAACACAAGCATAACTAGCTTACTTATCTTGTTTTGAAAAAATCATAATAAATACATAATTACCTTAATCTTCAAGAAATAGGGCTTCTCCAAGAACCCTAAAAATTTCTTGTGGCTGCTTTGTAAAATCAACAAGGAGTAACAAAGAAACTTTGTAAAAGCTGAAATTTTTCCAAGTTTAAAATGACTCAATGAGCTTGTTTTAAGCCCCTTTAAAGGGGCCCATCTTAACCAAATTCCTCCCCTATTTTAAGCCATATTTTATCAGGTTGGTGATGCAACTTCCTGGCCCTTTCACATAGGCCTTAATGGGCTCCAATTCGATGGGACTTGGTTGCTCATTTTTCTCTTTTCCCTTCATTTAGTTTGGGCCCAATTCATCAAGTGGATTGTGAATGTACTTGGCCTTTTTCTTATTCATCTTGGGCTACAAATGTTTTCCCTTTATAATGCTAAACCATGGGCTAAAACTATACCCTTAATTTTGGCTTTGTTCATTACTGGACTTGGACAAATTCGGTGTTGGGCCTCATCTTCGTGTCCTTTTTTCATTACTTAATTTTGGGCCTCAAGTGAGTTCACACATGTATGAATTAATCTTCCCCATTTACCTATTCTATTTAAGCTAAGCATGTAGGTGACTCACCTATTAGATTCTTAAGTCCTACAAGAACCTCACTTCTTTTACTTTGTGTAAGGTCTCAATCTACTTAATTCAACATAAAAATTATATACACTCGCTCAACTTAAGCTTAGACGTAAATATAAGCCTCCAGTCTAAAAGTTATGCACTTTTAAAATTAGTGCTCCTTCGACCAAATCATATCATGTTTCATATGCATAGGATTAGTACATGTAATATAAGGGGTGTTACACCTTTCAAAAGTGCCTTAGTACTAAAGTCAAACTTAGCATGACATTTCACTTACAAATATATGATCAAACTAAATGAACCTTTCAAACTCTCAAAGATATGTTTAGGGCTTGTGTCTTGGAGTTTAGAGGTAGTTAGGATTTAGATCTTCCGCTTATTGAGTTTTCTTATAACATTAACTACCACTCTAGCATTGGAATGGATCCCTTTAAAGCTCTATATGGGAGCCACTCCCTTTAAAGCTCTATATGGGAGCCATCGTAGATCTCTGCTTAGGTGGTTTGAAGTGGGAGAAATAGCCCTGTTAGGTCTGAATTTGGTTATGGAATCTTTAGAGAAGGTAAGCATTATAACAAAAATATTAAAGACGGACCAAAGTCAGAAAAAGTCTTATGTCGACACTAGGAGGACAGACCTCGAATGTGAAGTTGATGATTTGGTGTATTTGAAGGTTTCACTGATGAAAGGTGTAGTCAAATTTGGAAAAAGGGCAATTAAGTCCTAGGTATGTAGGGCCTTACAAGATCTTGAGATGTGTTGGTAAAGTTGCATACGAATTAGAGTTTTCTATGGAAATGAGCATGATTCATTAGGTCATCCATGTCTTCATGTTGAGAAAGTGTATAGGAGACCTTAATTCCATTGTGCCCTTGGAAGTGGTGAATGTTCAAGAGAACTTGACTTATGAAAATGTTTGGTAGAAACATTGGATAGGCATGTGAAGTGGTTGAGGACCTCCGTCAAGGTCCTTTGGAGGAACCAACAAGTTGAAAGTTCCACTTGGGAAGCCAAACCAGATATAAAAAAGTGATACCCTATCTCTTTCATTCTACTCAACGTTGAGGTACTATGATTTATCCCAATTAATAACCTCCTTTCCTTGAATGTCATTTTTCATTTCATCTATGCATGGTTATGTGATTTTGATGTTGTATTGTAAATGTTATTTAAAGCATGATTTAAAGGTTTTCATGGTGCATACGTTGTGTTTGGCATAAGATGCATGTATTTTTATCTGTAGAGCTTCTCTTAGCAATAATCATGGATGATGTTCCCAAGGGGGAGATATTTTAAGGCACCACCTGTTAGAAGTATTAAAAGTGCAAGAAATGAGTTGTAGAAATATTCTGAGTGTCAATTATTACGAGGGGTCTTACAGGCCATAATTGATTCTAGGGTCGTAACTAGCGCTCATTGGTTGAAGGTCAGGCTTGGTGAAATGATGATTTTTGAAGTAGGGTACACGTATGATCAGATAGCCTGTGAAACAATTTATGACTCGTAAGTCAAGTTGTAGAATATGATTAAGGGAAAAGTTTCTAAAAGTCTAAAATGGCATTAGACGATACCCTCACCTACGGCCTATAAGTTCGACCACAGCCCGTAGACGGGGTCTCATCGTCCTGTTTAGCAGAATTTTAAGAAGGGGAAATTTTGACTTTTCCTATCAATAAATACCTATACTATGCCCTTTTGATCCTCAAGAGACCCCTTATCAGCCCTCATCACCCTAATCTTTTTCATTCCTCTCATCTCAGAATACCCTAAGTCCCAAAATCCTCTCAAAATACTCCCAAGTCCTCCAAGGCTTCAAGAAGAAGAAAGTAAGTTGCGGTTTTGGATTTTCTCAACTCCAAGTCCAACTTTCCTCCACTAAATTACTAAGGTATGTGGGTTTTGATTGTAGAGACCTTTTATGCACAAGCTCAATCGTTTCTCTTCTCCTTTATGCTTTCTCAAGTTATGATAATGCATGATGGTTTTATGAACTCTTTTACATGAAGATAATATAAATTAATTTATGTTGGTTTATCCCTATGTGTTATTATGAAGTGAAATATCATGTAAAATCTATGATTTATATGAGGGTTTGATGATACCCTAACCAAGTCTTTACTATGTTTTGGTGGGTTCTTTGAATAATGCATAAGTGATTCTATTTTATAATTCTCATGGCATTTACTCATAATTTGCATGGTTTTATGTTATGTATATGTACCCAACATGGTTTTCAAATAAGATCTTTGCCAAGCTTCTATGATGTGAGGGCCTTATGGCAAGATATGCAAATTATGAATGATATAAATTGAAGGGATTCTATGCATGATATGAAAGGTGAAAGTATTCTAAATGTTAATAAAGTTATGAAGCCCTATCTTTGACATATGAAGATTTGATTTTGATGAGCTACTCTATAAATTATGATGACACTATGATGCTTTGCATATTATGGCGATAAATATGATTTGAATATTCCTTGGGATTGTAAACTAGCACCGAGAGGACCTTGGTAGTTAACCATTGTCCATAACTATGTTGCCACTATAGGTTTGTGAATTATCTAATGGATCCATATAGCTATGATTACATGATTGGCCAAAAAGGATGGAGTTCTCGCAAGGCACATGTTAATTGAATATCGTTAAGGGTGATGGTGCCCTAAGGTTGTTAAAGTAAGATTAACCAAAAAGGTTGGAGTTCCCATAAGGTGTTTATGGAGTACTTATTCGAAATGGGAAGGTTCTCATAACATAAGTTCTTGTTTTACCTTGACAAAGTAGATCGCTCCTCGTCTGGTGTAAAGTTAACATCAGGATTTCAAGTAGTAGCTCGCTTGGTCTTATATATCAGTTATGGTCCCTTCCCATATATGTACGATATGTTAGGTGACATAATGATTCCTCATACATAGTTGGATTATGGTACTGAGCATACTTGTAATATTAAGCTTATATTCGATGATTTATGATTATGCATATTGTTTAAGTGATGTTGGCCAATCGTCGGAATGTGTACGAGATACCATAAGGGCCCAATCTTGACTTATGTTCTTTATTGCATTGCATGTTGCATACTTAGTATGTTCTAAGTACTAACGCAGACTTCGATGTATATGATCTAAAGATGTAGGGATCGGAGCTCCTTTCCATCCTTTACCTCCACATAGCTAGGCGATTCAAGTTAAGATTAGCTATCAGTAAGTCCTCCACTTCCTGGGACAATATCCATTTACCTCATGTTTTTATTTAGATTTATCTACTTTTTGATAATATCTTTTGAGGGTGAGCTCAGGAGATATCTTGAGGCTTGTTCTATTCATGATTAGAGGTGTTGTTAGATATGATTATACTCTGTATGCATCAGCTTGACTCTTTATGTTTATGTAATCACGAAAGAATTCCCTTAGTCCCATGTTTCCTCAATGTGTTAATTGCCTATTGTGTTGTTATGATGGAAGTCTCATGTCATGACCCAAGCATAGGCTTAGACATGATACAGCAAATGGGAGCCCGACGGTACTCAAACAAGCCTCTTAGCATATCAATCATACATCCTTGATCGCAAAAGCAAAGTGAACAACAATAAGAGATAATAAAAAAGAGTGAAACTGGACTAAGGAAACTCTTTGATATCATAAAAGCACAAAGAGTGAAGCGTTTAGCATAAATACATCATAATATTCCAACAACACCTCTAAACATAGAATGGAGTGGGGGCCAAGACACTTTCCGGACTCACCCTCATAATGTCAAATGTTCAACATAAAGAAGTCTGAGGAATAGCAAGATAAAGTAGATAGTATCGTCAAACTTTAGGACTCACCAAAGCTTATCTTCTAAAATCTCACTAGCCACGTGAAGGATGATCAAGAGGAGCTCTGGTCCCTACATGGTGATATCATGTAGGCATAAAGTATGCGTTAATACATTTGAAAGTACTAAGTATGTAGGATGCAATTCAACAAGACATAAGCCAATATAGTCAAAATGCATAATCATAGTCAACAAATAGCATAATTTCAATATGGCATGCATGGTCAATGCTTGAAGTAAAACATGCTTATAAATCATTCAACTTACATAGAATATGATACATATGTAGGAAGAGACCTTAACCGACAAAGAGTAAGACCAAGTGAGATAAAACTTGGAATCTCAATGATTACCCCTTATCAGTAAAGAGGTGGTCTACTTGCTAAGGTAAACCATACTTCATCTTACGGGAACATGACCCATTTTTGGAAGAATTCCAAGAGAGAGTGCACTAAATGGATCCACTAGTAAAGAAATGGTAAAGTATACTCCTATGTTGGCACATAGTTTGAGGAAAGGAATATGAACCCAAGAAGATGGTCCATGCCACATCTAATCCATCGGTGCTAAGTCTAATCCCACGGAATAATTGAAATAATCATACTTTAGTAATTTGTAAGAAACATGGAAATATGAAATGAGTAGCTCTAAAACATCTTTTTCCTCTAATGGTGAGCCTAACTTTAAAATATAAGAATCGACCATCATTAAACATTACCCTTGCATTAAAATCAAAGGCCCACAAGAGGTAAAATCTTTGAAAAAGAGCTCAATCTGGCATTTACAACATCATAGACATTTTCATGAATTCAATACATTTGCAAAAGCCCAAAATCATCATAAAGTCACTTGACTCATAAATCATGCAATAGATCATCAATAACTTTAAGAATCCTTGGAAAGGCATTTTATCAAATATTTAGTGGGTGTATAATGCTTGTTCAAAACCATGCAATTCAAGAATGTAATAATATGAGAAAACTCAACGTAAATCAATCCACCAACATATAGCAAAACCCTCATATAGAATAACTTGAAATTCATCATGAAATCTCATAATAGATCATAGTATCATAGCTCAAAACATGCATAGTCTCAATAGACAAAAACCCATTCATAGTACAAGCTTAAAATAGATAGTCGTGTATAATAAATAACATTTCATAAAAACCCCAACATAATTTTACTCATAATCCATCATAGAAGATACACATAGATAATACAACTTGAAAACATAAAATTTTCAAAAAAATGGAGATTGGGTTCTATAGGTGAAAGGACACAATGGATGAACCTAACATACCTAAATTTGGGGATTCCTTGATGTAGACTTGAAGGAGACTTGAATCTTGAATAGAGTTCTTAAGATCTAGAATTAAGCTTGAGACACTTGATTTTAGATAAAATATTCAGTTAAGTCTTGGAGAGAGGCTTGAGTGATATAGAGTTGCAAAATGAGTAAGTATATGTATTTTCACACATAAATAGGCATGGGGCTATGCCCCAAGCCCTTTGGGACAAAATAAAAAACCAAGGAAGATAATACACTGGTCTGTGATGCAGATCCATCACGCAGGCAACTCCAACACTAATCCACGCCCCTGGCATGGCTACTGGAAATTGAATTTTTGTGAAAATTATTTTTCGATATGGGCCCTCTAAAATTAGGGTTATACTCATTTTCTACTCAATTTTGCCTCCTGATCAAGAATATGAAGTCATATTTTTTATATCGCATATGGATTTTGAGATATATGGAAATTACGATTATGGGCATTTCCAAAGAACATTTTTGGGGCGTTTCATCTCAAGTCCTTATTGCATCCATAGCGTGAGTCATACTTACCTTCCTCTTAGACTTGCTACGTGATTCATGCTATCCTCTTCCTGATAATATCCCATAGCATGAGTCCAATGTCCCAGTTCCCCAAGAATTATTTGCTACTTGTTTATTGCTTATTTATGCTTTCGAAATCAAGGATGCGCTATGCATACTTAAGAGGCTTGTTTCGGGTTCCCCATTTTCCATGTCACATCTAGGCCCTATGTCACGACCCAAGCCTAGGGCCTAAACATCACATAGCGAATGAGGCACCCGAGAGGACCCCAAACAAGCCTCTTTACATATCATTATACATCCTTGGTCAAAGAAGCATTAAACAACATTAATAAGAATAGAAATAAGGGCAAAAGGGGCTAAGGGAAACCCCTTCATAACATAAGATGTAATTAAATAAAAAGAGCTTAAGGCTTATAACATAATTGCATATCTTGTCCAACAACACCTCTACTATATAGATAAGAGCGGGAGCCAAGACAAGCAACCGGGCTCACACTCATAATCATAAGTATACAATAAAGCAAAACGAGTCTTAATACATATAATTAGATCAAAGTCATTATCCCCGAAATTGAGGACTCACCAACTAGCTTTGAGTAGAGTACTAGCCACGAGAAAAAGGATGATCAATCGATGCTCCAGTCCCGATATGGTAACATCATGTATACATAGAGTATACGTTTGTACATTTGAATGTACTAAATATGTAGGATGTAATGCAAGAAGAGATAGCCACATGGAAAAATGCAATATTGTAAGCAAAAGATAGCATATTAGCAATATGACATGAATGAATGATACTTGGAGTAAAACATGCTTATATAGAACATATTACATGTGAAGAAGGTGACCATAATTAGATAACCAAGGCCTACTACCTCCTTGGTGAGGCAATTAAGGTATATACCCCTCAATGTGGTAGCATGGGCCTACCACCCCCTGAGCTAGGTGAATGAGGTATATACCTCCCAATGTGGTAGCATCAGCCTACAACCCTCTATCTAGGCGATTGAGTTATACACCCCTCAACATGGTAGCCTTGGCCTCCAACCCCTCGAGCAGGCGATTGAGGTATATACCTCTCAACATGGTAGTTCGAGCCTACTACACCTCGAACTAGGCAATTGGTTAATTTTCATTACAATAGATACTTTTAAAACATCATATAAGTACCTTCCTTTCATCATCATAGAGTCACTCAAGTCATAAGTCATGCAATGGATCATCAATAGTTCAAGAATCCAAAATCGAATATTTTATCAAACACTTGATGGGTCTACAATGCTAGTGTAAAACCATGCAATTCAAGAGTGAAATCATGCAAGAAAATTCAATGTAAAACTACCCACCAACACTTGGTAATACCCTCATGCAATATATATCAAAACCTTTTATAAAATCAAACGATGGACCATAGATTCATAGCTCAAAATATGCTCAAACAGTCATAAGTTTATGAAACCCCAACATAGTTTATAATCTAATTCATTATAAGTAAGACCCATAAGTAAATCAACTTAGCATCATGTAATTTAGGTAAAAAGGAAGCTTGGACACCATGGGTGAATAGACCTAATGGTTGAAACCCACATACCTTGAATTTGGATAATTCTTGATGAAGATTGGAAATGGAGACTTAAAGCTTGGATGAATTCCTTAAGACCCGGAAGAGATTTGGACACTTGAAATTTGAGAGAAATATTAGTCTAAGGGTTTGAGAGAGTATTGGGGAATGCCTTGTATGATATGAAGGTGAAATATGGCTAAGTATAAGTATTTTCACACATGGTAAGACTTAGGCCAAAGACCCAAAAGCCTTGGACGGGACTAAAATAACTAGCAAAAAAATACACTGAGACGCGCCAGGGGCACGCTAGCTCTCTGGAAATCACAATTTCTAAATTTTGCTACAGTTGCTCTTAAATCAGGGTTAGATACTTTTCCCACTCAATTTTACCTCCTGAACAAGAATATGAAGTCAAATTTGTAATATCATGCACGGATTTTGAGATATATGAAAATTACGTTTCTGGACACTTCCGAGGCACATTTTCAAGCACTTTTTGGGGTCGTTTCAATATCTCCCTCTTGGGAACATTCGTCCCAGAATGTCAAAGAAACATATATGAGAAAAGTAATCATGAAGAGATAAGCCCCAACAAGGATGCAATAGCACTTGAACGCCACTTTCAGAAGTCTCAACATAAGTGTTAAAATCACCATGAACTTGTCAATAAAACATGAATACATGCAAATGACATAGAGGCTGAATCATAAGGCTTAATATCACATAAGGGACTTAGAGTTAGTACCTTAGGCTTGAGTAGAATAGAATAGATAAGGATATCATTTTTGCATGTTCGCTTTAGCCTCCCAAGTAGCACTTTCAACTTGTTGATTCCTCCAAAGGACCTTAACGGAAGCCACATCCTTGCTCCTCAACCTCTTCACATGTATATCCAAAATTTGAACTAAAACCTCATCATAAGTCAAGTTGTCTTCAATAACACTCACAACATCAAGAGGCACAATAGCATTAGGGTCTCCCATATTTCCTCAACATGGATACATAAAAGATTGGATGAACCAAATCCATCTCACTAGGAAATTCCAACTCATAAGCTACCTTGACAATCCTCCTCATTACCCTATAAGGTCCCATATATCTTGGACTCAACATGCCTTTCTTACCAAATGAACCACACCCTTCATGGGTGACACCTTCAAATAGACCCAATCACCAACTTTGAATCTAGGATCCCTTCTCCTCACATTGGTATAGGACCTTTGACGACTTTAGGTCACCTTCAACCTTTATCTAATCATCCTAACCTTCTCAAGAGCCTCCATAACCAGCTCTGGTCCCAACAAAGCTATCGCTCCAACCTTAAACCACCCAACAGATGATCTACAATGCGTACCATAGAGGGCCTCAAAGGGAGCCATACTGATGCTTGAATGATAGCTATTGTTATAGGCAAAGTGAACCAATACAATATGATCATCCCAACCACCCTTAAATTCTAATACGCAAGCTCTAAGCATATCATCAAGTGTTTGGATAGTCCTTTTAGCTTGGTTATCCGTTTGAGGGTGAAAAGTCATACTAAGTTTAACTCTTCTACCAAGACCTCTTCGAAAGGACCTCTAAAAATATAAAGTAAATTGAGAAAAAAGATCTGATATAATAGACAAAGGAACCCCATGCAACCTCACCAAGTCATGAATGTACAATTTAGCATAATCTTTAGCCCTGTAAGTGGTCTTAACCAGTAGAAAATAAGCCAATTTCATCATCCTATCAACCACAACCAAAATGGAATCAAAACCCTTTCTAGTCTTATGCAACCCAACCACAAAATCCACATCAATCTCCTCCTACTTCAAAGAAGGAATCTTTATGTCTTGTGCTAGGACACCCGACATTTGATTCTCGGCTTTGACTTGTTGACAACTGTGACAATCGAATACAAATTTGGCAATATCCCTCTTTACACCTCCCTACTAATACACCTCTATTAAATCTCTATACATCTTAGTAGATCCGGGGTGAATAAAATAGGAAGAATCATGAGCCTCATCAAGAATCTTTCCTCTCAAGCCATCAACATAAGGCACACATAACTTACCTTGGCATCTATGGGCACCTTTTCCCCCTTGGGAGAAACCTCCATCGTACCATCTTTTACCAATGCCTTCAATTCTAACCAAGCAAGGTCAGGATCTTGCTTACCTTTCAACTCCTCAACCAATGAAAATTTAGAGCCATCAACTACCACAATACCCCCATTATTCACCTTTTCCAACCTAACGCCCAATCTAGCAAACCGATGGACCTCTCTAGCCATCCCTTTGTCACCATCATCAATATAAGCTAGGCTACCCATAGATACCCTACTCAAAGCATCTGCCACTACGTTAGCCTTACCGGGATGACAATGCACACTCATATCATAATTCTTAAGAAGTTCTAACCACCTTCTTTGTCTCAAGTTGAGATCTTTTTCAGTGAAGATGTATTGGAGACTCTTATGACTAGTAACATATCAACATGCACCCTAAAAAAATAGTGATGCCAAATTTTCAAAGCAAAGACCACGGCGGCTAATTCAAGATCATGGGTAGGAAAATTCTTCTCATCTACTTTGAGTTGTCTAAAAGCATAGGCTATTACCTTACCATTTTCCATCAACACACAACCTAAGCAAACTCTAGAAGCATTACAATACACAACAAATCCTTCTAATGCATATGGTAGTGATAATATAGAAGCGGACACAAGCTTATCTTTCAATGTTTGGAATCTCTTTTCACGCTGATCAATCCACATAAATTCGAATTTCCTTTTTCCAACTAGGTCATAGGAGAAGCAATAGAAGAGAACCCATTCATAAACCTTCGGTAATAACCCACTAAGCCCAAGAAGCTCTTAATATCCGACGAGGTCAATGGTCTAGGCCAATTTCTAATCACATCCATCTTTTTACGATCCACCTTAATACTATCCCCTGACACCACATGACCTAGAAAGGCAACCTCTTTTAACCAAAATTCACATTTTTCATATGTGGCATACAACTTCTATTCCCTCAATATTTGTAGCATTACCCTTAAATGGACCATATGCTTCTCCTCACTATACGAATAGATGAAAATATCATCAATGAAGACCACAACAAATGAGTCAAGGCAGGATTTAAAGATACTATTTATAAGATCCATAAAGATAGCCGGTGCATTGGTCAACCCACAAACATCACAACAAACTCATAATGCCCATACCTAGACTAGAAGGCCATCTTGGGAATATCACACTCCCTCACCTTCACTTGATGATACCAGACCGAAGATCAACCTCAATTAAGTAACTAGCCTTTTGTAATTGGTAAAATAAATCATCAATCTTTGGAAGAGCATACTTACTCTTTATGGTAATCCTCTTGAGTTGTCGGTGATCAATACACATTCTAAGAGACCTATCCTGCTTCTTTACAAACAACATCGGTGCACCCTAAGGTGATTGGTTAGGCCTAATAAAACCCTTCTCGAATAAGTCCCTCAATTGCTCTTTCAACTCCTTTAACTCCGCCGCAGTCATATGGTAAGGGGAAGTAGAAATGGGTTGACTATCCGGAAGGAAATCTATACCAAAATCTATTTCCCTTTTAGGACGAACACCGGGAAGGTCATTTGGGAAGACATCTAAGAACTCATTTACCATCGGAACTGACTCAATAGGAAGGACTTTGGACTCCACATCCCTAAGCCTCACAACATGATAAAGACACTCCTTAGAGATCAACTTATGGGCTTTAATGCAAGAGATGAATCTATCATTGACCGCCACATCATGACTCTCCTACTCAAGAATGGATTCATTTGGGAATTAGAATTTTAACTGGTTGATTCTACCATCGAAAAAGGCTAGTATGTATGCAACCAATCCATCCCAAGAATAATATCAAAATCTAACTTGTCCAGCTCAACAAAGTCACATGGCAACAATTTATGCAAAATGCAAATGTGGCAATTTTTATAGACTCTACTAGCAACAATAGATACACCAATAGGAGTCGACACCTTATAATGACTCACACAGCAATTCGAGTTCAACAAAGGGGGTAATAGAAGAAAGAGTGGCATCTAGATCAATCAATGCATACACATCAAAATCAAAGGCTTTTAACATACCGGTGATGACATCGGGAACCTCTTCAACCTCTTGCCTCCCTTGGAGTATATAGAACCAATTATGCCTTGGGGCACCACTTTGTTGACAACCCCTTCCCAAAGGCACCGCATTAGCACCCCGACCTTGTAGATGAACATCCTTACCCTTGTTGTGATTACGAGGGTAATCTATCATATTATGCCCCAGTTTCCCACAACTATAACAAGCACTAGTATACCTCAAGCATGGGCCACCATGACCCTTACTACATTTTGGACACATAGTATTAGGACCCACACCACCATCACCTTAGGCCCTTGGGATGTCATTAGCAAGCCTTCCTCTAGTAGCATTAAAGGACCCTTAGTCTTGATGAAATCGGCTACCTTTAGGACTTTAGAACCTAAGATCAAAATGAGCCCTCTTGGCCTCATTCTCCCTTATCTTCCTGAATTTCTCCCCCTTTATTTGTTCGTCATAAGTCATCAACGGGACAAATCCAATCACTAATCAACATGGCAGACCGATATTCCTCACTCACCAAATTGGATATACCCATCACAAACTTGTTCATTCTAGACCTTGGGTCGGTAACCAAGTGGGGAGTATATTCAGAGAGTTGATTAAACTTGAGGGAATACTCCCTCACTCTCATAGACCCTTGTTTCAAATTCATAAGTTCCACTATCTTAGCCTCCCTAAGCTCAAGAGGGAAGAACCAATTAAGAAAAGTCATCTTGAACTCCTCCTAAAGCACCACATTATTGATTCCCTTCTCCTCCTTCCATTGATTAAACCATATTTGTGCTAACCCCTTGAGTTGGTAAGCCTCCAACTCCCCTTCGCTTTCGATCTAACACACATGATAGCCAATACCTTGTAGATCTCATCAATGAACTCTTGAGAGTCATCATATACCTTAGACCCATAGAATTTTAGTGGGTTCATCCTCATAAAGTCTCTCACCCTAGATGTTGGGGTAGGAGCATGATGGGTTTGGGCCCCTTGGTTGACTTGGTTAGCCAAAACTTGTGCTAGCAAAGTGACAGCATCTCGGAGCTCACCATGAGCTAGTTGTTCCTCGGGGGTGTGATTATGTTAGGCATGATCCAGCATAACAAACAAAAATCGTTATGGGGGAAAAACCTTACTTTAACTCTATAGCATGACTTAGAACATGAAGAAGGGAAATATTTTTTAAAATGTCTCATAGCCTCTTGCTCATGGTTGTGGTGTATAACATAGCCATGAATAAAACTCTAATCGACGCGGTGTGTTGGATGTCGAGGACCATTAACAACCTAGTACTCTGGTACCAAATTTGTCATGACCTAAGCCTAAGGCCTAGATATAACACGGCAAATGGGGAACTCGGTGGGACCCCAAATAAGCCTCTTTACATATCATTACATATCCTTGGTTGTGGAAGCATTAAACAATATTAATAAGAGTAAAAATAAGGTCAAAGGGGGCTAAGGGAAAGCCTTTCATAACATAAGACATCATTAAATCAAAAGAGCCAAGGCTTATAATATAATTTTGCATTTCTTATCCAACAATACCTCTACTACGTAGATAAGAGCAGGGACCAAGACAAGCAATCGGACTCACCCTCATAGTCATAAGTATAAAATAAAGCAAAAAGAGTCCTAATACATATCATAAGATCAAAGTCATTGTCCACGAAAATGAGGACTCACCAACTAGCTTTGAGTAGAAGTACTAGCCACGATGAGGAGGAGGATTAATTAGTGCTCCGGTCCCTATATAGTAATATCATATAGGTATAAAGTATGTGTTTGTACGTTTGAATGTACTAAATATGTAGGATACAATGCAACAAAATGTAGGCATATGGCAAAGTGCAATATCATAAGCAAAAGATATCATATTAGCAATATGACATGAATGAATGATACTTGGAGTAAAACATGTTTATATAGAACATATTACACGTGAAAAAGGTGACCATCATTAGATAACCAAGGCCTACTACCTCCTTGGTGAGGCAATTGAGGTATATACCCCCCAATATGATAGCATGGGCCTACAACCCTCCGAGCTAGGCGAATGAGGTATATACCCCCCAATGTGGTAGCAAAGGACTACAATACTCTGAGCTAGGCAATTGAGATATATACCCCTCAACATAGTCGCATGGGCCTACAACCCCCCAAGCTAGACGATTGAGGTATATACCCTCAACATGGTAGTTAGATACTACTACCCCCCAAAGTAGGCAATTGGTCAACTTCACCACAATAGATACTTTTCATGAAAATATCATATACATACCTTCCTTTCATCATCATAGAGTCACTCAAGTCATAGGTCATGTAATGGATTATCAATAGTTCAAGAATCCAAAATCGAACATTTTATCAAACACTTGATGGGTGTGCAATGCTAGTGTAAAATCATGCAATTCAAGAGTGAAATCATGCAAGAAAATCCAATGTAAAACCACCCACCAACACTTGGTAATACCCTCATGCAATATACATCAAAATCCTTCATCAAATCAAACAATAGACCATAGATTCATAGCTCAAAATATGCTCAAACAGTCATAAGTTTATGAAACTCCAACATATTTGTAGTCAAATTCATAATAAGGAATATTCATAGAATAATGTAATTTAGGCAAAAAAAAAGCTTGGGCACCATGGGTAAATGGACCCAAAGATTGAAACCCACATACCTTGAATTTGGAGAATTCTTGATGAAGATTGGAAATGGAGACTTGAAGCTTGGATGAATTCCTTAAGATCCGAAAGAGATTTGGACACTTGAATTTTGAGAGAAACATTAGTCTAAGGGTTTGAGAGAGTATTGGGGAATATCTTGTATGATGTGAAGGTGAAATATGGCTAAGTATAAGTATTTTAGCGCATGGTAAGGCTTAGGCCCAAGAGCTAAAAGCTTTGGACTGGACTAAAATAACTGACACAAAAATACACTGAGGTGCGCCCTTAGCCCGTCGCGCCAGGGGCGCTCTAGCTCTCTGGAAATCTCATTTCTGTGATTTTTAAATTTTACTGCGATTGCTTTTAAAACGAGATTAGACCTATTTTCCTCTCAATTTTGCCCCCTGAACAAGAAAATGAAGTTGAATTTTCTATAATTACATGAATTTTTAGATATATGGAAAGTATGATTTTGGGCACTTCCGAGACATATTTTTGGACACTTTTGGGGGTCGTTTCACTCTAGGGTTAGGTCATGACAAGAAGTATGTGTTAGTATGTTTAAATATACTAATGGTTGTCAATATATTATCCCCGGATTATTAATCTCAGTATAAGTTAGCCTGTGATAAATAGTCTAATATTTATCTTATACCTCCAACCAAATATGGGATAAAATAATCCTGCATTTTGTCGCAGGATTATTATGACTTATACCTCACACCAAACAACCCTCAGGTAAGTAGGCAATGGCATTGCATGATAAATCATAATGTACAAGTGACCATTTCAAATAGCATAATAAATGAGTAGTAGAATTGTACGTGAATATGGGGAAACGTTAATGCATAATAAACCATAAGGATATCATGTAAGAATAAAAATTACACATAGTCAAGTAAATTAAAACAGAAAATTATATATATATATATATATGAAATATAACCATAATCGACAATAAGACCATGCGAGTTATAACATGAAATTCTGGTGACCTTACACAACGAAAAATAAAGGAATCTACTTCCCAAGGTAGATTCTATCTCGTAAAAATGAGTATCATGAGCTATGTAGATCCACTAGCAAAATCATATTGGCAACATAAACATATGATAGTACATAGTTATGAGACTAGAAACTTTATATAAGGACCCTATAAATCGAGCCCCCACCTTAAAGCCTAATTTTATGCTAAGTCAAAACCCATGGAATTTATATTATAGTCATAAAACCATACTTGTCATAAAGCATAGTTCATACTTAACACAATTCATAAGCTTGTCATGGTAGAAAGGTAAATCAAGTAGACAATTGTCACAGCCCAACCCCGGGGCCATGCCTCGTGCCGATTAGGCACTTAAACCAATATTGAATCACAAAACCACCACTTAAAGTCTAAGAATTCTACTGAAATTTTGGCAGAGTTTCCTCTTTTTTTATCCCCTATCCTCACCTGCAGCAGCTCCCAGAATGTATAAACAGCACATATGCACATATATATATACAACTAATGCGGGCCAACAAGGTCACCACTGCAGCAGAACTGCTCACAAGTACAATACACGCATACCATCACATCATAGGCCAAACTTCTTACCCACTCGTATCCACAGACCTCTATAC
>JAOTQJ010000083.1:9592511-9648512 GCA_025642045.1 Solanum sejunctum
AAATGAATGTCGAGTGAGGTTCAAAGAGACTACCACAAAATCTTTTAAGCATAAAAACAAAATCCAATCCCTTTACCCTTTGAGTTATAATGGTGCTATACATGTTCTCACTTAAACTAAGGACAGAAAAATTCTACTGTCACTCCCCGAGCCTACACCATGGATATGGCTGGCACTCGCAAATCATTTATGATCCCAAACGTACCACTTGGCCTGGCTACTTACTCAGTGGAGGACTTAACAATAGTGGAAAGGCTTTAAATAAGCAACATAAAACTACTAACTTGTCTGAATAACTGAAAAGAGAAATAACTCAACAGTGAAATCAATTTAATCAGAACTGAAGTATCTAACACATAGTTTATGGAACCTCTGCTAAACTAGTCTCAAGGGACTACTGGGACAGGCCCCAGGTATCCAAAACTGAAGTACATACTGAAATAAAATAATATCAACCAAAGGGACTCGGACTAAGAGGAGGCTTCACTACTGTCTGGAAGCTTTCAGATTCTCAACGAAGCGATTGCTAAGGAACTCTGTCACTTGTGTCTGCATCATAAAATGATGTAGGTTATAAGGATGTTAATACGTGTAATGTACAGTATGTAAGATGGCGAAAATAGTAACTCAGGATAACATAACATTTCTCAGAAGGATATAAGCATAACTTGTAATAAAGTAACAGTAATCATAAACACTTTATATACTGAAAGAAACATGGTAAAAACTAGTAAAAACATATTTTTATTAGCTTGGGGAGTTTCTCTAACTGACAACCACCACTATGAGCTTTGTGGTGATACAATGTCTTGCCCACGCTGCTAATGTCGTCCCATACTTTGCCGGAGTAGGGGACGAAGAACTAGGGGAGTGGATTCATCCTAAAACTAGGCCATCTTAGTGGCTAATGAGGAAGGTACCGTAGTATAATCCTGTCCTATGCTGGCTACATAGTTTATGAGTTCGAGTAATTAATTCTACTCTCACCCATATCAGTGCTCAATACTACTCCCAAAATACTTTTATATAGCTCAAACTTAAAGAATTATAGGTTCTTGAAATCTGGTTTCTCGGGGACTTAGCCTAGCTTACTACTTAGCTTGCTCATCTAACTTCTTTAACTTGTCTAAAAACTAGTATCAACTCAAGTGATTCAAAATCAGGCTAGATTTCTTGGCTAATATGCAAAAACCAGTTCTAAAAATGTATTTCTTGAACTTAGCTTAAAAGTACTTATACTAGTCTTTTTCTTCTTGAAATAATATCAAGATTTTTAAAGAAAACTCAACAATAATAAATCTTGTTCACCAATGAATGTAAATTGGATGATAATACTTTAATTCCACAATATAAAAACCAAGATCATGATATTCATCAAGAATCTATGGAAATTATCATACTTCACAAAGTTTATATTGATTTAGTCTCAACTAATACTTGAAAGTTCATTGGTGAAAACTAACTTTTATTCATAAAGATCTTCTTGAAATAATAGTTTTTAGGGTGGCCTTACATAAACTGGAAAGAACTGTTGGTGAATTGGAAGGATTTTCTTGAAGGCCCTAACTGTTCTTGATCTTACACTTGAAGTTCTGGGAAGGGTTTTCTTTACTTGAATGAATGAGAAAGAAAAACATTTTTGGACTTAAAATGACTTTAAAACGAATTTAGGATTATGGGGTATGAGAAAGGTCAAAACTACCCCTCCCCATCAAAAGAAAAAAAATGCTTCCTCCTGCTCTAGTGCGAATGTGTACTAGTGTATTATTACACTTTTTCCTGAATTTTTCACTTTCGTCAAAATTTTTAAAAAACCCAAGTGTGGTTACGCATCCCTAGTGTGTCGTAGAAACCTCACTATTTTTTATTTTATTGGAAAAAATAATTCATGTTTTTTCGCATTAAAGTCAATTCGAGACTATTTTTCGACTCAGGTTTTCGCACTAATTGCAAATCCAATCTCTGATTTACAATTGGAAAATGGGAAGACATGTTAAGCGCAAGGTCAATTCTAAGGATAAGACTAGGATTATGGTTAGCTTAGTCTTCAACTCTTGTAAACTCTTCTCATACGCTTTCGACCACTTGAACTTAGTCTTCTTCTGAGTTAGCTTAGTCAAGGGGGCTGAGATAGAAGAAAAACCCTCTACAAACCGTCTGTAGTATCCCACCAAGCCCAAGATGCTCCTTATATCTATGGGAGTTGTGGGCCTTGGCTAATTATTTACTGCCACAATCTTTTGGGAATCAAATTGGATATGCTTACCAGATACAAAGTGCCCCAGAAATGCCCCAGATGCCAACCAAAACTTACACTTAGAAAGTTTAGCATATAGTTGCTTGTCCTTAAGGGTCTGAAGGATGACTCTGAGATGGTCTTCATGCTCCTCATTATTATAGGAGTAGATCGGGATATCATCTATGAACATAATAATGAACATATCTAGGTACAACCTCAACACTTTGTTCATAAGATCCATGAAAGATATTGGTGCATTTGCTAGCCCGAAAGACATGACCACGAATTCATAATGACCATAGCGGGTTCTGAAAGCTGTCTTAGGAATGTCTCTCCCTCTCTAACTTTAAGTTGATGGTACCTATATCTAAGGTCTATCTTGGAAAAACAGGTAGCACCATGGAGTTGATTGAATGTCATTAATTCTAGGAAGAGGATACTTGTTCTTAATAGTAACCTTGTTCAGCTGACGGTAATCTATGCACATTCATAGAGAACCATCCTTTGTCGCACAAAGAGAACTAGAGCACCCCAAGGTAAGATGCTTGGTCTAATGATACCCTTATCTAAGAGATCTTTCAGCTACAACTTTAAATCTTTTAGCTCCGAAGGATCCATACTGTATGAAGGAATAGATATGGGCTAAGTATCTAGAAGAGTCTCTATGCCAAAGTCTATCTTCTAGTCAGGAGGGACTCTAGGAAGATCCTCAGGAAAGACTTCTGGGAACTTATTCACAACTAGGACAAACTGGAGAGATGGTGCCTCCGCACGAGAATCCTGAACTCTAACTAGGTGATATATACATCCCTGGGAGATTAACTTTTTGGCTTTGAAATATGAGACAACTGACCCTTAGGAAGTACTGAGCTACCCCTCCACTATAAGACTGGTTCATTAGGAAATTGAAAGTTGACTACCTTGGTTCTGCAATCTATGAAGGCGTACCCAGCATAAAGCCAATGCATGCCTAGGATGACATCAAACTCTACCATGTCTAATTCCACAAAGTCAGCTATAATAGTCTTATGATAAACTGAAACTAGACAGCCACTATAAATTCTTTGGGCTGAAATAGACTTCTAGTAGGAGTAGAAACACTAAAAGGCTCAAGAAGACATTTTGGATTGACCCAAAACTTCAAAGCTATATATGTGTTTACGAACGACAATGTGGCTCCTATTTATAATAATGCATAGACATCATAGTAAAGATTTTGAGCATACCCATAATCACATCTAGTGAGTTCTCATGCTCCTGTCTGGTGCCCATGGCATACAAGCGGTTTGTGCCCCTACTGTAGTACCCTTTTGAGGTAGCTTATGCTGTGGTGCTGAAGAGAATATCTATGATCTGGTACATCTCATATTTTGCTTTTGGGCAATCCTTCAAGAAATAGCCCAGTTGTCTACATTTGAAGCAACCATTTGTGCCCATAAGCCATTCTCCGGGATGAGACCTACCACACTTACCACAAGTAGGATAACATTTCGCTCCTTGAGTTATGCTACCCTGTGATTGGCTTCCTAGGAACCTGCAGGACTGTGAACTCTGCTCATTCCTAACTCTCAGTGTAGGTGCATATGTGGATGAAGGTGTTGGTCCTGCTGTCTTAGGCTAAAAATGAGTGACCTCCACGTTCAGTCCCTATCTTGCCTGTCTCCTGGCCCGATGTCTTGGCCCTCTTATTCTAAAATCCTCCCTATCCTACATCTTCTCCTCCTTTGCCTGCTGCACATATGTCATCAAACAGGCTATATCCATATCGCCAATTAGCATCACAATCCTATCCTCTCTCTTAGTCATTCGAGAGCTTGGAGACAAAAAGATCCATCCTAATATGCATATCTACCACCATTTCTGGAGCATAATGGGACAGCTGAGTAAACTTGAGGTTGTACTCCCGTACACTCAAGTTCTCCTGCTTCAGGTTTAAAAGCTCCCTTACCTTAGCCTGCCTCATCTCCCTGGGAAAGAACTGTCCCAAAAAAGCCTCCTCAAACACCGCCGAACTAATAGCTGGTGCCCTATCTGCCTCGCTTGCTTTCCACTGATCAAACTAGAGTCTAGCTACCCCTTTAAGCTAGTAGGTAGCCAACTTAACTCGCTCAGCATCACCAATACGCATAACCTAAAACACCTTCTGAAGCTCTTCAACAAAATTTTCTAGATTCACTTTCACATGAGACCCCATGAACACTGGTGGGTTCATCCTCAGGAACTCATGAACTCTGGCGGTATCTGACCCACCGTTACTACTATCTCTCTAGCAAGCTCCATGAGTAGTGACTGCCTGAGCCAAAGTTTGGCTGGTTTGGCGAAGCTCAGCATTGGAGATGTCTGCTTTCTATGGTTGCTCCACAAGCACAGCTGGACCTTTAGGTTCCTCTGAAATTAGGCCAGGATGGTTTACATTTCTCCTGGCTGGGCATACTCTGCCCTTTACTAGTCTGTTATCTCTGCAAGGTGGAATGATCTAAAAAATACGACGTGAACGTACGAGTTAGAAGGGACTTCATAGATATACACTCTGAAGCACGAGATAAAGAATAACAATTAATGATAACACTTCCTAATGTGTCGTAGCCTCCCTATTATAGAGGTGGAGTGCTTCACACCCATAATATAGACTCCACTAGATACAGTTCCATAGACTCCCTAGGACTCTTGAACTCTGTACTCTGATACTAAGTTTGTCGTTCCCCAAGCCTACACCGTGGACGTGGTCGACACTCGGAAACCATTTCTTGTCCCAAGAGAATCATTTGGATTGGCTACTTACTCAGTGGAAGACTTAACAATAGTGGAAATGCTTTAAATAAGCAACATAAAACTACTAAACTTGTCTGAATAATTGAAAAGAGAAATTGCTCAACAGTGAAATCAATTTAATCAGAACTGATGTATCTAACACATAGTCTATGGAAGCTCTACTAAAATAGTTTGAAGGGACTACTGAGATAGGCCCCAAGTAGACAAAACTAAAGTAAAGACTAAAATGAAAGAACATCAACAAAAGGGCCTCGGACTAAGAGGAGGCCTCACCAATGTCAGGAAATTGTCAGGTTCTCAATGAAGTGCTATTGAGACACCCTGTCACCTGCGTCTGCATCATAAAATGATTCAGGTCCTAAGGATGTCACTACGTGGAATGTATAGTATGTAAGATGGCCAAAATAGTAACTCAGGATAACATAACGTTTCTCAAAAGGATATAAGCATAACTCGTGATAAAGTAAAAGCAATCATAAACACTTTATATGCTGAAAGAAACATGTTGAAAACTAGTAAAAACATATTTTTATTAGCTTTGGGAGTTTCTCTAACCGACAACCACCACTATGAGCTTCGTGGTGATATAGCGTATTGCCCACGCTGCCAAAGTGGCTAATAAGGAATGTACCGTGGTACAATCCTATCCGATGCTGGCTACATAATTTATGAGTTCGAGTAATTAATTCTACTCACACCTATATCAGTGCTCAATATTACTCCCAAAATACTTTTATATAGCTCAAACTTAAAGAATTATAGATTCTTGAAATCTAGTTTCTCGGGTACTTATCCCAGCTTACTACTTAGCTTTCTCATCTTACTTCTTTAACTTATCTAAAAACTAGTATCAACTCAAGTGATTCAAAATCGAGCTAGATTTCTTGGCTAGTATGCAAAAAACAGTTCTAAAAATGTATTTCTTGAACTTAGCTTAAAAGTACTCATACTAGTCTTTCTCTTCTTGAAATAATATCAAGACTTTTCAAGAAAACTCAACAATAATAAATCTTGTTCATCAATGAATATAAATTGGATGACAATACTTTAATTGTACAATATAAAAACCAAGATCATAATATTCATCAAGAATATATGGAAATTATCATACTTCGCAAAGTTTACATGGATTTAGTCTCAACTAATACTTGAAAGTTCATGGGTTAAAACTAACATTTATTCTTAAAGATCTTGAAATAATAGTTTTTAGGGTGGTCTTACATACTTTCGAAAGAACTCTTGCTGAATTGGAGGAATTTTCTTGAAGGCCCTAACTGTTCTTGATCTTACGCTTGAAGTTCTGGGAAGGGTTTTCTTTACTTGAACGAATAAATGAGAAAGAAAAATGTTTTTGGACTTAAAACGACTTTAAAAAGTCTAATTTAGGATTACAGGTTGTCAAAAAGGTCGAAACTACCCCACCCCACCAAAAGAAAAAAAAAATTCTTCCTCTTGCACTAATGCATGACATGCACTATTGTATTATTACACTTTTTCGTGAATTTTCCAGTTCTGTCAAATTTTTGTGGTTCTGCATCCCTAGTACTTTGCAGAAGGGGTGCAGAAACCTCACTATTTTTGATTTTCTTGGAAAAAATAATTTGCGATTTTCACGTTAAAGTTGAGTTGAGACCATTTTTCGACTCAGTTTTTCGCAGTGATCATAAATCCGGTCTCAAATTTGCAATTGTAGAATGGGAAGACATGTTACGCACAAGGTCAATTCTAGAGGTATTTTCGTCTTTTCACAGGTGTTACATCTACAAATAATTTAAATAAGTAGATATGCATAGGCTCATTACTAATGCTTGTCTTGAGTGAAAAATTTCATGTAGCATTGCCTGTTGTTAATTAAAAAAATGACTTGGATTTGACAACATAAATACAATTTGAACTAAGTAGGAAATGGAGGAGATTAGAGAGGCAAAGAAGCTTGACAAAAATCAGGACATAGACAACATGTATTAGTAAGCAAACCAATTTCGTATACTAAAGAAAACTTACAATTCAAACACATTAAAAGAAACTCATAAATGACTAAATCTGGACATATTTTGGAAATGTGTTAGAAAGCAAAAATCCTTTCGAGTAAACTTTGTTTCTTAGCAAAATGACTTGAACCAGAGAAGACCCTAGCATCCAAACAAACCAGTCTTAAATTCAAATTTAACATGTGATTACTAAAGGAAAATTTTGATATAAAGTCGTATATATTATGGTGAACCGAAGTCCGAAACATTATCATTTTTCAGTTAAAAAAATGACAATACTCAAATATACATACCACATAATACTTAACTATCAGATGCCTAAAAACCACAATAGAGATGGATTAAAGAGTAATTAAGTGACTGCAGCAGACCAAGAGAGCTTAATGAAACCACAACATGTTCTAGATTAAAAAAAATAATCAAGAAGACTTTTAAGACAAAACTTTATACGTTATAGCGGGCTGACAGGCTCACCCTTTTAAAGGTAAATTTGACAATGAAGAGAACATAAACCTGAACTAATTTGACATAGATCACTGTAACTAAGAACCCCAAACATAGGATATGTAGTTTAGAAGAAATTCATGCTAATATGATACGAAAGCAAGCAAGTACAAGCGTTTGAGACTTAGACTTGATGAAAAGGTTCATAATTAGGTGGGAATCAAGCAGGACGTAAAAGAATTAGTGAGAACCTCGAAGGAATATCAAATCAAAGTCATTAATGACTGAACATCATGGCCCAAACTCCAACAACAACAACATACCCAGTGATATCACACAAGTGGGGTCTGGGGAGGGAAGATCGTATGCAGACCTTACCGCTACTTCGTAGAAGTAGCAAGGCTGTTTCCTAAAATTCTCCGTGGCCCAAACTCCATTAAACAAATTTAAAACTGAGGCACAAAGGGGCGAAAAAAAAAGAGAAACATGTAACGATCTTAAACTACTGATAAAGCATAAACCAGTGGTGTCTTGGTATCAATCAAGCAGCAACATGACAACTATGACTAGATTCAAAGATCAATTAAGCAATTTATGAAAACAAATATGACTAGGAAAAGATTAAAATGAAACAACGAGTAGTGACTTCAAGACAATGATATGCTTGAAAATAACAAATGAAGCAGGGATACAGGGTGAGGGGGGAGAATAAAGTTTAACTAGGAAATCATGAATTCACATGACACTTTGAAAACCTAACTCCTAAAACGAAGAATGAAAAAAATACTATCTTAAAACATCATGGGCCTTCTCATCAGTTGTAGGGTTTGGTGGCCCGAAATTGACTTGGCTTCGCCAAAAAGCCTCATCTCTAAAAGACCGGCTCGCGAGGAATCCCTCTCGCAGTAGGGTTCCAACCCTCACCTCGCTCTTGTGACATACTATGTTTCCCCTCTCTATTCCCAAGTAAAGGGTGAGTCCCATGCGTCAGTTTGTGGATTGCGGTCTCACACTAATCCCTACAGGTGCCCGTAGTAGGCCGACCTCCCTACCTAAACCAATCATCATACTAGTCCCTATGCCCTATTGTTAGAGGTAGGCCCAGCCCAAGCTTGTGCGGTTAAGGTTATTGTACACCACCTCAATTGGAAACTTTGAAACTAACCAAGATGCAATAAGAATTTTCAAAATAAGTGTCCAACCAGCATTAAATCAAATCCTAATCCAGAAATCGATTAACAATGATAAAAATGATATAAAATTCTCTCAATACAATAATCCCAGGCAGAAACGAGCACAACAAAATGTTAACGTAACAAGATAACTCTATTCATGACTACGCAGTCATTGTGATGCCCCGAGAGCGTACCCTAGATGTGATTGGCACTCAAAGACTATCACTAGTCCCTAAGCGGACCATCTAGTCTCATTGCATTCATTTGATCCATTTATATGCGAAAGAGTAAATAGAAAAAAATAACTATCAGTGGTCTATCACAATCACTAGCATTAAGATAATATGAAGAAGTATCTCAAAAGAAAGGAAACCAAAAATAAACAATCCCGACACTATCCATCAACTGTCTATGTCTAGAAGCCTCTTTGACGAACATCTAGGAAGGTGCCATGACAGTCCATGGCTACCACAATCAAAGAAAAATACTAAAATAAAGTCAATTTAATAGTCATCCTCCTAAGGCAGGGGAGGACTCACCATGGTCTGAAATACAGAACTCTGAACCTTAACGATTGGACTACTGAAGTCCTTTGTCTACAGAATCTACATCATAAATGATGCAGCTCCAATGGGACGTTAGTACATGGACTCTACTGTATGTCAAACGTGCTAAAGTAAACAATTTAAGTACCATCGCTCATCAATAGCTCATCCTCAACTCAGATTAAAGGACAGGATTCTATTATCTCACTATCCATTAAGACATGATATAATCATATCAATGTCAGAGTTATCAACAAGGAACCTATTTGGAAGTTTCTATAATCGACAATCAATACCTATAAGCCAGTAGTGATACAACGAAGAGATATCATTGCCACATCCATCTAGTACCTTGTCGGGGTAAAGGATGAGTCTGTCGGGGACCCCAAGAAGTCTGTCAAGTCCTCTGTGGGACAAAGGAAGCATCCGCTTTCACGATCCAATCCTTTCCTATGCTGGCCAAGTAGTTAATGAGTGTGAGTGGGACTCACTCTTACCCATTTTGATGCTAATACTTCTCCCAGGACATAATATGCTCATAAGTCTATCAAGGTTAGACTATTACATAGCCAAAAAAACCCCTCTCAAATGGGGTCCTCATCTCATCTATCATTCTATCTACTCAAGGAAACAATTCTTCCCCTCTCCTCTATCAAAACTCAGTTATATCCCAGGATATCAATTTACATCTATTTCAGCCATCACAACACTCATCTCAAGACTTAGACTCCATCAATCATCACATTCAACCAACCACGGCTCTAGACATTACCCCTAAGTTCATTGGTAAGTCTTTAACAGATAATTCACTCAGGAAAGGTGTATAATCACATAATATGTGTAAAAAGTTTCATTAATTCATGTTAATCATCAATTTAACATAAAATATAAGATTTTAAAGATCACTTCAAGAAAATATTCAAGAAACTCAGATACAAAGAACTATTAGTTAACTTCCTACTTCTTAGTCTATGAACTGGGCACATGGAAGAACAATTCCATGTTCCAAGTAGCCTTTATATACTTGGGATGATGCATTTCCATCAACAAGATATAAATTCAAGCTTGGAATTACTCAACTCTTCTTCTTGTTTTCCTCTCATAACTCATATTCTAACTTTAAAAAATATGGGTTTTGAAACCCTTTCATACTAAATAAGCATTAAAAACACGTTTTGGGACTTAAAAATAGGTTGGGAGTGACCAAAATACCCTTCCTAAATTTTAAAAGAAAAAGTTTAAAACTTTTGTACTGGTCCGTGATGCGCTAGGGGCGGACCAGTACATTTTTGCTATTTTTTAGAACTTTCAATTTTCAATGAAAAATTAAAATAAAACTTAAATGTTGGTGCACATCTTGTTCATGTCGCACCAAGGACGCAAACAGACACTGTCCAGATAAAAATTAGCAAAATTTTAATTTCGCTCTTCTTGCGCTTAAATTGGGTTCAGATCATTTCCTTTCAGAGCTTTGGAAGATGAGTTATGCGTACTATTATATTTTAGAGGCATTTCGATAATTTCACAGAGTGTTACACTTATGATTGAACAGGAACACGCAAACAAAATTAAGAGTATTACCTTTCTAGGAGAATCATACTGGGAACGACGAGCTTATTCGAAGAACAGTTTCCACCAATGTGATGCTAAAGTTCGTTTATACCAACTCAAAATTGGAAATCTCTAGTTTTAAGAATTTTCGAAAAAATAATGGAATTTTCTCTTTTGGAAAATTAGATTTAACAAAAATAAATTGTAATAACGGAAATCAAAAATAGCTCAATGTATACTTTCTTGAGGGTGATGATGGCTGCCCTTTAAAAAATGATGGAGCAAGTGTTCATATAGGGAAAATCTAGGGTTCGAAACAAAGGGAAAATTGGGTCAAATTTCTTGGGATTGGAGTTGGGAATTTGAATTTCAAACTCCCTCTTAGGTCAAGGAAGCACGCTGAGTTATCAATGGTTCTAGAAAGAAAAAAGCACGCATGAAGGGAGATGGTGTAACATCCCACACCTTACAATACTAGCACAATACAAATGAAATATAAAATGGTTTGGTCAAATTAGCGCTAACTTTCAAAAGTGATTGAATCTCGTGTTAATGGGCTATATGTGCATCTAACGCTTAAGAGGGTCGAGTGTATACATGTTTTACATCGAATTGAGTAGAATACAGCCTTAAATGAAGTAAGAGAATTGAGGTGCTTGTAGGACTTAGAATCTAGCAGGTGAGTCACCTACTTTCTTAGCTTAAATCGCTAACTAAACGGAGATGAGGCTTCACGTCGCAATTATCCAAGTTTGATTATGAATAAAGTCCGTGTTAAGGGTGTAAATTTGGACCATGTTTTAGTATCATAAATGGGCTACATTTTCATTCCAATAAGTATAATAAAAAGGGCCCAAAGACCTCATAATACACTTAGCAAATTGGGCCCAAAACTAAGTAAGTGAAAGTTGGAAAGTAGGCAGCCCAAGTCCATGAAGTTGGTGACCCATTTAGGCCCAAGTTCAAGGGACAAGCTGCTGCATAATAAGCTTACTAATATGTGGCTTATGATGGTCAAAAATCCAAGAGTAAGTCGGCCAATCTAGGCCTTTAAATAGAGATAAGAACTCCACAACTTCATTTCAACATAGACAAGAACAAAAAATCAGCTTTGTCTCCAACTTTTCACTCAACATGTATTGACTTTCAAAGCAACAAAAAAGGAACTTCTAAGGTTATTATACAATACCTATACATTTAATATAGTGGTAAGTAAGTTTATACATGTGTTTAGTATGGTTTTATTATGAAAAACAAGAAATAGATGCTAGTTACACTTGCTGAAATCTGTTGGACAGATTCTGTGCAGAAAGTTGCTGCACCTTTTCCTTTTGTTTAGGTAATTTCTATATGGTTTTTAAGTTATATTATGTAGATAAATTGGTTTTATTAACATGGTTTGAGTTATAAACATCACCCTAAGGTTGCTTCCTTGGATTTGGTTTCATTTAACAAGCGCATTTTATCGAGTTATCTTAAGCGTCATGTTGATTGGAACTTGCGGGTTGTTGTGTGTAAAGCTATTAAATCACGTCCTTAATGACTTCTTAAATGTTGTTATAAGACTATGTGATTATCCGCATTTCACGTGTTACATATACAGTCCTACAGCTCCAATATTATGGCCACCAAAAGAATCATCTCAAAGGTAATTGAAAGATACAGTATATAGTTTCTGATAGGTGGTGACCCAAGGGGGTTGAGCATAACCTAGCCAGGGACGATCCTATAAAAGGGGGGGTAGCCCGAGGGGTTGAGTATAACCTAGCCAGGGATGAAACCAATACAGTTTCACCACTGATTAGTTGGTCATTTGTATTACAGCTATGCACAGATTTTACAGTACAGATTCTATAGTAAAGGTAAAGTAATATAAAGCACATAAAGTACATGATTCCACAGTATAACTAAAGGTCGTCTTTTATGCTACACAGTGTATAGTTTTACTTGAATTGTTATATCATATATAGTTTTCTGTCTTACATACTCAGTATATTATCTCGTATTGATGTACCTTATGAGGGACCTACATTTCATGGTGTAGGTACAGGTGCTAGTAGATCTCCCCGGTAGAAGTACAGGATATTCAGCGATTGTCACCAAGCTCCAGGTTGCTTCGGGGCTTTGTACATGTCTAGAGGTTACATGTTTCTATTATTTAGGTTGTTGAGGCGGGGCTTGTCCCGACCCTTACCAGATGTTTTTTTCTTTATTTAGAGGCTTTATAGACTATGTAAAGTAAAGTTTGGTCAAGTCTCGTATTTTAAATATATTGGCCCCAATGGCCTAGTCATATGCATTTCCTTTTGGCTTGTTATAACTGTTTATCTTCTTAAAGGCATGTCAGACACAGAAACCCCTTATAGTATGTATCAAAAGTGAATAGTTATAGGTTGGTTCTCCCGAGCCTTATTGACAATGGGTGCCAGTCCGCCCTAATGGGACTTTGGGTCATGACAAGGAATATGGCTCAAGATGAATATGAGACAATCCATAAGAAAGCACATGTAACGAAAATATAACATAAGATCATAAAGCTTGTGGGAATAGACAATAACTGATAATAAGACTATGTGACCTACTACATGGAATTCAATGAACTCCTTCCATTTGAAAAGGCCAATACACTCCTTCCATTGGGAAAACGCGAATATACTTGCCAAGGTAGATATCCAAAATTTAGTAACTTCGCAATTGCATCTTGCATAACATTTGGGCCTGCCTGGATCTACGAGCCTAGCCTACAAAGGCTTTTCTGGTAGCACATAGTTAGGTATATTAAGATTTAGTTTAAAGGGGTCATGCCTCAACTACGGAATGAGTCCCAGTATCTAGTCCTCTTAGTGCTAAGTTATACCACAGAATCTTTAAGAGTAGCTCAAAACTTAGGAACCACCATGTGAGGATTGTCCGTTCATTTTGGGGAACTATCTTAACATCTTTAGGGCAATTATCATCATACTTATATCTTTCGTAAACCTAACTTTAAAGCTCTTCTTTAACTCCCTAATCATAATCATAAATCATATGAAAACTAGATCTGTTAGGCTTTTATCATGGAACTATCATAAATCACATAAGTCATAATAAAATTTGTCTCCTAAGGAATATCAAAAACACGAAACATTTGTCAATATCGAAACCCATCATTGTATCATCATCATTAATCAAACATGCATATATACTTATCAAAATAATTGTTAAACTTCATAAGTAATATTTAATAATAGAAATATCATGAAATAATCATAAGCATGAATATTAACTTAAGCAACTTAGAGAAGAGGTAAAATACTTGATAAGGAATTTTATGGGTGGAAGGAGTACTTATTAGAGGAGTAATCATAAATCAAATCATATACCTTAGGGAAACTAGAGAGAAACAAGACTGAAGCCTTTGGGGAAGTATTTGAAAACCCTAGTTCTTGGCTTGTCTTGTTCTTAAGAGCCCTTTCTTTCCTTAAAAATTTTTAAGAGTGAATGAGGAAATTAGGGGTTAAAGGTTGATATAAGGTCCCTTTTCCTATCCCCAAAATGACATAGTTTTGGAATAGAAAGGATAAAAATGACAAAATAGCCCCTCATTAAAACTATTAGATCAAACCTATGTAACTCCAATTATGTGCCGTAAGTCCCTCTCATCTAACAATAGATCTGAAATTCCTGTAAACCAACTTTGCTGGATCCAAAGCTATAAAGCCTTGTTACAGGCCGTATAAGCTTTTATAGGTTATGGTTGGACTTGTAGAGTCCTTCCACACTTAGCCATTTTTCACCTCTTTCTTGGCCTCTTCCACGAAGCACCCTACAGGCCGAATCCTATTCTATAGGCCATCTAACACGTAGGTCATCCTTCAAAAATTTCTCACTTTCCTTCATGTCTTATAGTCTCACTCACAATCCTACCTATGGACCACATGACTTTCTGCAGGTCATCACCTAGTCTGTGGGTTATCCCACACTTGGAAACTGTTTCCCTTCCTGAAGTCCTACATTTAAAAGTGGAACCTACATGTCGTATGCCTACTTACTGGCCATAAGTCATCTCGTAAACCAAACTTCAGGTCATTTTTTAGGCCAATCTTTTTGAACACAAGGTTTCTAAAGTAGGGGTCATTACAGTCTCATTTGAGTATGAATGTTTCCAAGGGGAAGATATTGTAAGGCCCTCCAAATCAAAAGGTCGAAATCTAAGAAAGAAGTGCAGAATTTGATTGTAGTTCAACTAAGTATGAGCCTATATGCGGCTTGTAGTTGATTTTATTGGTTGTAGATATGCCTCATGGATGGAGATTAGACCTAGTGAAATTTTAAAGTTAGAAGCCAAACTACGAAGGGGTTCTCTGACTTGTACAAGGAACTACAAGTAGTAGGAGGTTATAGTAAAATGGAGAGTAAAAAAATAAGTTTTTCAAGTTGAGTAAGTGCCAGCAGATGAAAGTTGTACAAGCCGTGGTTTGCTTTACGGGTTGTAATTGGGGCTCATGGTTTGGGTCTAAGGTGAGAAATTTTTTTATGTATGGGATGTTTCTACGAGGTTTATTTATGACCCTTAGATTGAAATATAGTTTGTAGAATAAGGATGTGGATGAAGGATTGGAGACATCTTTCAAATCTTAAAGTGTAACCATGACAAAACCCCTCATCGACGAGCCATAATCTGATCTACAACTCGTAGATTAGGCCCGTCAATTTTTAATGAAGGAATTTTCAATCATTTTCTACCTATATAGACCATAAATTATGTTGTTTTAATCCTATAACTACCCATAACAACCCTTATACTACTCAAAAATATATTCATTCTCATGTACTCCTAATTTCTGTCAAAAATCTCCTAAGCTTTTCTCTCAACGATCGTCCATTAATGCAAGCTAGAGTTCCAAGATTTCTAATGGATTCAAGGTCAATTTCTTCCAAACTTCTTGGGTCTCTCCATCTAGGTATGTGGGTCTTAACCTATGGATCAATTCCATCCATGGGGC
Organism: Solanum sejunctum; assembly: GCA_025642045.1. Taxonomy (NCBI): domain Eukaryota; kingdom Viridiplantae; phylum Streptophyta; class Magnoliopsida; order Solanales; family Solanaceae; genus Solanum; species Solanum sejunctum. The sequence goes on from JAOTQJ010000083.1 coordinate 9,608,214, forward strand.
CTAAAGAAACAACTCAACCCTCTTTCAATATTTAAGTATAATCTTTACAGGGTTCATGATTCCATCATTAATTGCAGGATTTATGATTCATACATTATTCCTATATTCAATTACATATAAATTACTACCAATGATATGAACTGCGTGATTTTTAATTGTATCTCAAGGAATTTCATATACTTACTACTTAGGGCTTATGAGATTGTTATGGGTTCTCTTAATTATGGTTTGATTTGTCCCTAATTGCATAAATATACATGAATTTCACTTGAATTCGTGATTTTAACTTAGTTGACCATGAATCCATGTTTTGCCCTAATTTTTCATCTCAATTTATGATTTATGAAGAAAGTTACAAGTGTTTAATCATGATCATGATTATGTCTATGAAGGGTGACCTAATACCCTAATGTGATATACATTAAAAAGGTTTGAGGACTGTACCTACATTGCATACAAATTAAATTAGGAGAATGAGTTATTCCTATTATTTGAATTGGGTTTATTATTTACCCTTCTTACTTTGTAAGTTAGGAAAATATGATTAGGATAAGCTATGAACTATGAGATTGACTATTATGCTTCATGCTTATGTATTCCATGGGATTTGACTTAGCTCTGAATGCGTCTTGAGGTGGGGGTTCGACCTAAGGGGTCCTTATATAAAGTCTCTAAGCCTCATGACTACGTGCCATAGTACGCTTATGTTGCCAATATGGCCTGGCTAGTGGATCCACATATAACATTATGATTAATGACACTCACTTAGTGGGATTGAGTTCTACCTTGGCAAGTAGACTTCTCCTTCTCCATTTTAGAGACAACATCTAAATTCCATGTAATAGTTTGTATGGCCTTATTATTAGTTATGGTCCTATTCCCACATGTGTAAGTTACTTACAAGCTCTATTGTCACAACCCAAGCCTAGGGCCTAGACGTGACCGGCGAATAAGAAACTCCAAAAAAATCTCGTAGTATATCATTACATATCCTTGGTCACAGAAGCAATAGAATACAATAATAAATAGTAAATTAGGATAATCGAGGCTAAAGGAACACTTTCATATCATGAATAACAAGAGTCGATAGAGTCAAAACTCATAGCAGAGTTACATAGCATGTCCAACAACACCTCTGCTACATAGATAAAGGCGGGGGACAAGACAAAGCAATCAGGCTCACCCTCATAGTCAATACATAAGTCAAAGAGAGAATGTCTTAATACATAGCAAGAGATCATAAGTAACATCCCTGAAATATAGGACTCACCAACAAGCTTGATAAAAGTCGTACTAGCCACATGAAGGACGAGGATGATCAAGCAGTGCTTTGATTCCTACATGGTGACATCATGTAGGCATAGAGCATATGTTAGTACGTTTGAATGTACTAAGTATGTAGGATGCAAAGCAACAAGAGATAAGCACCATAGTTGAAATGCATAGAGATAGACAATAGCTAGCATAATAATAATATGGCACGTATGATTAGTACTTAGGTAAAACATACTTACGTAGGACATAACATATGTGTAAGAAGGCACCATTAATTATAGGTGGATTGTCGCACCCTACCACCCTTGGTGATTTAGGTACAAACCCCGTAAATAGGTTGGTGGATCATCGCACCCTACCGCTCTTGGTATCGAAGTACAAACCCCCTGATAGGATGATAGGCACAAACCCCCAACAAGGTTGATGGATTGTCGCATCCTACCGCCCTTGGTGGCGGAGTACAGATGGATACAAACCCCCAACAAGGTTAGCCGGCGCATAACCCTCGGGTAGGGCATGGTCACATTCCAACACTACCTTAGAGAGAGCACTGTAAACGTGCAGTCATTTCATAATATCATCATCATATCATCAACATATAGTCATTTAACTCATGAGATATGCATTGGACCTTTAATTCCTCAAAAAATCATAACCGAACATTTTATCAATCACTTAGAGTGTGTGTAGTGCTAGTGTAAAACCATGCAATTCAGGAGTGAAATCATGCTAAAAAATTCAATGTAAAACCTTCAATAGTACTTGGTAACACCCTCAAGCAATTTACATCAAAACCCTTCATCAAATTTTACAATAGACCTTGATTTCATAACTCAAAAAATAGCAAACACAGTCACAATTTCATGAGCTTCAACAAAGTGTGCAGTTATTTTCATAATAAGATAGACCCAATTATAAATAAACTTTAAATCATGCAAATTAGAGTAAAAAGAAGATTGGGTATCATGGGTAAAAGGAACCCATGAAAGAAACCTACATACCTTAGCTTTAGAGATGAACTTCATGAAGATTGGAGATGGAGACTTGAAGCTTGAGAGGAAATCCTTAGATCTAGAGAGGATTTTGAGACTTGAGTTTAGGAGTAAAATATTGGCTAAGTGTTTGAATGAGTAATGGGGAATATTTAGAATGATACGAGGGTGAAGTATAGGAATTTTTATGTTTGGTAACACTTAGGCCCAAGTCTTAAAAGTCTTGGACCGAAGTTAAAAATGCCAGGGGTGCGAAAAGCGCTCTGGAAATGAAAATTTGAGAAATTGAAATTGCTAATCGTTTGCTCTTAGATCGGGGTTAGACCTATTTTCCACTCAGAATGACACCCAAAACAAGAATGTGAAGTCGTATTTTTGATATCACGCACGAGTTTTGAGATATATGGAAATTACGATTCCGGGCACTTTCGAGGCACATTTTTGGGCACTTTTTGTGGTAATTACAATATCTTAACCTCGGGAACATTCGTCTCTGAATATTAAAGAGACATATATAAGAGACACAAACATGATAATTTCAGTCCACATAGTAATGCAACAATACACTTACACATCATTTCAAAATCTCATTGTATGTGTAAAATCATCATGAACTTAGTCATTCTAAACATGAACATATGCAATGACATGAGGGTTGGACTTAATACTCGAGATCATATAAAGGACTTAGACCAATAACTTAGGCTTGAGTGGAGTGGAAAAAGTAAGGATATCACTTTTGCATGTCCGCTTCGGCCTCCCAAGTAGCACTTTCAACTTGTTAATTCCTCTAAAGGACCTTAACGGAAACGACCTCTTTGTTTCTCAATCTATTCACTTGCCTATCTAAAATCTGAACCAAAAACTCTTCATATCTGAAATTACCTTCAACTATACCCATAACATTAAGAGGCACAATAGTATTTGGATCACCTATACATTTCCTCAACATAGACATATGAAACACTAGATGAACTGAATCCATTTCTCTAGGCAATTCTAACTCATATGCTACTTTGCCAACCCTTCTCATAACCCTATAAGGACCCACATATCATGGGCTCAACTTTCCTTTCTTACCAAAATGGACCAAACCCTTCATGGGTGATACCTTCAAGTAAACCCAATCACCCACCTTGAACTCAAGATCCCTTATCCTTAAGTCGGCATAAGACTTTTGACGACTTTGGGTCATCTTCAACCTTTCTCTAATCATTCTAACCTTCTCTAGAGCCTCCATAACCAGATCTGGTCCTAACAAAATAACCTCACCAACCTCAAACCAACCAACTAGTGATCTACAATGTCTCCCATAGAGAGCCTCAAATGGAGCCATACCAATACTAGAATAATAGTTATTGTTGTAGGCAAACTCAATCAGAAGAAGATGGTCATCCCAACTACCTTTAAGCTCCAACACACATGCTCTAAGCATATCCTCAAGGCTTTGGATGGTCCTCTCAGCTTGGCCATCCCTTTGAGGGTGGAAGGCCATAGAAATCCTAATTCTAGTACCAAGACCCCTTTGGAAGGACCTCTAAAAGTGTGAAGTGAATTGTGCCACACGATCAAATATGATGAATAAAGGAACCCCATGCAACCTTAGCAAGTCATGAATGTACAACCTTGCAAAATCATCAGCACCAAATGTGGTCTTAACCAGTAGAAAGTGAGCCGATTTTGTGATCCTATCAACCATAACCCAAATGGACTCAAAACCCTTTCTAGTCTTGGGAAACGCAATTACAAAATCCATATTAATCACTTTCCACTTTCATATAGGAATCTATATGCCTTCGGTTAGGCCACAAGGCATTTGATATTCGGCTTTGATTTGTTGACAAATATGACAATCGAAAAAGAATTTGGCAATGTCCCTCTTCATGCATCCCAACTAATACACATCTCTCAAGTCTATATACATTTTGGTGGAACTGGGGTGGATAGAATAAGAAGAGTCATGGGCCTCATCAAGGATCTTTTCTATCAAACCATCAACACTTGGTACAAATAATCTACCTTAGCACCTAAGGGCACCATCTCCCCCTTGGGAGAAAACCTCCACCTTGCCCTCTTTCATGGAGACTTCAACTCTAACAAGGAGGGATCAAGATCTTGTTTTGTTATCACCTCATCAACCAAGGAAGACCTAGACCTATCCACAACAACAATATCACCACTACTAACCTCCTCCAATCTAAACCCCAACCAAGCCAATTGATGCACTTCCCTAGCCATCTCCTTTTCACCACCATCAACAAGAGCTAGGCTACCCATGGATACCTTACTCAATGCATACTCCACCACATTGCCTTACCCGGAAGGTAATGCACACTCATATCCTAGTCCTTAAGAAGTTCTAACCATCTCCTTTGCCTCAAGTTGAGATCCTTTTGAGTGAAGACATATTGGAGGCTCTTATGATCAGTGAACACATCAACATGCACCCCATACAAGATATGGCGCCAAGGTTTTAATGCAAATACCACGGAGGCTAGTTCAAGATCATGGGTAGGGTAGTTCTTTTCATGCACTTTGAGTTGTCTAGAAGCATAGGCTATGACCTTACCTATTTTGCATCAACCACAACCCAAACCAACACATGAAGCATCACAATACACAAAAAGTCCCTCAAGCCCATTCGATAGAGATAATATATGGGCGGACACAAGCTTATTTTTCAATGTTTGGAAGCTCCTCTCAAAATCATTGGTGCACAAAAACTTATCCTTCTTTTAAGTCAATTTTGTCATAGGGAAAGCAATAGAAGAGAACCCATTCGCAAACCTCTGACAATACCATGCCAAGCCCAAGAAACTCCAAATATCCGACGGTGTCAATGGTCTAGGCCAATTTCTAATCACATTGGTCTTTTTAGGATCCACCTTTATACCATCCCCTGACACCATATGACCTAGGATGGTAACCTACCTCAACCAAAATTCATACTTTTCATATTTAGCATACAATTTCTCCTCTCTCAACCTTTGTAAAAAACCCTCAAATGATCCCTATGCTCCTCCTTACCACGAGAATAGATTAAAATGTCATCAATGAAGACCACAATAAAGGAATCAAGGTAGGGTTTAAAGATCCTATTCATTAGGTCCATGAAGATGGTTGCTACATTAGTCAACCCAAAAGACATCACCACAAATTCATAGTGCCTATACATAGTTTGAAAGGCCATCTTGGGAATATCACACTCTCTCACTTTTACTTGATGATACTCGGACCAAAGATCAATCTTAGAAAAATTGCTAGCCCCTTGCAATTGGTCAAACAAATCATCAATCCTTGGAAAAGGATATCTATTCTTGATGGTGAACCTATTGAGTTGTTAGTAGTCAATACACATCCTAAGGGACTCATCCTTCTTTTTCACAAACAACACTGGTACACCCCAAGATGATTGGCTAAGTCTAATAAATCCCTTCTCCAACAAGTCCCTCAATTGTTCCTTCAAATTTTTCAACTCCACTGGGGCCATATGGTAAGTAAGAATAGAATGGGTTGAGTATCGGGGAGGAGGTATATACCAAAGTCTATTTTCCTTTTGGGAGGAATACTAGAAAGGTCATTTGGGAAGACATGAAGCTCATTTACAACCGAAACCGACTCTATGGGAAGGACTTTAGACTCACATCCCTTAACCCTTACATGATGGTAAAGACACCCCCTAGAGATCAACTTAAGGGCTTTAATGCAAGAGATGAATCTACCCTTAACCACCATATCTTGACTTTCCCACTCAAGGACAGGTTCATTTGGAAATTGGAATTTAATTCTATGATTCTACAATTAATAAAAGCATAGTATGCATACAACAATCCATCCCAAGAATAATATCAAAATCAACCATGTCTAACCCAACAAGATCACAAGGCAATATTTTATGCAACATGCAAATAGGACAACTTTTATAAAAGTGTCTAGCGATAATGGATGCACCAATAGGAGTAAACTCCTCCTATGACTCATGCAACAACTTGGGGTTAACATGAAACTTTTGGGCAACAAACGGGGTAACAAAAGAAAGAGTGGCATTCAGATCAATCAATGCATACACATCAAAGTCAAAGATTTTCAACATATCGGTGGCAACATTAGGGACTTCATCAACCCCACTTGCCTTCCATGTAAAGCATAAAATTGATTGTACCTTAGGGAACCATCTTGTCATCCACCTCTCCCCAAAGAAACCATATTATCACCTTGTGGAGGAACCTCTTTGCCATTGTTCCGATCTCAAGGGAGATCTACCTTTTTATGACCCACTTCCTTATAACCAAAGCATGCATTAGTATCTCTCAAGCATGGGCCTTGGTAAGTTATTGGAAAATCCCCTATTAGAAGCATGAGAGGACCCTTGGCCTTGGTTGATCCGGACACCCTTTTGGAACTTAACCTCTAAATGGGCCCTCTTGGCCTCATGACCCCTCCTCTTTCTTAATTTCTCCCCTTCCATTTGCTAGGCAAAGGTCATTGATGAGTCATAGAAATATGACTCTTATAAAACTTTAAACAGAGGATTTTTTGCGCGTTCTCAAGCATACATGTTACTTTGATGTTTATTTTAGTGAGTTTTCAGGAAAAATGACTAAGGCAGGGAGAAATGGGAAAACGATAAAACAAGGATGAAAAAGAGCAAAAGGGTATCAAGTGTGGGCACACAAAAGCCTACACGGGTCGTGTACTGTTACACAAATGGTGAGGCCCTTCGTGGCCTCACATTTGGCGACTGATGGCAGGAAGAGTTAAAGGCATGTCCCACGGTCTCCTCCATGGGCCATAGGATGTCAGACAGGTCATGAGTGTGGATGTCAAAGTTATGTGAAAGCTTATTATCGTCAAAAAGCAAGAAAAAGAACAAAGGGAGGCCAAACGAAATGTGTCATGGGCCGTGTGACCAACCACAGTCCGTGACATTGAGGCGTGTGGAAGGCTTGAGTGAGAAAATGATTAAGGCATGACAAATGGTCCGTTTAACAGACCGTTAAACCTTTCACAGACCGTTCAGTAGCACGTGGAGTAGTAGTTGACTTTTGAATCCAAGGATGACCAGATAAACCGTTACACAGTCCATCCAACGTCTCACAGGTTGTTTAGTGGTGTGTTGCCATGCCGACCTGATTTTTCCTAATTTAATTTGAATTAGGTTTTCTTTGTATATAAATAGTTATTTTATTTCATTTTTGGACTGTCTTAGACGGCTAGAGAGAGAAAACACTGAAGAACATTATTTTCTTTGAGATTTCACAAGATTTTGGGATTTTGCTTATCCAGTTCAAGATTGTAACCATGGATTCATTGATTCTTTGATAGTAAGTCATTTATTATGAATTCTTTGTATCATTGTGGATTTTCTTTCCTAAATATGCTAGGCTAAATCCACAACTAGGGTTGTGGCAACCATGACAAATTACTAAGATAGGCGAATATGGGATAAATCTTGGGATTGATTAGCGTATATATCATAGTGATCTTTGTCATAATTTCTTACTTGATGAGTCGATTCATTAGTGTAAGACATTACTCGTTACATGCTCAAAGGGATGTTTTTATAAGGAAAAGAGCTCTACTATGACAGAAATTTGGGATTTTTAAACTAGTCTAAGTACTTGAAACCGAAAGGTGAGAGTATTCCAGAATTAACAACAAGGGTTAGTACGTACACATTTTGAGACCGAAAGGTGATGAACGATATGCATCTAAGAAGGAACGAGAGGTGAATTAGATGTTACATAACTTGTTATATCTTATATATGTAATCATGAATGAGTTTATCACTAGATTCGGCTATCGCTTTAGATGTCATGGGGAACACAATCCTTGCTTCGCATATATTTTTTGAAACCTAGTAGTCCTTGCACTCATTTTCTGCTTTATTTTAGTAACTTAGTTCAAAAAACTAAAAACCCCATTTACTTTATGCACTTTTCTTTTGGGAATAGATATTACATATGAAAATGGTTCTAATAGATATATTCTCACACATTCCATGTGGGATTGATCTCAACTCTGGTTGAGTTCTATATTTGATCAACGATCGCTTTATTATTCAACAAATGTGACAAGTCCATGTCACTAATCAACATGGCAGACCGATACTCTTCACTAACCAAGTCGGACACACCCATCACAAACTTATTCATCCTAAATCTTGAGTCATCCACCAAATGCGGAGCATACTTAGAGAGTTGGGGCAAATTTGAAGGCATACTTCCTCGTACGCATCAACCCTTGTCTCAAATTCATAAATTTCACCAACTTAGCTTCCCTAAGTTCAAGGGAGAAGAACCAATTAAGGAAGGCCACCTTAAACTCCTCCCATAGCACAACATAGTTGACTCCCTTTTCCTTCTTCCACTGATTGTACCATATTTATGCTATCCCTCTGAGTCAGTAGGCCGCCAACTCCATCTTATCCTCTGGCCTCAGACCTATGATGGAAAAAACTTTGTAGACCTCATCATTGAACTCTTGAGGGTCCTTACTCACCTTTAACCCATGGAATTCTGGGGGATTCATTCTTATGCAGTCTCTTACCCGAGCGGACGGTGTAGGAGCATGAGGGGCTTGAGCCCCTTGATTGTCTTGATTAGCCACCACTTGTGCAAGCAAGGTGAGAGCATCCCTAAGCTCTCTATTGGCTGGTTGCTCCTCGAGCGTGTGGGCTCGTCTTTCCCTCATACTAGGCATAATCTAGCATAACAAAGAACAATCATTAGGGGGAAATCTTACTTCAACTCTATAGCATGACTTAGAATATGAAGGGAAATATTTTCTAAAATGTCTCATATCCTTCTGCTCATAGTTGTGGTGCATAACACAACCATGAATAAGGCTCTAATTAGCGTGGTGTGTTGGACTCTGAGGATCTAACAAGCTAGTGCTTTGTTACCACCTTTGTCACGACCCAAGACTAGCGCGTAGACGTGACCGGCAAATGAGGAACCCGAAGGAACCGAAACAAGCCTCGTAGCATATCATTACACATCCTTGGACGCAAAAGCAATAGAATACAATAAGAAATAGTAAATTAGGACTATCGGGGCTAAGGGAACACTTAGGCCCAAGACTTAAAAGTCTTGGACCGAAGTCAAAAACTGACCAAATTCTTACACTAGTGCACGCCCTTAGCGTATTGCGCCAGGGGTGTGAAAAGCTCTCTAGAAATGAAAATTTAGAAAACTAAAATTGCTAATCGTTTTCTCTTAAATTGAGGTTAGACCCATTTCTTACTCAAAATGACCCCCTGAACCAGAAAATGAAGTCAGATTTTTGATATCGTGCACGAATATTGAGATATATAGAAATTATGATTTCAGGCACTTTTGAGGCATATTTTCAGACACCTATTTGGGTTGTTACATTTATAACATGATATTACTTATCAGTTAAATGTGCATTGACATTTACATAATCATTTCCCCTCAAAATTATATTTTGAAGCTATTTGCATTTTATACCTACTTACTTTATTTTGCATGCCACATACTTCGTATATTCCAACATACTAGCCCATACTTTTTGCCTACATTATATCACAATGTAGGCACAGATGACAATTTTACTCCTTATTGTGGCTAGATCTTGACACCATAATTGAAGACATCTTGGTAGGTTCCCATGCTTCGAGAATAAGCCCTTTTCATTCATGCTCTTATGTTCCCATGCTTCGAGAATAAGCCCTTGAGAAGGTCAAGATTAGTAGAGGCATGTTTTAGACAAAGTTGATGTAATCTCTTTGATAAGGAAATTCTTGATTTCCATCACAGATTTGGCTTTAAGATATTTTAGCTGATTTTGCTTATATTGATACTTAATTACCTTATGTATGCTTATGAAATTTTAAGAGGCTTGGATGAGATTTTTCATGGTCCTTATTGGCTATATCGCACCTAGACCCTAGGTTTGTATCGTAATAGGAACGTTGTTGGGTGAAAAAATGACTAAGTATAAAGGCCAAATATAAAGGACATTCCACGATAAATATAATGAATTAAATGTTGTAGTTCATGGATCATGGCGTGGACAGTTCAGTAAAGAATTTGGATTAGGCATGGGCGAAACCATGAAGGGGTTCTATGAGTCATAGAAGACAGGAATGTATCCGTGGTTCGAGATTTAGAACATATGAAATTTGTCCATGTTCTACAGAGGACTATTTACTGAAGATAGAATGGGTCTCATGGACCCTGTCAGATAGTTTTTATTGAGTGTATTTTTATCATTTTCTACCCTCCAACTCCTAAACTACGTATTTTTGCCCTATGAGATCACCTATTATCGATTTTGTGTTATTACTTACTTCAAACACAGTTATTTCACCAATTCTTCAAGGAATAACCTAAGTCTTCTTCTCCAAATTCCTCTCAAGCTGAAGGAAGATCAACTAGGGTTTTTGCAAGTTCCACCATTAAAACCAAGATTTTCAAGCTAGGCCTCTACTTAACGTATGCAGTATTCATCCACGAATCCCTTTCACCTATGGAGCACAAAGAAATCCTCAGTTTTTCATTCAATATCAAGTATATCATTTATAGGTTTTCATAATCCCAATGTCAATTGCATGAATTATGATTTATATGGTGATAATTTACTAAATAATTCATGAATTTCTATAAATTACACGATTCCTATTTTTTTACAAGTGAATTATATTCTAAGCTATATAAGGTTCATGAGATTGATTAGGTTCTTTAAATATTGATTCAAATTCATGTTATTTTTACAGATCGTGCATGTTTTTTTAATCTAACTTCATGATTTCAAATTAATTTTATGTGAACATATACTTTGCCCTAATTTTTACTGAGAAATCATGATTGTGGGATTTCAAGTGTTCAAGCAAGTATATGAAAAGAATGACCTATAAACTAATGACACTCTTAATTGAGGTAGAAATTTAATGATGGAAGGCCTACAACTAAATTATATGAATCATATGAAAATAAGCTATTCTATAAACAAGTTTTTGTGATTTGGATTGGTAGTTATGATTTGCCTTTATTGCATGATAAGCTTATGAAAGTGTGAACTATGATTTATGACAAGCTTATGAAATCTATAACAGGTATGACTTTTATGACACATATTCCATTGAATTTTGATTTAGCACCGAGAGGACTCTGAGGTGGGGACTTGACCTAAGGGCTTTCTAATAGCAATTTCTAGTCTCATAACTGCGTATCATCATAGGATTATTGTCAGTGTGGCCTAGCTAATGATAAGGGACCCTACAGATGAAACCCATGTGCCTCTTTAATGTACTCCCTCTGTCCCATATTATATGGGCACTTTTAATTTTACATGATTATTAAGAAATTATTAATGCACTAGTGAACTTTATCATTTTACCCTTTATTTATATCAATGTACATAAATTAAGTTAGAAAAAAAATTATTAATACACTAATTAATGATGGAGGTAAAATGAGAAAAAAATAATTAATTCTATTCTAATTTAGTAAGTACGCATATAATATGAGATAAATATTTATAGAAAGATGTCTATATAATATGGGACGAAGGTAGTATATAGTTTCTTTGGAGTTTAGTCGATCTATGATGCCTACTAAAATCCCGCATTTTGGTATTCATACTATAAATTTTCAGCTTTTTCTGGTACAATACCTACTACAAGCCATATACCCTCTGATTCCAAATCTCTTGAGGCCATCACTATTGGATCGTAGTGAGCTCTTGGCGTTTGGAGATTTACGCTTTTCATCTTTTGTACTTCTATGTTTTGTATCTTGATTAGACAGAACTGTTGTATATAGTCCCCTCCTATATGTAGAAGCTCTTGTACCTGTGGCATTAGGTCTGAGGTTTGGTTCTAATGTATATTTTATCTTTCTTGGTCATTTTTGGGCCACTACTCTACATTTTGTACCATTATGTAAACCCACTCTCTTTGTCTATTTTGCTTTTGCGCAGTTCTCTAGATTATTTAGCTTATAATCTTTATGTTTGGATTTTAGCTTGCCTACTGAGGGTTTATCGTAGATGCCATTATGGCTCGATTTCAAGGTGACACCTTTAAGCTAAGCTTGCTTTCAACTGAAATTGATAGGTATGGGTCTCAACGGACTTTTCGGTGTTAGTTCGACTTAGACAAAAAAAGCTAACCAATAAGACTAATATTGTATAGTGTTTTTTGGTATTCAGATATACAGCTACCTTTTCCCTCAAAAGCAGCTAGATGATAGTATTGAGAGTACCAAAAGTGGGTATACGTAATCATTTTATGTGTGTATGCCTACCATGTTAGGAATCCTGTGTAGCTATGATCTCAAGTTGCAAAAGGTGAGGAAAAGCAGCTTGCAGTTCTCAAATTCAGAGCAATGTCATTCACTATTATTTTCCCATCGACATGTAACGTCTTCATACATAATGGAAATATTGACGATAATAAAGCCAAACACATATATAGCCCCTTAAACTTAGCCTCAAATATCATTTTGATACTCTAATTCAACCTTATTCCATTTTTAACCCTTTAACTCTATTTTTTATATTTCATTTTGACACTTTTATCCAAGAAATTAACAAAATGGGAGATAATGTTCTTCACATGCCAAACACATGGCATAAAAAATAATTAAAAAATACATACACAGACCCTCTAACTTAACTTTATTTTTTTTTTTGACATTTTACCTTGTCTTTGTTATATTCTAACCTTTCAATTTTTTTTATCTAGCATTTAAACACAATTACTAATTTCATAAATTTTTTTATTTTACATTTTGTTCTTTATTTTTATTTTTTTATTTTAATATCAATGTTTGTCTGTTAGTTTTCAAAAACAAATCTTAAAGAATTAGCAGACCACTTTTAAAAATAAAAAACTTTTTTAGAGTTTTTCTATATTTATTTTAAAAATAATCAAAGAAAGTACATCAATTTTCTTTTTTAACTAATTAAATAATTTAAATAAGATATTTTTAATTTTTTTTCACATTAAAGCTTTGTAGATTTAACTCAAATACTAATTTATATTTTTTGTATTCATAAAACTTTGTGAGTTAAATCTACAAAAGCTTGAATATGAGAAAAATAAAATATATGATGTTGTTTAATTTAGTTGATTATTTAAGAAAGAACATAAACGTGTTGTGCTTGATTATTTTAAAAAATATATAGAGAAATTCAAAAAAATATTTTTTTAAAAAAAAAAGTTGTCTGCTAATTCTTTAAGATTCTTTTCTGAAAACTAACTGAAAAATGTCAATATTAAAATTAAAAAAAATAAAAAAATAAATATAAAAATTATAAAATTAGTAATTGTGTGTAAATGCTACATAAAAACAAATTGAAAGAATAAAATAGAACAAAGATAAGATAAAATGTCAAAATAAAAAATATAGTCAAATTAGAGGGGTTGTGTATATATTTTTAATTGTCTTTTATTCCATATCTTGGCATGTCAAGTACACTCTCCCCATTTTGTTGATTCTTTGGATAGAAATGTCGAAATGAAATATAAAAAATAGAGTTGAACGATTAAAATAGAATAAGATTGAGTTGGAGTGCAAAAATAAAATTTGAAGCCAAATTTAAAGGATTGCATATGTATTTAGCCAAATAATAATATCAATCATAATCCAAATGGTACTTCACTTTCGCCAAAGTTACTTGAAGGATGAGCAAAAGGAAATACAATTTCATACATTTCTAAAAAGAACAAGAGGCATAAAAGAGGCGGAAATTTTGATTAAAAATAATTTTAGATAAAAATTTAGTGGTACTTAAATGTTATTTAGTTGAGAAATATGAAATAACTTATTCAAAAACTAATAAATAACACCGAAATAAGTTATCCTTCCTTTTGGCTAATATACTGATCCCCAATAACTTATCCCGAGATAAAAAAAAAGATCAATGACAATAATATTCTTTTACACACTTTTTATGCCTCACTTTTTTATAATATTTTTAATAGAATATAGAATAATATTCACAACTTTTACTCCTTATTTTTATAACACTTTCACAAATTATAATACTACGACATATTTTTTTATTAAAAAACTACACTGTATAGTATAATTTTTATAAACTAATTATTATGTTTTTTATATTTTGATTTTTTATAAATCCTTTTTTACTTTTAACAGAGTTAAAAATGAAGTTATATTTGTAAATGAAATTAAAAAAAATTCATTTTAAATGAATACAATATTATCATAAAATTCACACCTAAAATATTTAACTTAAATAAGATGAAAGATTTATTTTAAAAATAAATAATGAATAACTAAAGTTAGCAAAGAAAATACATTAAAAAGTAATAAAGTGATGAGTATTTTTGTAAATAAGCAATATACTCTTAAAATTTATCCAACAAACCAAACACTCAATAAGAAATAACTTCAACATAATTTATCCTATTATAACTTATGCCATCATAAGTTATACCCAAACCAAACCACCCTTGTATGTATACTTCCACTTTGAAATCCTCGAGTTTTTCCCTGCTCCATTGGTAAAGATCAGCTTCCAAAATCCCAATTGATTAATATCAACATTCTTGCATTATCTAAACATTGCTCTTGTAAGGTCCCATTCAACTGTTTAAATTGCTTCAGAAAAGTTTCCAGGCTGCAATTAAAAATTCAAGGAATGGAGTGAAGAAGAATTCTGGGACTGTGTCGTGCAAATCACATTTATGTAGGCAGATCAGTGTCTCAAAACCATCACAAAAAATTCTTGACAGGAAAAGATGACCAGTGGGAGAACAAAAAAAGTGCAGTATAAAAGCCGTTTATCATGGCTAAACTTAAAAGATGAGTATGAACGTCCAAAAACAGAGATAGGTGAAGCAGGTTCACTGAGCAAGATAAACTAATTTTTAATTATAAAACAGGTTCCTTGTGAGTATCTTAGTTCATAGGCATACCAAGGTTTCCTTTCAAATTAATAGAATATTTGTGACTTTATCCAAGCAAAGACATGACAACTTCAATATACATCCATTGTAACATTTTCTGGACAGACGGATTAAGAAAATCATGACAATGCTTCACAATGAAACACTCTTAAAAGCCCACATATTGTGAAGTTATTTGCTGTCGTTGGAAAAGAAATAAAAATCTAAGGACCTACTGTACACTCGGTGATTGGAACAATAAAAATAGGTTTTCTTCCCAAATAGGTAAACAAAGTCACCCAATTATGAGATTCCAGTGCATATGTTTGTCTTTTTTGGTTATTTTAGGTAAAACAAAGTGCCAACATAATTCTCCAAAAAAAAAAAAAAAAAGTGCCAACATGTTAAAGGAAAGAAATTATAAGTACCAAGAACTGTTGAACCTTCCCTACTTAGATTCACAAGAAACAATCCTTAATTCCTTCTGCGGATTGCATTTCCAAAACCATAAATGGGTTACCTTTGATTTGCATGCTTATATTACTATGCAAATGCAACTCAGTACAACAACAACATACCAAGTTGGATCCTATATAATGGGATCTGGGAAGAGAGGGGTGTTACCCCTACTACTGAGGGTAAGGTAGGGAGGTGGTTTCAGAAAGACCATCAGTTCGAGAAAAGCATTCAAAACAAGGTTGAGAAATACAAGAATGAAGCTATGCTGACAAAATGTGAAGAAGAATAAAGTACTGACAACAAAAAATAGTACAGATCTTAAGTAAAAAGGAATACCAGCAGTAATAAAATGGAGGAACGACAATGCTAACACAATAGTAGTGAGACTGCTAATGGGAAAGGGAAGCAAATAAATGCTCTAAACTAGCACCAAACAAATGCAACTGCAACAACAATAACAACAACATACCCAGTGAAATCCCATTTACATCCAAAGTAAACTTGCAAGAATAATTGTATGAAGTATGCCATTCATTTTCACCTTGTGCCTAATTGCGATATACTTCCAACAAATATCAAGCAATATGGTGTCCCAGTCATCAAAAAGGTGGTGGTATGCAATTTGATATATGCAAAAGGGAATCCCAAGCAGAAAGGCCGAACTAAATTATTGTGAAGTCTGCAACGCAACTGCTACTCTAATATTACACGTAACGCACTTAAAGAGAATTCTCATGACCAGAAACAGTCCAAACCCTCTCCCCATTGGAACCTTGGGTTGAAACTGTACAAATTTAACTATGGCCGTATTTGACTATTCACATAGTGCATCCATATGCATAAAATATGGGTCATGCAGTAATTTCTGCAACTTTACAACAACAAGAACAAACCAAGTGTAATCCCACTTTTGTGGTCTGAGGAGGGCAGCGTATACGCAAATCTTAACCTTACCTTGTGAGGTGGACAGATTGTTTCCAATAGACCCTCAGCCAAGTAAAAACACCACAAAGCAGTTTGAAAAGAGAAATAAGAGAACAGCGGGAAACTTCTGCAACCTTAAGGTGACAAAATCATACTGACAAATTCCTCAAAATGAAAATACAAGAAGACTTTAGGGACAATGGCGTTTGCTCCAATTTATCCCGATATGGAAATCAAACATTAGACGGACTGGAAGATATTTCTAACAAGATTTACTGAGCTAATTAGACTTCCATTTTCTTCTATAAGGAAATACGTTTTTTCTTATGAGAAGAGAAACTCACAACTACTATCCTTTGAGTGCGCACAGGTCAAAATCCCCACTCTTGTGCAATAGCTCACTAATCACACATGAGAGGTAACTCACAGTAGACAAGCCTGTTGCGATGAACTCGACCAAAAAGTCCAACCCCATGCTTTTGATGGCAAGAAATTTCGAACCTGAAACCTCCAACGTGGAAGTCTCATGCCCAAACCACTGGAACACCCGAAGGGTACAAGGAAATATATTATGTCCAGTTCCAAATAAACGTCTACTACAGTCCAAGTGAAGATCGTCGGTTAATGTATAAATATACATTACTTATGTTTGGACGATCTATAAGTCGAAACATTCTACATGGATGCCATTTATTTCAACAATTAGTAGGGCATAAAATTGAGTAATTATCTCTTGAAAACTAAATATGTGCAAACCTAGCTTACTTAACTCCAGTCAACAGTTACATAAATGTAAAAATTTGTGAATTAACTACAACAATCATCATTAAACTAGAAAGGGATATGAAAACATACGCTGAAAATCTTTTCTCGGTGAGGATGGAGAAGATATATGAGAGAAAATAGCTCGTCCAATCATAGTTAAACTGTAGACAATCCCGGCAACATAAAAGACCATAACCAAACCAAGCACCCATGGCATCATTAAAAACCCAATAAAGAAAGTCACGGATCCGCAAAGCATCAAAGCAAAAGAAACCCCCAAAAGCAGAGATGCAAATCCCGCCGGTGTAATTTGCTGCATCGAACCTGCCACGACCATCCTCCTCCCTGAAGACGATGGAGACATTTCAGTAGCCGACAAGGAATCATCGTAAAACTCAATCGGCGTTGGTGGTGATCGTAGAATATTTAAAATTAACGAAGAAAGTTCTTCGAAAACCTTAGATTGTTGATCCTGTTGCCTTCTCATCATATTTGAAATTGAACAAAACTAATAGAACGAAAATTACAGAAAAGGAGGCAAATCGAGGAGATTTTGACTAGTAATTATCCACCCAACAATATTAAAGCCTCTGTTTTTTTCCTAATAACAAAATTGAGAGAGGCTTTCTGGTTGTTTGGTTTTGCCTGTTTCGAGAAATCAGAAATTAAAATTAGAATGAAAGAATTATTGCGCAAGGGTAGAGTTGCTTTATCTTGAAGGAATAGATAATAGGATTTTGAAGAAAAAGTAAAGAAGATAAAGGATTGCCCTAAATTCGGTTCAAGAATAGTGTTGTATGCTGCTATGGGCGATTGTGGATTACGATGGAGGATGACTTATCCATCATTGTACGTGCATTCCAACGTTGAGTAGAAGAGCGTCTTTCATTCCAGGCTGATGTGTAAAGATCAATTGTGTGCTGACTCAACATTACAAAACTATTTTATCCAAAAGATCCATCTTTGGAAAATGCATTGTGAAAAGGATTCAATGGGTTGTTCAAGAGAACCACTATTGCATTTTTTTTAATTTTTAAAAATGTTTTTTTTTAAGTTTCTATTGAGTATTTGGTACTCGCGTCTAGTTTACATTCACCTTGCATAGGATCTATTTTGAGGAAGCTCTAAATTAATTCGTGTTTATGTAGTATATGATCCATTCAGAGGAAACATTTCCTAGCAATGATTTTTTATATTCAAAATTTAAACCAGAGACATCTAATTAGAGGAGGAATAACTCTATTCACTACCCACATTCTTTAGCGATTTAAAATGTCTTCATTGCTATATTATATGGTTTGATATTCTTAAGTTGGATCTCTATAAAATATTGCATAATAAATTTACAATTATAGTGTATTAAATTTCAACTAACATAATTATATTATAAAACATTCTCGTGCAAAATATATTCAGAGATAGCAAATAGCATTTTTCATTTTTGATTTAATATTGTTTGCAATGACTTTTAAGGTAATGGTAATTAATTACAATCACAAATAAGATATGATGAAGCAAAAATTTTATTGATGAACATTTGTGAGTACAACTTTATGTATATCCTGGTCCTTCTCTCCTAATTTTTTGTGATTCAAGAGCTGCAATTGACATATTTCTCGAGCATAGAATAATATGAACTTCCTTATGATATAGTTGATCACCAAAAACGCCGAAAAACACTCCGATTTGAAAACGTCAATACTTTATGTCTTGATCTATTCATGAGTACTCAAGGTTTTAGGAAATATTTGAGATCTCAATTTTTTAGTGAATACTCACGACTTTATGGGATATTTCAAATTTCAATATTTTTGTAAGTACTCAAGATTTTATTAAATATTCGAGAGAATGATCTTGTAATACCTAAAAATTAAGAAGGATTGCTAATACAAAATCATGAGCCCTTTCTAAGGATATTTTGGATAATTCCTAATGATACCATCTCCTCCTTGGGAGAAAACCTTAACCTTGCCCTCCTCCACCAATGTAAGACTCTTCTAACAAAGCGAGTCAAGGTCTAGGTCAATTCTTATCACTTTCATTTTAATCAAACTCACGTTTGTTAAGCTTAGAAAACAAACTTCTTTTCCTCAAGGTTTGCAATGCTACCTTCAAAAGTTTCACATGCTTTTCTCACTCCGAATAAATCAAAATATCATCTATGAGCACCACCATAAACATGCCAAAGTAGGGTTTAAAGATTCTATTCATGAGATCCATAAATATCACCGCTGCACTAGTTAAGTCCAATAACTTCACCACACATTCAAAATGCCCATATCTAATCCGAAAAACCATCTTGGGAATATCACACTTCCTCACTCTCATTTGATATTGTCCGGATGGAAGACCAATCTTAGAAATATGACTAGCCCCTTGTAGTTGATAAAATAGGTTATCAATTCTTGGTGAAGGATACTTGTTCTTTATAGAGACCTTATGAAACGCCCCAAAAATGTGCTTTGGCATGGCTATAATCTTAAGTTTCATATATGTCAAAATCCGTGAGTGATATCAAAAATATGACTTCATATTATCGATCAGTGTCCAAAATTGAGTGGGAGATGGGTATAACCCGAATTTTAGAGGATCTATAGCGAAAATTAATTTTCACTAATTTATGAATTCCAAAGAGCATCCATGCTCTAGCCGCGATGCGCCAAGGGCACGGAGCAATGTTAATTGTTCCTTTGCGTTGGGTCCACGTTGCAGACTAGTACAACTTCTTCTTTACTTTTTTCATATCGGCCAAGGGCACTGTGGTCATAGCCCCATGCCTACTAAAAACGTGAAATCACTTATGCTTGGCCATTTTTCAACTCTATATCACTCAAAACTCTCATAAAAATCTCTCCAAGACTTAACCAAATATCTTATACCAAATTCAAGAATTTCAAGCTTAACGTTACAACTCAAGGATTCACTTCATTTTCTGAGTTTACTTCAAGCTCATCTCAAGAAAACCCAAGTTTGAGGTATGCGAGTTTTATCCATTGGGTCCTTTCACCCATAGAGTCCAATCTTTTTTTTTTTATAAAAATTGCATGTTTTCAAGTTGTATCTTCTATGGGTATCTCTTATTATAGATTATGAATATAAATTATGTTGGAGTTTTATGAAATGTTGATTGATTATGCATGACCATCTATTTTAAGCTTACACTATGAGTTGATCATTGTCTATTGAAACTATGCATATTTTGAGATATGAAACTATGATCTATTATGAGTTTTGATGATGGATTTCAAGGTACCCTATATAAGGGTTATACTACATGTTGGTGGGTTGATTTGCATTAAGTTCTCTCATCTTATTTCACTCTTGAATTGCATGATTTTGAACTAGTATCATGAATCCACCAAGTATTTGATAAAATGTCAAGTCAAGAATTCTCAAGTTATTGATGATCTATTATATGATTTACATGTCAAGTAACTTCATCATGATTAAGGACTTTCAAGTATGTATTGAGTTCATAAAAAGTATCTATGATGTTGCAAGTATCAAGATAAGCGCTATTTCAAGATTTTTACCTCTTGTGAGCCATTCATGTTAAAGCAAGGGATCATGTGTGATTGTTATCTATTTTCATGTTCAAGTTAGACTCGCTATTAAAAGTCAAGCATGTTTGTGAGCTACTCAAGTCATGTTATCATGTTTCTTACAAGTTATTCATGTTATAACTAAAGTATGATTATTTCAAGTGTTCCATGGGATTAGACTTAGCACCGATTGAGGCTTAAGATGGGGGCTCAACTCAAGGAGTCCTTATATAAAGTCTTAGTCTCTAAATTATGTGCCACCACAGGTTATATATAATCTATTTTATGGATTTCTACTGGATCCATCCAGCTAAACGACACCTTGTTGAGGGGGTGACATGCCTCGATCACCTTGACGAGAGGGTTACACGCCTCAAATTATTCATTGTATGGCTATCATGGCAAGTAGAATACACCTTGTCAAGGGGATGACATATGTCGATCACTTTGTTGTGACATGACTTAATCACCTTATCAATAGGGTGACATGTCTTGGATTCCACGTAGTAGCTCGCTTGGTCTATATCGATTAAGGTCTCTTCCCATACATGCATTATGTACTATGCAAGTTGTGTGATTTACAAGTATGTTTTACTTCACGCACTGATCATGCATGCCTTATTGGATTATACTTATCCATTGTTTGTGATTATGCATTTTGACTATATTGGCTTATGTCTTATTGCATAGCATCCTAAAATACTTAGTACATTCAAACGTACTAACATATACTCTATGCCTACATAATTTTATTATGTAGGGACCGGAGCATTTTTAATCATCCTCCATGTGGCTTATTGATACTTCAGAGATAAACTTTGGTGAATCCTCAAGTTCTAGGATACTATCTACATTGTTCTTGCTATTTTGAGACTTCAACATGTTGAACACCTGTTATTATGAGGGTGAGCTCGGAGATTGTCTTGGCACCCGCTCCATTCCATATTAGAGATGTTGTTGGATACCATGATGTACTTATGCTATGAGGTTGACTCTTTATGCTTTTATGATTATCAAAGACTTCCCTTAGTCTCGCTTTCCTTTATTTATATCTCTTGTTGTTGTTTATTTTGGTTCCATGATCAAGGATGCATGATTGATATGCTAAGATACTTGTTTGGGGTCCCTTCGGTTTTCCATTTGTTGTGTCACGTCTAACCCCTAGGTTTGGATCGTGACACCTTATTGAGTTGCTTGTAGTCGATGCACATACTAAGTAAGGGCTTAGATGTGACATGACGAATGAAAAACCCAAAGGCAACCCAAACAAGTCTCTTAGGCATATCATTTGCACATCCTTGGTTGTAGAAGAATAATTAAACAACAAGCAAGTAACAAATAATTCTAAAGGAAAGCGGGACTTTGGACTCACGTTATGGGGATGCATAGGGAAGAGAATTTGCATGAGTAACATAACAAACAAGGTCTAAGGAGCGGATAAGTATGACTCACGCTGTGGGGACAATAGGGGAGTTGGGACTTCCATCATATCATGAACAAATACCAGCATATAGAAGGAGATAAGGGCCAAGGGAAGTCTTTCATAATCATATAAACATAGCAGAGTTAAGATCATAACATACATAGCCATATATACAACGAAACCTCTAATATGAGTGGGACAGAGGCCAAGACATCTCCCCGGCTTACTCCCAAAAGATTTTTATGACCCAAACTAGGGTCTAGATGTGATACGGTGCATGGGGAACCTGAAGGAACCCCAAGCAAGTCTCTTAACATATTATTACACATCCTTGGTTGTGGAAGCAATTAGAGAACAAAAGCAAAATAGAAATAAGGGCATGGGGACTAAGGGAAAACCTTTATTTCATAAAACATCAAGAGAGTCAAAGAGAATCAAACTTATAGCACTATTACATACTTGTCCAACAAAACCTCTAAACATAGAACTTAGCGGGGGCCAAGACAAGCAACCGGGATCACCCTCATAATAAGACAATAGGCAATTCAAATATAAAAGATATGGTCTAAATATAAGCATGATAGAAGATAGATATTGTCCCCGGACTTGAGGACTCACTAAAAGCTAACTTGAACAATATGTCTAGTCGCGTAGAGGAGAATCAATAGGAGCTCCGATTCCTACATAGTGATATCATGTAGGCATAGAGTATGTGTTAGTACATTTGAATGTACTAAGTATGTAAGATGCAATACAACAAGAGATAGGCACATAATCGAAATGCATAATTAGGCAATAACTGAGTATATAGCAATAAGGTAGGCATATATGATGTTTGGAGTAAAATATGCTTAAAAATAATCATACTTGCATAACTTATTTAATACAATAAATTAACATGATTAGATCATCGAAATACCTTATACTAGAGGGTGAGGAATATAGCATAGGTCATAACCCATTCTAGTAGGTAATGGGTAGTACATGAGAGTGAAGAGATAACATAGTTCATAACCCTTACATGTAAATATGAGATAACAAATAACACATGAGGGTAGAAGGTAGCATAGGACATAATCCCTACATTTTTGCATGAGATAATACATAATATTGAATTGCATATAAGGGCGAGGCGTACCACATAGTTCATAAGCCCTTCATATGAGTACATTGCATAACCTCAAATCATATATAAGGGTATGTAGTACAACATAGTTCATAACCCCTTCATGTAGATATGAGTAAGTAGTATTGATTTGTACATGAGGTTAAGGTATACAACACAGTTCATAACCCCTACATACAGAAATTGGCCTTGTACTAGAGGGTAAGGCATATAACGTAGTTCATAACCCCTTCTAGTAGGCTTCTGAATTCACAAGAGCATTAACCTTAGCATAAGGACTCAATAACTCATCAACAATTTCCAACACCATAACAACCGAAGAGCCCAACAATTTACTTGGAATAGCATAGGTGTTTTACATGATTTAAACACACATATATGCATTCTTTTCATCACCATAAGCCACTTGAATCATAAGCCATGCAATAGATCATTATTAACTCAAGAACCCTAAATCGGATATTTTTATCAAATATTTGGTGGGTATGTAAAGTTAGTGTAAAACCATGCAATTAAAGAGTAAAATCACGCAAGAAATCTTGAAGTAAATCATCCCACTAATACTTGGTAATACAATCATACAATATATATCAAAGCCCTTCATCAAATATCACAATAGATCTTAGATTCATAGTTCAAAATATGCTAAAATAATCACATTTTCATGAAACTCCAACATAGTGTGCAATGAAATTCAAAGTAAGTATGACCCATGAGTAAATCAACTTTAAAATCATACAATTTAAGTAAACAGGAAGATTAGACTTCATGGGTGAAAGGACCCATGAATGAAACCCACAAACCTTGACTTTGGAGAATCCTTCATGAAGATTGAAAATGGAGACTTGAAGCTTGAGTGAAATCATTAAGATCCGGATGAGTTTTGGACACTTGAAGTTTGAGAGAAATATTAGTCTAAAGGTTTGAGAGAGTATTGGGGAATGTCTTGCATGATATGAAGGTGAAATATGGCTAGTATAGGTATTTTCACATATGGCAAGGCTTAGGCCCAACACCCAAAGGCCTTGGACCGGAAAATAAAAATTGGGCAAAAATAACATAGGAGCATGTCCCTAGCGCATCGTACCTTGGGCAAGGTTCTTCACTGAAAATCGCCAACTTTAAAATTTTAAATTTTAATAAGTTTTCTCTAAATTTTGGGTTAGGCCTATTTCCCACTTAATTTTTCCCCCTGAACAGAATATGAAGTTGGATTTTTGATATCATGCATGAATTTTGAGATATATAAAAATTATGATTCTGGGCACTTTAAAAGCATATTTTCGTGCACTTTTTGTAGTCATTTCAAAGATAAATATCCATAAATAAATAAGTCTTAGAAAAGCACAAATGGAAAGTGGATGTGGTTCCCAAAATGGAGGACTTACTAATAGCAATCTTCGAACAAGCCATCTAGCCACAAGGAGAAGGATGAATGGGAGCATCTATCCCTACATGGTTAGATCATGTAGTAAAAAAATACGTTAGTACTTGGAATGTACTAAGTATGTGGGGTGCAATGCAACAAAGGACATAAGCCATAATAATCAAGATGCATAATCAGGATCAATAGAAATAAGCTCAATATGACATGTATTTTAATCAATACTTAAATTAAAACATGCATGGAGATAGTAAAACTTGCATAATATATTATACATATGTGAGAGGAGACCCTAACTGACATATAAGACTAAGCGAGCTACTACTTGAAATTCTGATATTTACTCCACACTGAATAAAAGAGTAGTCTACTTTCCAAGGCAAACTAAGCATGACCCCACAAAGTGGAGAACTTGTCCTAGTTGGATCCATTAGTAAAACCCATTTAGGAAAATAATATAAACCTATTGTGGCACATAGTTATGAGACCAAAACTTTATATAGGGACCCCTTGGGTCAAGCCCCCACCTTAAGTTTCTTTCGATGCTAAGTCTAATCCCACAGAATACTTGGCATAATCATAAATTTAATCATAACTTGAATAACTTGTAAAAACATGATAACATGGCATGACTATCTCATTCAAATACTCTACCCCTACACGTGGGCATGTATCTTATACTAGAGGGTAAAAATATTTTGTGGACAGGACCCCTTCTAGTAGGCATTGCATTTCATATGACGGTAGAGATTGTAATATGGTTGACCCCTTCTAGTGAGATTTAGTTTGTAGATGAGGATAAAATAGTTATCATGCTTGACCCCTTCATTTAGACATTATTCACTCACAAGAGAGTAGAATATAATATAAGGACTTAACATCTTACTTATAAATCATAGAAACTTTTCATGAGTTCACTGCATGCTTATGAGCTCATAATTTATCATATCATGCTTGTCTTGCAAAACATGCAATAGTCTTTCATCAACATAAGAGTCCTTGAGTGATGTAAATTTAGTCAAACATGGTAGGTATATGTACACATGCTTAAAATAATGCAATTCAAGAGTATAGGATAAGAGAGGAGTAAAATCAATGTATTTAAATCTTTCATTTCAAACCACCAACATTATAGTAAAAAACCCAATTTGGGTGTTATGAAATCCATTTTAAAAGTTCATAACTTTCATAGTCTTCATAATTGCATAGATATAAATCAACTCATGAAATAATCTTTCAATAGATGTTCATGCATAACCAATCAATACTTGAAAAAATCAAACATAATTCATATTTATAATGCATAATAGAAAGTACCCATGAAGAATCTAACCTTGAAATCATGAGATTTCATAAAAAGAGAGAGTTGGCCTCCATGGGTGAAAGGACCCATGGATGAAGACCCACATACCTTAATCTTGGAGTTTTCTTGAAGAAACACTTGAGGAGCACTTGGGGCTTTACTTGATTTGCTTGAATTCCAAAGCAATTTCTTGAAGTCTTGAGATTGAATGGAAGGTTTGAGAGGATTTTTGAGAGGTTTTTGTGAGTATTAAGGCTAGAAAATGATTAAAGAATGAGGGATTCTTGTATATATAGGCGTTAGGTTATTACCTAATTGTCCTAAAGTGAAAAACAGAAAATTAAAGAACATGTTAAATAGTTCGGGATAAGTCCACGATGCGGACTTGCATGGGACTAGTATATTCTCGCGTGGAGTTTTATTTTACCCCTGTTTTGGCCCATGAATGGGTTTAAGATATTTTTGCACTATTGTGCGACAAATCCGCGATGCGGATTGGTTGAATACCCTTTCTGTTTTAGCCTCCCATAGTGAAAAATAATTTTTTGATACGAGTCATCCAAAAAATCAAAGACCACCCCTTTCCTACACAATTTTGCCCCCAAAAAAGAATATGAAGTCGAATTTGTGAAATCATGCATGAATATTGAGATATCCAAGAAATACACTATAGAGCATTTTTCCAAGGTGAGTGAGAGATGTTACAATTACAATCACAAATAAAATATGATGAGGAAAATTTTTTATTGATGAACATTTGTCAGTACAACTTTATTTATATCCGAGTTTTTCTCTCTTAATTTTTTTTGTGATTCAAGGGCCACAAGTGATATATTTCTCGAGCATAGCATAATAAGAACCTCCTCGTTATATGTTTGATCACCAAAATTTTTGAAAAATACTCCAATTTGAAAATGACAATACTTTATGTCTTGATCTATTTATGAGTACTCAAGGTTTTACGAAATATCTGAAATCTCAATTTTTTGGTGAATAATCATGACTTTATGGGTTATTTTAAATTTCAATATATTTGTATGTACTCAAGATTTTATTAGATATTTGAGAGAATGATTTTGTAATACCAAAAAATATTAAGAAGAATTGCTAATAGAGGAACCATGAGCCCTTTCTATGAGCCATAAAGGATTCTACGATCTATGAAAAATGCTCGTGGGACCAACTGGATAGTTCAATATTTTTGACCTTAGGAACAAAGAACAAGAATTATGGATCGTAGTCACTATTATGGCTTGAATAATGAGTCTGTAGATGGAGTTTAAGAGATGGAACAAAATTGGACTTAGACATGAAAGACAAATTTGTACGAATAATGATATGGAATACACATATGATGTGCTGTCAAAATACAACACATTTGGTGCCTGAAAAAGGGATTTTTAGGAGTTCTTAAAGCGAATTTTTAGTATTTTCATGTGTTTTTGTGTTAATTTTGCAGAAAAGTTAGGTTAACATGATTTTGAGGAAAAGTTATAGATTTCGCTGAAGTATGGGCTTTACGAGCCCACCTATGAGTCATAGCTCACCCTATGAGTTATAGGGTGATGTCGTAGCAAGAATCAGAGACCAAAATTCAAAAATTTTCTAAGTGTAGGTCACCTCTATGAGGCCATCATATAAGTCATAAGTCACACTACGACTTATATCGGTGGACTCATAGCAAGAGTCAGAGAGCCAAGATATTGGACAAAAAACTGAAGACCAAGACTATGAGACCAATATATGAGTCATAGCTCAAGTAACGACTCGTACCTATGGGTTGTACCAGTCTAGTCCAAGATGCCAAGAACCTGATAAGAGACCCCGACTACGACTCGTAGGTCATCCTATGACTCGTATCTACGTAACTTATCAACTGCCAACTATCTTTTCTATGTAAATTATAGGGTTATTTTATAAATACTATATAGAGTTTAAGTTAGATTTTTAGAAGGAGTTCGACCAGTAGACTATTGAAAAATACATTTTGAAGCTTTTCTTAGTTTTTTAGAATAGTTTATTGTTCTCTCTTGGAAAATCCATTTTGGGGATTGCAACCTTGCCTTGTACTCATTATTGATCAATCAAGCTTGTGGGTTTGCAAGTTGTGGTGCCTATTTTCTTCATTGGTATTGGTAAAGCTCTCAACTATGTCTATTATTTACATACTTGTGTGTTTTGCCTTAGCCATGAGTATCTAAACACCCACAACTTGGGGTTGTGAGAACCATAGGTAGTTGACCTTGAGATGACTTAGGTTTCTTGCATTTCTAAGATTGGGGTTTTGCATGTATTATCAATTTTCCCTCATTATTATTGTCATTTGGTAGTGGCTAACACCAAACTCTGCCTACTATCACAATCCTGACTAAGGTAGTGATGAATAGGAAAAGAGAAGTAGATGATAGAATTTGATTGTTGTGTTCTTATCTAATCAACTGAGCCTGACCAAAGGGAGGTTGACTGGGACAATAGGTAATAGTTAGTTGGCACGCCATGGTTGCCGACAAAGCGCCATGGTGAAATTCGACCTTCTCCTTCATAAGAGGGCTAGAAGAACCTAAGTTACCATTCTGCATGCAAATCACCAATTGTAGTTATATTATGTAGGGTAATCAAGTCGACGAACCATGGGGAACACAATTCCCAAGTTGTCCCTAAAATTGAGTGTTTCCTCACATTATAGTAAGTGGTAGTTTTATTTTGTGTTTGTACTACAAACCCCCCTCCCACTTAGAGATTGTAGTTATAAATGCTAGAAATGATTAGTAGTGAAATCTTATAATCAAGCCCTGTATTCCCTGTGCAATCTATCCTAACCTTGAACAGGTTAATTGCTAACAACAATAGATTTTTCATTGGAGCGTGAACATCATCAGAAATTATGGCGTTGTTGTCGGGGAATACGACTAGGTTTTGATTTGATTTCACTAATAGTTAGTTTTAGTGTTGATTTCTAGAGTCTCCTATATTTTACTTTTTCTGTTTGTTTTTGCTAGTTGATTTTAGATGCAGGTTGGCTGGCACTATGACTGAGCAAAAGTTTTACATTGAAAATAACTTGTTGGAAACTTTGTAGAGGTGCAACCTATTTTATTGGCAAAAGTCCAAAGACCCCCAAATCCATCTACAGAATTCCACTCAAATGTTGAGGGAGGTCCTTAGGACAAGACATCCTGCTTGGGAGATCACGGCTCTTCAGGTTTTCCCCCTGATTCTCCAGAGTGAAGCTACGGAGTGGTGGTCAATTCTCCCACCTGATGTTTGCTCTAACTGGGGGGAAGTAAAGAGAGTTTTTCTCATGAATTTCTATAGGGAGTCTAACAAGCAGAAGCTACAGAACAACATCTATAATTTCAAAAGAATGCTAGGAGAACCTTTGGTAGTGTCTTGGGAAAGATATAAGTAGTGTTTGGCAGCAAATCAAAACGATGGTCTGATTGATGATGAATTAGTGGCTAGCTTCTATTGATAATTAACCTCTGAACAACAAGGGCAAGCTGACACATTGTTCGGAGTAGACTATTAGGAGTTCGTAAGATGACCATTTATTGAGATCACTGAGATTGTGGATAAGCTATCTACAGTTGCCCAAGTCTATCAACCACTTCAAGAGCATGCAGACCAACTACTAGTACATCTACGAGAGCCTCTAGTATACCCAAAAGCAAAAATGCTGCACATTGGACGAGGTCACCACACCAGCTTTGTATCACTGATAAACTGACCTGGATTGAGCATATGCTTAAGCAAGTCCTGATTAAGGTGAATGAACAAGATGACATTATCTGGGAGATAAAGTTTCATGTCCTTAAATGTAACTAGAAAGTGGAACAACAAACTATATTAATGGAAAGTCTTGGTGATAGGATAGAGTAGCTTGCTTATCAACTAGATGCAGTGCAAGATGAACAAAGGAAGAGTAGAAGAAGCAAGGACAGAACTCACGGAGAAGAAGAGTAGAAGAAGCAAGGATGGAACTCACGGAGAAGTCTAATTACCTATGATGGCACAGTCGAGCCACGATGTTAAACAAGATACTTCTTGGGAGGTAACCGAGCATCTTTTATGTATTGATTTATTTTGAGACATTTTATCATAGTTAACTTATTGGTTGGTAACTGTATATTATGTTGTGGCTGCTGAGACTTTGAACTAGTTGTATCAGTTGGCATTTTGATGTATTTTAAGTAGTAAGTTGCAGGTACAAACCAAGAATCGAAGAGTAGAAAAAATTATGCTTGGATACAACTTTTATGAGCAGGCCTACAAATCTTAGTGAATGTCCTGACTCGTCGTCATGCCTCATAGAAGGAAACAATGAGTCCCAGAAGCAAACACACTATGAGCCAACCTTACAATTCATAGGGTCCCTTACGAGTTGTAAGTAGGGTTCATAGTGCTCATATATGAAGTCGTAATATTCCTAAGGATTAGGTCTGCTATGAGATCTGGACCTACAACTCGTATGACCTCATACAACTTATAGCTGACATCTTGTAAGACCAATCTGTAGAATTTCAAAGGGTAAACCATTTTGAATTGTAAAAGATCAACATCTCTTGGCTCTTCATATTCCTTCATGAAGCATCCACTTTCAGTTTATGGCAATCCCATCTCTCCCTTTCACTATTTCATCCATCTTCACATCTTTCACCCACTAAAATTCCCCAGCAAGTGAACTGTGCACCAAGAACTCTTCTGGGTTTTCTTCTCATCATTCAATCACACATTTATTTGGTAAGTTCTTATAGTTAAATTTAGTTTATCTTAGAAAAATCCTTGTTTTATAGATGGATGAATGAAGGCCTCAGGATCATGATTAATATAACCATGCAAAAGTGCCTGTGATAGTAAGGAAAATATGGTATACAGTTTTTTATGTCTCTGTAAAAGGTTGAGTCTTAAATTCTTTGATTGTTTGGGGAATTTGATATTTAATACTATGACCATGTTCTTTTGTTATGTATTTTATAGATCATAATGAAGATCGCATGGGACTGAAATTGTTGGGCTGAGGGGTGTTGTCATTTTATTGTTAGCATGTATGAATATTGATAATTTTAGAGGAATTTTAAACTATTAAGGAGCAATGCATGCTTTGTTTTGCTACATTTTGTAATAAAAGGTACTTTTTTTTACTACTGTATTGTCTATGCCTTTGTGGTTGTAACCTTTGATGATTTCTTGATTTGTTGTTGGTCTTTGTGGAAAGATTAGAGACACCCAATGGTCTCTCTATTTTCTGCTACAAATACCCATTATGAGTCATAGGTCTCTCTACAAGTCGTAGTGGTACTTCGTAGAAGGCATTAGACATCCATGGTGTCTTAACCCTTTCCATGTGAGATTCGCCTACGACTCGTAGCACCTAGTACGAGTTGTAATGGTAGTGTCGTGGCCCTGATTTGAATTCTCAAAATGCTTCTAGAATGAGATACGAGTCAATACTACGACTTGTAGGTAACCCTATGAGTCGTACCTATACCTTGTATTTGCAACCCTGAACCTAGTTTAGTTTTTTTACTTAAGATATTTTATTATTAGTTGTTTGATTGTTTTATACTTTTCTTGCTGGTACAAAACATCATAGTACTCAGGCTTTGGTTAGTAATGGTTTTGCATATATAATGTCTCCTGAAGGATGAAGAGTTGTTGCCCCATTCCCAGAACACCAATTGAGAGAGAAGTCCTCTGAAGATGAGTAGTAAATTGAAGAGATGAATGTGCACCCTAACCCTAAGGCTAATGTGCCGGTAACATGATCACAATCAACCACAGCACTGAGGGAAGTGGGTAGCTCCTCCTAATCTGATGAGGAGGATGAAGAAGATAGGTTAGATGATGATGACTCCACTTCTATCTCTTGCTCTCTTCAAGTGTCTCAGGCTCACGCAGAAGAGACTGATCCTCCACAACCAATTAATTCTGCTTACACTCTCACCTCCACCAATCCAAAAAAACAAGATGGTATGTTCCTAGAATGAAAGAGATCTATGATAGAGGACTGGAACTTAACAGTTAGGGGAGGCCCATGCGGAGATTTCATTAGGAGGTAAGGTTGAAAGACTCAGGGTTACAAGGTGTACCAGATTTAAAAGCTGATATTAACTGCCATGGGTTAGGATGGTTATCACAATTTCTTGGGAAGTACGTGCCCTACCTGGTCCGAGAATTCTATGCCTCTTACTATGCTACTATACATGGCAACCTTCCGAGGTTCATGAAGCCCATTGATGCAGCGGTTGAGTGCAGTCACGGTTAGAGGTAATATTATTGACATCTTAGCAAAGACTATTCAAAGGATGCAATTCGGACCTAATTATAGAGCCCCACACTCCATAATAAAATATGACAATAGAATGGCAGACATGAGGAAAGTAGTCAATTAGAATGATGCCGTGCTAAGAACAGAGTTATTGAGGTGGATAGCAGGCCAAATTTGCGAGGAAGGTATTTATTCGATGGGTTACATACCATGCCAAACATATTTTGAAGGCCCATCTCTAATTTAGGGCAAAGTTTTTGGTGATCTATTATTCAAATAAGCATCAGGCCCATATTCACGGATAATGTGATCACATTAGAGAGGTCACTATTGTTGTCGAGCATCTTGGCAAGGTATGAAATTGGTTAGGCTCACATCTTGGCAGAACAGATCCATGAGTTAGTGGTACGCACTCATCAAATATTGCCATTCCCCATTTTAATTCATAAATTATGCAAGGGAACTGGTATGAGTCTTTCTCTCAACTTGGACCCTCATGTAGAGGTTTTCCGTACAATGGACCCAAGTGTAATCAAGGCTAATGAAAAATCTATAGACCTATAAAGAGTTATCCCACTTCCTATACCAGAGCCATTCCTGGTAGAGCCTCAGATTCCAGGTTCACCTCCAGCTACTACCGGCACTACTTCGGCCACTCCAGAGCCTACACAAGTGGTTGAGATCGAGTCTACACCATCCTCCAACACTCCATCACAAGCAACATCTACTCTACAGGTTGACCCTCTTTTCTCTGCAATTCCTTTTCAGGCTATATTATGTAGGGTGTCTGTAGCAGAGGGCAGGCTATAGGAGTTGTCAGCACGGCTCTGACCATTGATTAATCAGATTGTTTGGGACTTAAAGGAGCAGATGATGGCATTTACGCAAGATTTGGTTGATTACAAAGTTCGAGCGGTTAATGATCAGGTCAATGCATTTGAGACTAGAGTCCACAAAAGTCTTGAGGGAGCTAGGCCTGTCGACGCAAGTGCAGTTACTGAGGAGTTGGCCAAGTTCAAGGCAGAGTTGTTACAACTATTGGTAGCCCCCGTTCCAGCTCCAAAGGTAGCACGAGTAGAAATAATGAGGCATTTGATTGGCTAACTGACCATCCGGACACCTGTGGGAAGAGGCCCTTTGATAAAAGTGATGACCCAGAGCCGACCCTGTAGAAGTTGAGATAGGAGGAGGAGCCCATACCTGAGAAGGTGGTGCAGGAGTCACTTTTGTTAGTAGATATTCAAAGAGAGCAAACACGACACAACCCACTTAGAGAGGGTACTTCCAGTACAACTATATATGAGAGGCTGCCCCAGGACCCCTCAGATCAGCCCGAGACTGATGATTGATGTACCATGATGTTTGACCCCTTTTAACCCCAACTCTTACATTTCTTTGTGAATATTTTGTCCTAACGTTAGACAATATTGTTTTCATGTTAGTTTTTGGAGGTTTTTGTTGGAGAACGTTCTTATGTTTGGTTTTATATATTAGTTTTGTTAATCATTACTTTTTAATATGTATATATCTATGTTATGTTTTCATTTTCTCGTATTAAGTTTGTGTTTTTACTTTGAGTAAAAAGTATCACATTTTGGTGCGGTGGTGTAAGTTATGGATTAAGGTGAAGTTTGAGTAGCCTCAAATCTATAACTTCCCCTATTTTTGATCCCAAGGTTTTCTTGCCGTGCTTCTTTTTCCTTGTGGATGTTTATTTTTCTATTGAACCGGCATATTTTGGTAGTGTAGATAATGGGTAAATTTATAGTAGTGTTATCTATTAGCATATACATAATTTTAGACATATTAGTAATGTTCTGATGAAAAATTAGGTACCCTCAAAATTTTTGAGGTTGTGATTATTGATGAATTCATACATTTTTGTGTATCTAGCAATGTTTATTGTAATATTATGAAGGTAAGCTGAGATTGAAAGCATGACCTGTGAGTCTATACTTTATTGTGGATGCAATTACCTTGTGTGCTGTGAACTTATTTTGTTACATTCATGCGTCTTGTATGGACCTAGAACTTGCCTTGTTACTCTAAAGTTGGTTTGGTGATATGGTGGATATGGAAAGGATCATAGGCCTTTGTTCTTTGAGTGAAATCACTTTTAGCTTAAGTGGCCCCCTAGATGCGTGAGTGAATCCCTTATTCCAAACTTTTGAGATTATCATGTAATCATCTTTCTTGATACCTTGCTAGCTTAACCTTGTTTGATGAAATGCCTTGATATTGCCCTTGGTCTATCATTGAACATGTGAACCTTGATTGAGGCCAAAGGCCTAAGTTGAGGGTGGCTGTAGTTAGTGGCCCTGGTTTGAGGCATATATATTGTGTACTTTACCTGAGGCTAAAAGTTTAAGTTGAGGGTGGCACGTATTATGGTAAAGTAATAATAATAATGTGGTTAGTTGAAGAATCAAGCAAGAAATCAAAAAGCATGAATTGAGTGAGCAAAAAGAAAAGAAAAATGCCTTGAGTTGAAAAAAATAGCAAAAACGAGTATGAAATCAAGGTACAGTTGAAAAAGAGAAAGAAACCACTCGAGAAAAGTTCATAATAGGCGAATCAGGGTGGAGTGATTAAAAATGGATTGGATTATGAAAACAAAAAGTGTTGGTAAACATGGTTCAAGGGTAGCTTTTAGTCACTATTTGCCCAAAATACCATGCCAAAACACCCTAAGCCTATGTTACAAGCCTATAAGTCCTAAAGTGATCCAACTCCATTTTATCACCAAGCCAGAAGATAAGTATAGAAGCAAGCCTATAGTGTTAGTCAGTATGCATTAAATTTCAATTATGAGAGTGAGAATTGAATTCCAAATTATTTTGAGTGAGTGTAGCGGACTTCTTTCTAGTGATGGCATTTTCACTACTTGAGTAGCATATGACTATAGTAGCGATCGTGGATGGTTGATGCTCCGTAGCTTATCATAGTTGAATTGTTAGGTCTCTCATTATGCTCTTGTTTGCTCAATAACTTTGCAACTCTATTTTAAAAATAGAAGTTGGGTGCCTAGATCAGAGGAGCTGATATATATGCCATTAGTACAACTGCTATGCACTTCTCTTTGTCTTCGTAAATTGAGTCATTGCGTGAGGACAAACAACAATTCTAAGTTGAGGGTGTTGATGTGCTATCAAAATATAACACATTTCATGATTAAAACAAGGGATTTTGTGAGTTCTTAAAGTTACTTTGTAGTTTTTTGATGAGTTTTTGTGTTAATTTTGCAGAAAAGTTAAGTTGGCATGATTTTGAAGAAAAGTTGCAGATTTTGCTGAAGCATAGACCTTACGAGCCCACCTACGAGTCATAGCTCATCTTATGAGTTGTAGGGTGATATCGTAGAAAGAACCAAAGACCAAAATTCAAAAATTTGCTAAGTGGAGGTCACCCCTATGAGGCCATCATACGAGTTGTAAGTCACACTACGACTCGTATAGGTGGACTCGTAGCAAGAATCAAAGAGCCAAGATGTTAGACCAGAAACTGAAGACCAAGACTATGAGACCAATATATAAGTCGTAGCTCAAGCAACGACTCATACCTACGGGTCACACCAGTTTAGTCCAGGATGCCAAGAACCTGATACGAGAACCTGGCTACAAATCGTAGGTCATCCTATGAGTTGTATCTACATAACTTATCAATTGTCAGGTGTCTTTTCTGTGTAAATTCTAGTGTTGTTTTGTAAATATTATATATAATTTAAGTTAGGTTTTTAGAAGGAGTTCGACCAGTAGACTATTTAAAGATATATTTTGAAGCTTTTCTTAGTTTTTTAGAATAGTTTATTGTTCTCTTTTGGAAAGCCCATTTTGGGGATTGAAACCTTGCCTTGTACTCATTGTTGATCAATCAAGCTTGTGGGTTTGCAATTTGTGATGCCTGTTTTCTTCATTGGTATTAGTAAAGCTCTCAACTATGTCTATTATTTGCATTCTTGTGTGTTTTAAATTAACCATGAGTAGCTAAGCACTTACAACTTGGGGTTATGGGAACCATGGGTAGTTGACCTTGACATGACTTAAGTTTCTTGTATTTCTAGGATTGGGGTTTTGCATGTATTATCTATTTTCTTTCATTATTATTGTCGTTTGGTGATGGCCAACACCAAACCCCACTTACTATCACTATCCTGACCAAGGTAGTGACGAATATCAAAAGGAAAGTAGATGATAAAATTCAATTGATGTGTTCTCATCTAATCAATCGATCCTAACCAAGGGGAGGTTGAATGGGACAATAGGCAATAGTTAGTTCGCACGCCATGGTTGCCGACCAAGAACTTTGGTAAAATTCAACCTTCACCTTCACTAGAGGGCAGGAAGAACTTAAGTTACCATCCTGCATGCAAATCACCAATTGTAGTTATGTTATCTAGGTTAATCAAGTCGATGATCCATAGGAACACAATTCTCAAGTTGTCCCTAAAATCCTCACATTATAGTTAGTGATAGTTTTATTTTATGTTTCAAATACAACCCCCACCCCCATTTAGAGATTGTAGTTGTAAATGCTAGAAATTATTAGTGGTAAAATCTTGTAATCAAACCCTGTATTCCCTGTACATTCGATCCTAACCTTGGTTTGGTTAATTGCTGACAACGATCGCTTTCTTATTGGAGTGTGAACATTATCAACGTAGTGGAATATATTCATAGAAATGAAGAACCAGATTTTTGATAACTTGAGTTCACGATCCTATATGGCCTATAAACTTTTACAAATCATAAAAAGACTCTGTACAATTGAAACTTTGTGAGATTCAGGACCTACAGTAGTTGGGACTTACGACCAAACCAAATTCCTGAGATCCTTAGTTTTACCCATTTTTCATGAAAGCTTTTAATGGCTTGTTAAATGTTCTGTGGACCGTAGAAGTAGTCCATAGAACCTGCTAGCAGTGCTTTTTCTACGAATATTTTTTCATAATTCCCATATTTTTAATAACATCCTTTTGTGATTATTCCTAAGGCCTATAAATATCCAAATCCTTTTAATTTCCTCTCATATTCTCACAATTCATTTATTACAAAATTTCTCTCTTTATAACCTTCTTCAAAGACAAGATCACGGCTCAAGCTTAGGTATAATACCTAGTAATTAGAAGGTTGAAATAAAGAAGGAAATATAGAAATTTGAGTTCTGGTGCAGGTTCTATGAGTGGCATATAAGGGTTGTAGATCAGACCACAAGTTGTTGATGGTACTTGTGGATGGCACCTAAAAGTTTAATTTTTTTTTGAAAAAATTAGATTTTTATGAGAGACAATTGCAAACTGTAGAATAAACCACAATTTGTGAAATATGTCCATAGATGAGGCCTAGAATTTTTGAAATTTGACAATTTGCAAGACATTTTGTAAGGACAAACAGGACGGAACATTGTAATACCCCATATATTATGAGGTCAAGTTATGAGAAATACATTTGCAAGTTGTATTTCTAATGCAGTGATGTATGAGTCCCATATATTGCCCATGGTTGGGTCTATAGGTAGTACATAGGCCTTGTGGATGGGATCAAGACTTGGTGAAATATGAAAGGTTGACACTAATGATGGATAAAGTTTTAGGCTTTAGAAACTAATTCTATGACCCAATAGGACAGGTTGTACTTGGGCATATGAATTATACAATTGGCCTCATGGATTGGACATTGAGGGTTGAAAATTTTTCTAAGTATGAATGACACGTATGTGAGGAATTATGACCTATTAATTGAACTATTAGTTGTAATTGGGTGTTTGTAGATTGATGTCCACATTTTCAGGTTTCTAATGTTTAAGGGTAACTATGACGTTACTCCTTTTTATGAGTTGTAGATGGATCTACGACTTGTGGATTAGGATTGTAGTTTCCCCTGATAATTTTAATTGAAGGATATTTTGACCTTTCCTCACATCCTAAATACTAAATTACATTGTTTTAACTCCTAAAACTACCTATTGCAGCCAAAACCACCCAATCATCTCATTCCCAAATCATTCCCTAAAATATTCTAAGTCTAAGCTCTCAAGTGCTCTTAAGGCTCCATTGAAGGCAAGAAATAACGTCTTAAGATTTTCTCCTCCAAGCTCAAGCTTCGTCTATACATTCCCCTCTAATGTATGTATGTTCCATTCATGGGTTTCTTTCACCAATGAATCTTAAGTATTTCCACCTATTAACTTAGTTTCAACTTATCGAAATTCTATGGGTTTATGGTATTTCTTTAGATTCATATATTATGATCTATTTACTACCATATGATGTATTTTACTATGATTTTTGTATTCCATTATGTGAAGTTGATGACTTACAAGATGTTTCATAATGTGCTACCATGGATTTTGAAAGTTCATAGTGGGTTGTTTTATGAATCATCTGAATTGATAAATTTCATGATATTTATGCATAATTTTCTTAAATTACATTATTTAAACTTCAAATGTTTGAACTTAACAAGTTTTACTCTATGTCTCAATGAAGTATGGAGGGTTTCAATTAAATGTCTATGAAAGCTATGTATGTGATTATGGAAGCTCTTTATGACTTGACTAAGTATTGGTGAAAGGACAATTCTCACATAATGATGGATCCTTCAGTTGTCACTTAAATGGATCATAATGGTTTTATGAGCTACTCCTATTATGATGAAGTTATGATTTCAAAGCTTAAACATGTTAAAATGCATATGATACTATTACATAAAATTTGACTTAGCATTGAAAAAGTTCAGGTAGGATTCAATCAAGTGGAAGTTAAGGTTATCCACCCAAGCAAATCCTACTAGGAACCTATTGTCTAAAACTATATTACCACCATAGGTTGCTTTTTTATGCTAGGCTAGTGGATCCACATATGACCCTAAAGTTAAAGTTAAAGGATCAGTTTTGACATAGCTCTATATGACAAGTAGCTCCCCATCTAATGTAGGGGGTTGAATTATAACTCATATGATTTTATTAACGATTGTGATACTTTTCCACATACGTGTGATTCCTTTTGATGTTTATATTGCTTCAATCATGATTTGATTTCATTGATCATTCATATTTATATATGAACTTGCCCTACTTTTTGATATTTATATTGCTTATTATGATATCTATAACTCCTTTGTTGCATTGCATCCCACATACTTAGTATATTTCAAGCACAATCATATACTCTATTCCTATATTATCTCACACTGTAGGGACAGGTGATGCTCCTCCTCCTCTTACTCATAGTTGATTTTGAGTTGATATTAGTGGCCTTTGGTGAGTCCTCATTCATCGGGGATAATTCTGGTTCCTTTTCTAGCTTGATATGCCTTTAGACTTTAAACTCTTATTTTGTATTTAATTTGAGGGTGAGCTTTAGACATGTCTTAGTCCCCATTAAATGTAGTATATAGAGGTACTATTCGACAAAAGTGTAGTAGACTTATGGTTTGAATCTTTACTTTTTTATGTAATGATCCCTTTGTCCTTATCCCTATGTTTTTTATTATATTTAATTGATTCATTAGCTAAGAGTTGCCTGAAAGAATGCTTAGAGGCTCGGATAAGGTCCCTTAGGGTTTTCATTCATCGTGTTATGCCTTGGGCATTGCCTGGGTCATGACAAACATTATATTAGATCCCACAATTTTGAAATCAAGTAGAGTCTCGTTCATGGGTGTGCAGTACGCCATATGAATGAATAGGAGGCTACAAGGTTGTGACGCCCCAAAGTCACGTAGGACGGATTCAAATCCGTTGCCGATAAGGCTCGGGAGAACCAACCTGTAACTATATGCATTTTGTATAAATTATAAGGGGTTTCTATATTTGACATGCCTTTAAGCAGATAAACAATGATAACAAGCCAAAAGGAAATACATACAACTAAGCTGTTGGGGTCACGCTGTCTAAAGTGCGAGACAAGACTTCACTGTGCTTTACATAGTCTACAAAGCCTCTAAATAAAGAAAAACATC
>JAOTQJ010000083.1:9648612-9687764 GCA_025642045.1 Solanum sejunctum
GTTCTTTCACTTTAAAAGAACTATGAAGATTGAGGATTTTCTCCAAGAAAGCGAGTATTCCCCAAACTTCAACCAATGATTTCTCTCTCAATTGTGATCGAATTTGAGTGATTTAAAAGTCTAAATTGTATATTTTTCCAAGTAGAACACCATGGGAGTTTCATAAATTGATTTTGGTGCATTGTTTGAGGTAAAATTTGCAATCTTCCTGCTGCATCTTAATATATTTTGAGAAACTTTGACATGCAATTTCTTCCACATATTAGCTCTATTTTTGAATTGGTTTTTGCCATTGAATTCGTTATCACTTGGGGAACATTTTTCATGTATAAACTTTTAGATTCCGATGATAATTTTTTGGCGATTAAATTTTTGGACCATTTTAACTTTTTCATCCGAATTAATTGATTAAAGTGTCATTAGATTCGTTATATAATTATGATGCTATATTTGAATAGATTTTGGTGAATTGGAGTGTCATAGAAATAGAAAAGATTCAGAATTGATGTCATTCGAGTCTTTATATAAGACAAGTGAATTTCTTAACCTCTGTTAAGTATATAGAATCGTGTGCTTCTTGTGTGAGGTGTTGAGAATGACTGTGAGGTACTGAGTTAGTATTGATGTTGTACCAAACTATGTTATTGTGAATTGTACACTGAATTAAAATAAATCATTTTCTCATTATTATGTAAGCATGCCTATTTGCATTGATTTTTGTGACTAGTATTCTATGGATTGATAAAGAATGAGAATTAAAGAGGATGTACCATATTCGAGGGATGTGTCGCACGCCGTGACGGATACTATGATTCAGGTGTCATGTCGCACGCTATGACGGATACTATGATTCGAGGGTCATGTCACATACTGCAAAGGATACTATGATTTGAGGGATATGTCACAAGTCATGGTGGATACTATGATTTGAGGGTCGTGTCACATGCCGTAATAGATGCATGGACTAGAAGTCCCCCTTGGGTCCGGACTATGAGATAGCGGGTATGTATCACTAGGTCAGACATGTATCATGTTACTTGACAATACATTGTATTGCATTATTTCTCATTATCATTTATAAATGTGTGAATGCTTTTGTGAAACTTATGATAGATGGACTTAATCCTTGGTATTGTTATATATAATAGTTGGTGTGGTTATTGAGCTATATGCTATGTATATTGTGAACTATTATGCTGGACTGATTTTATGCAGGTTGTAGTTGTGGGGGTTTGGTTGGAGTGTTGGAGGTATTTGTATTCTATATTACTTGATTTTGTGTTTAGTAGTTCACTTGTTGAGTACCGTGTGTTTTGTACTCACTCCTTGCTATAATAATTTTGTAGGTTGCGAGCCTAGATTGTTGTGATACACTCTACTGTCCTTGTCTGAGGCTTCCTGTGGAGATTGTGAGAGGTAGTTGTTTGCCATCCCAACTGACTTCTTACTCCTATTGTATGATTTTGTTCTATTCTAGAGATAATATCATTTGAAACTTCTGTTTCCTTTCGAATCTATTGTAATACATTAGAAGCGTGTGCACGTAACAATCAGGTTTTGGGGGATTTTCATTAAGTTGACTCATTATCCATAATTGAACTTTCATTTCTATTATAATTATGCATATTTAATGTTATAGTTTGGTTGTAGGCTAACTTATCTCGGTGGGGTAAGACGAGTGCCATCACACCCATTTTGAGTCGTGATAATACCACTGAGATATTGTGATATTTGAGACATTTGTATTACTGAAGATCTATTTACCGGCGCCAAAGTCCACCTATATTATTATTGTTATACATCTTAATATCATGACATTGGCATGCATTTCATCTATATTGCATTGGCCATAAGACAGATTTATTACTTGATATCTCCCTACAGGCACCAGAGTCCATCGAGCTATCATTAGTGCTAGAGTTTGTCATGATACTAGAGACCTCTTTACTAGAGCTAGAGTTTGTCAAGGTGTCATCAACGATAGCAATCAATGTGACATTTAAGAGATTTTATATATGGTCTGATGAGACCCCTATGGGTTCTACCTGGTAGCTTCAGCTCGATAAATATAGACATTGGTGCCAGAGTCCATCGTGATTCCACCCTATGTATTGCATTCATACACTACATGTGCATCACATCATTAATTGTCATTGCTATCTTATTCTTCTATTGTATATGTTATATTGTGCACTAACCTTTTCCTTACTGATAGTAGGATTCTCATTATTACATACATGTTTGATTTCTATTACCTAGACAATTGAACCTACTATGTACATTTTAGTGTACTCACCCCTACTTTGTTTCCACCCTGCAGATTGAGTGCAGGTGCCCATACATATTAATTGATCTCACTCTATAGAATTATTCTCCATCTATCCAGCGGTGAGGCTCAGACTTTGAGTTATTGTGGATCTTTGAGATTTTCTTTATTATTTTCTATTTAGACTTTGTATTAGCTATTATCAAACAGTTTTGTATTTTTTATTTGAGACAGTTGTATTTACTCATTCATACTACTTTAGATGCTTTTATACTCATGACTATAAGTTTTGGGATTTCATATTAAATGTGTAGTTGCTTTTGTTTTACATCATTCTCTTTAGTTGTGATCCAATTTTTTGTCATGACAAGTTTGGTATTAAAGCTCTAAATTCATTGGAATAGTGAGTCAAGAGTAGGGTGTCTAGTCGAGTATTGTAGATCGATATGTAGACGGCCATACCCATTTTGGGGAGTACGGGCAACTGATAGGAAAAGCTTTCACATCTTGCTTCTATTTATGCATTTTTTCATATTTACTATTTTGAAAATGTCTAATTGACTTCTTCTACGCAGATGCCAATTACTAGATCCTGACGATCAGTGAGAGAGCCTGAGCCAGCTAATATGGCTCCTACTCATCGTGGAGTCAAGGCTCGTGATAGGGCAAGGAGCCAAGTACATGCTAAAGGGGTAGCTCTGCCTAAAGGATAGACTAGATTGGCTTCTCCAAAGCCTGTTTATGAGTCAAAGAGGCCTACAGACCCTTTTCCACCATCTTCAGCCCCTGATGCTACACCCTTATTTCAAGAGTTACTTTTGCGGGTATTGGCTAGATTAGAGGTAGCACCTCCGGCCCCAGCTATTATTAATGCACTGGCTTTTACATCCCTAATTTTGCCCTTCTATTGCTCTAGCTAAGCCATCCATGATTCTTGTGGGTCCTTCCTCAATCCTAGCAGATCCTCCTATGACTTCTGTGATTCTGATTCATATATCAAGACCGAGTTCTAGTTCGCAACTTCATGGATTGGCTATTGCTCTGTGTATTGCATCGCCCATATTTTTGGTGGCCCCATCTTCTGCTAGTATTGCTATGTCCTCAGCTGAGTAAATAA
Source organism: Solanum sejunctum (assembly GCA_025642045.1). Classification (NCBI taxonomy): domain Eukaryota; kingdom Viridiplantae; phylum Streptophyta; class Magnoliopsida; order Solanales; family Solanaceae; genus Solanum; species Solanum sejunctum. The sequence continues at coordinate 9,651,996 of JAOTQJ010000083.1, forward strand.
GTTTTGAGAAGTTTGTACGATTGGCTTCGTTGAGATTTGATGGCACCCCTAGTGATAGATTTTATGATTTCTTATCAAGAAGTTAGGATTGGCTATGTAATTTGGTCATTGTTGAGTCGGATGGAGTTGCTTATACCTATTACCAGTTCATTCACATAGCTAAGGATTGGTAGAGGTCAATTTTGGCTCGCTGACCTGCTGGATCTCCAGTCATGACATGGGAGAAATTTACAGAGGTATTCTTGGAGAGGTTCATATCATATAGCCTTTGGGACAGCCACCAATATAAGTTCGACAGACTTCAGCAGGGTTCTATGTCAATTTTAGACAATGAGGCCAGATTTCATACATTGTCCAGATATGCCTTGTTCAGTATCCCTACGAAGTTCGAGAGAATTCGATGATTTTCCAAGGGATTGACATGGTATATTTAGGAGGCTACAACTTCCTTAGTTCTAGCTGAGGTATATTTCAGAGTGTAATAGATCAATCTCATATGATAAAGCGCATCAGGCATGATAGACAGGGTGGCGGAAAGAGGTTTCATCAGCACAACTAATTTAGTGGACCTTTTCCACGAGATACGGAGTTCTAGAGGCAGGTCCATCAGGGTTAGGCAATCCATGTAGCCATCCCCATAGTTGATAGTGCTAACAGATCTAGGCCTACTCAGAAAGGTCATGATAGTTTCTTTAGTGAATCCAAATGTAGTAGCTTTTCCAGTCAACCGTCTTAAGGGCGAGAGGCCAGGGCTTGTTATAGTTTTAATGAGGTTGGGCATTTGTCTAGGCACTGGCCATATCGTGCATGTTCCACTAAAGTTTCAAGATCTCAGCCAGCTCATCCAGCCCTAACACCAGAACCCATAGATACCTCCAAGGCTATGAGGGGTGGTACCATAGAGGGTCATGGTATAGTGAGAGCTGGAGACCATGGAGGCCCAATGGCTAGTGATAGGCATTGAGTCTGCCACCATTCAGCTTTAGTTTTACTTGATCTAGGCTGTACAATAAAATAATAGAATCATCATCTAAAAATTATAAAGCAATAAACACCTCACGTAGATGATTCTTATGTAAACTGATTTTGTTAAAAAAACTAATTGGTCAATAACGAACATCTAGAATATAGAATATCGATACAACTACCATTGTTGTCATAATTTAACCTAGTAATTATATGTAACACCTTAGAAATTCCTAAGCTAAGATCTGAACTTCCCTCTTACGCATATAAGATCATGTCGAGTAATTATAACCTTGAATATAGGTATTAAAATCTATTCTATAGTAGGATGATAAAGTTGAGATGAATTAAGGTTACAAAATTCCTTTTAACACAAAGTTGAGATGAAACCTTCCTTACCAATTAAGTCCCAATATGAAATGCTATGCAATTGGGTGAAACTCCAAGATTTTGAAATTATGTTAAGGTTTTTTTTCTAAGTATTTGAAGTGTGTTGAAGGTGGTTTGAGGTCATAAGGAATGCTTAAGGCCAAGACAAGTTCAACATATTTCAATCTGCTAAGTTTCAATATGAGTTTATGGAAGGTTCAACTTCAAAAGGTTATATCTCTTAGGACATATTGAGTTAAGTAACTCATAATATATCAAATTGTAGATAATTTAATTATCTTTCTAATGCATTCAATTTTGCCTTAAGCAGAGTTTGGAGTAAAAGGTTACGGCCATTTTATTGAATCCTGTTGAATCTATAAATTTCTGTGATCCACTGAATAATTTGGTGATCCACTAATTTAACCATTGAAATGCTCTATGATAGCTTGAATTCTATCAAAAGGGGCGACCCAAGGCCCCCATTCAGCATACCACCGAATTTTTCAGTGATAAGGCCCCTAAACTGCCATTTTGGCCGCTGAAACTCATCAAAAGGTCATTATTTCCAATTTTGATGATAATTTGACTTTCCCAAAATATTATTTTTGACCTTTTACCCCTAATTAACTTTTCTAAGCCTATAATATAGCCTAATAACCTCTTATTAATGCATAAACCCTTGAAAACATTAGATTTCTATGTTCAAGGTTCTCCTAGAGAAAAGGTTAGGGTTCTTTATCTTCAAGTTCAGACAAAAGGTTATTTCAAGAGATTTTTCTCTTCTAGGTATGTAAGGCAGTTACTCATAGTGTAAGACTGAGTTCATCCATGCTCCACACAGGTTAATTCTTCATAATTATGTTTGAGTAGAGTTTTACCCAAATTCTTGAATTCTAAATTTGTAAACTCCTCTTCTATTGAGTTAAAAATATTCATGCAATTGAGATTATTGTTATTTCTATTTATTATTATATTATTGGAGTAGTCATTCACTGATACTTTCCTACAAAATCTATAAAATTGATGATTGTGGCTTTTGTATACATTATTTAATGTTGAGATTGATGGGTTCTCAAGCATTAAAGAAAAGTATTATTTAAAAAATCAAAGTTTTGCATATTGAGAATAAAGATGGTGATATTTTTATGAATTTGATGAAAAAGTAATTTGAGCTAATATTATATATATATTTTTTTGAGTCCGAAGATTTATATTTTGAGAAAAATATTTTGATGAGATGATGCATGTTTTGTTGAGCTTTGAGTAAGTTAAACGTGAGCAGTATATGTTCTTGTTTTACATAAGCACGTGTTGAGCGTCTAATATGTCTTATGTGCTTAGCATGATTGATATGATACTAGCTGACCATATAAGTGAAAGTCTTGCATAATGTGAGTTGGAGTCTTGAGTTGCATTACATGAATGATAATTCTGAGTTACTGAACTATTGAGAAATTGAGTTGAGTTGTTTTGAGATGAATCAAAGAGATGAGCTTGAGTTGACTTTCATGCGCACATTTTAGTCTTAGAAGGAGTATAGAGCACTTAGTTGGGTAAGAGAAAACACACTAGAACTATGTTACCAGCGTAGGATAGTCATGCAGTTAATTTGGGTGGATCATGTCCTAATAGATGGAAATTTTCTTTGGATCCCAGAGAGAGAAAGAGGGTGATATCTTTCAGCCTTTAGGACAGGTGTGGCAACGACATCGGTATTGTTGTGCATCACCAGACTCATGGTGGTGGGAGTTATATTGGTTAGAGAAACTTCCAAGCAACACTTGATTGAGCATATCATGATTTTCAAACTGAGTTGTATAAAATATTAAGTCTAATTTAAAGCATGATTTCAAAACCTTAAACTTGCATATTCACTAAGTCGAGTCATAAATTGAATGAGTTGAGTCTGATTTGAGTTTATTGAGTTGAGTCGAGCCATATGTGCTTACATTAGTCATTCTTACATACTAGTATATTCCATGTACTGATGCTCATTTGAGCCTATATCATTAATGATGCAGATACGAGCGATAAAGGACCTCAGCAGGCGCACTGTGTCACGCCTTATTTTTTTCTGAAAAACGAGAACCTAGATGATGTTGTGGCAAATGACTCTTTTGGAATTTGAAGAAATAATTGAGGAGTTGCCACCTAATGAGTTTAAGTTGTATTAGGACACCATTTTATCTAAAAACTAAGTCTAAACCTAAGGTCACCAGTGAACGAGTAAGGGCTCAAGTTACCTCGAAGGGAAGGTGTTAGGCACCTTTGAGGTCCACGAATGCAGATCATGGTTGTATCTTATAATTTATGTGGGGGTTAATAATTAAAAATAAGATCACTTATTTTAAGAAAATTATCCTAAAAAGCTAAGTGAGGATTTAAACAAATAGGAATAAAGTAAATATTGACAGAAAATAAATCTACTTACCCCAAGTAATTAAATAAAAGAAAAAGGAAATATTCTAAACTAAGTGAGATTTAATTCCACTTGGATCGCTTTACTCAGCTTTTATTTTTTTCGAAAGATAAAATTAGATTTTTGTCATTTTTAGTATCATTTGGCTTATTTAAGCCGAAGGACAAAATCAAGGTGTGTCCTATTAAGCTCGAGTTTGGATCATCATATCCGAGGGTCCTATTTACATGTACTCCTCCTAGGTTGATTTATTTTTAACCTAAAATCATACTAAGAGAAAATAAAAAATTCTAATATTTTTCTAAAGTGCCTATTATCCAATCTTATGGTTCAAGAGGCATTGGACTTCTAATTTTTAGGGGTTCTAGACTAAAAGAGAATCTAAGTTTTCCTATTAACTCGTCGTCAGACCAAAAAAGAAGGACGATCAATTAGCACGTAAAGTCTTAAATAGGTCTCTCAACAATCATGCTTCAAAAACACAAATAAGTAATACAAAAAATTCAATGTGTATGCAACACTTAATAATATTATATTAAAGGAACTTATTATAACATGCTTCTTTTTATATGCTTTAAATGTTTTTTTAAGAAAAAAAGTTTATTAAAGGCATTCAAGTTAAAGAAAATAAAACAAAATCCTATAGGTATGATTTCTATTAAAACAAAATCTTAAAGCATGATTTCTAAATATATGATATTGTAGAAAAATTGTTAAACAGCCTAAGAGCATGATCTCTAATCAATTATAAACATGATATTAAAAGAAAGTTATAACACTAAAGTTTCTATAGTCAAGATATCTAATATGCATCACATAAGCACGCAAAATTACTTGGAAAAGAGAGTTCCTAGAAGCAAGTTTTCTAGGCCAAGATAATTGCAAATATGTGAATAAGCATGATTTTCAAACAATAAGCCTACTAAAAATACCTATAGGCATGATTTCTAAAACATGTCATAGAGATTTATCAAATTCCTATAGGCATGATTTCTGAAATATTTTTTAAGCATGCAAGACAAAGAAAATAATATTCAAGCCTATATGCTAAACAACCCCTAGGGATGATTTCTGAAATATTTTTAAAGCATGCATGAATTCTTTTTTTTCTTTTTTAAGAAAGGAGAGAGAAAAAAATTGCAGAAGTTTTCTCTAGGAGTTTTCGTGTAAGGAAGAGTTCTCTAAAATGTCTAATGAATGTTTTAAGAGTAAGAAAGGCTTTGGTTATATAGTAAGCACAGGAAAACTGATTAAGGTAGTAAATCAATTAAAAGAGTAAAAAAATATTCTGCAGCAATCAAATCAAATTTTGAAAATTACTAAAGGTTTTTTCCATAAATGAATAAGTAAGAATCACTTATGCAGGATTTAAGAATATTTACCATAATAACAACCAAGTAAAAATTAAAGTTAGATTTTTAATATTAGGAACATTTACCATAAATAAACTAAGTAAAATCACCAAAAAAAAAAAAGTCAGAATAACAACAAATCACTCTTTCCGTAATTAATTTTAGAGAAAGATCAATTAACACTAATATCTGTTCAAATTTACCAAAAAGAATAATTCAATTTTAGGAAGATAGTAATTAGGCAATCAATCAAATAAAAAAATATATTTTCCATGTATCCCACACAATGCAAATAAGAACAAAATCAATCTCATTAAGGTATAGAGAAATAATTTCAGAACATACAAATCATTGCAATCCCAACAGAGTCGAAATTTACGCAGCCCCAAACAAATTTTAATGAAAATAAGGATTTTTAGAGATCGAAAATGAAACGTCCCAATAATGTGCTTTGGAAATGCCCATAATCGTAATTTCTATATATCTAAAAATTCGTGCATGATATCAAAACTCTAACTTCATATTCTTGACCAGGAGACAAAATTGAGTGGAAAATAGGTATAACTCAAATTTTAGAAGACCCATAATGAAAATGATTTTTGCCAAAATTTTAATTTCCAGAGAGCATTTACGATGCCTCCGCAACGCAGACCTGTTGTGGAGGTGTGTTCGCACTTTCTTAAGTTTTCATCTCAATCCTAAGGCATTGGGATCTTGTCCCCCTGCACTTTTATGCTTAAAAACACCTATAGTTAGTCATTTTTCAACTCTATATCACTCAAGACACTCTCAAAACACTCCCTAACACTTAACCAAATATTTCACCCAAATTGAAGTGTCTCAAGCTTAATTCTGGGTCTTAAGAACTTCATTCAAGTTTCAATTTTTCATTCAAATCCACATCAAGGAAATTACCAAATTTGAGTTATGTGGGTTTCAACCATTGGGTCCTTTTACCCATGGTGCCCAATCTTCCTTTTTATGAAAATAACATGTTTTCAAGTTGTATTACTTATGGGTATTACTTATTATGAACTATGATTACAAACTATTGTTAGGGTTTTATGAAATGATGATTTGAAACACATGTTTACCTATTTCAAGCTTATACTATAAGATGGTTTGTCTATTGTAACTATGCATATTTTGAGTTATGAAACTATAATCTATTATGAGGTTTGATGAGGGATTTCAAGCTATCTTGCATGAGAAGTTTTAGTATGTGTTGGTGGGTTGATTTACATTGAATTTTCTCACATGATTTCAATCTTGAATTGCATCATTTTGAACTAGCATTAAACACTCGCCAAGTGTTTGATAAAATATCTTGACATGAATTCTTGAGTTATTGATCGTCTAGTACATGGTTTATAAGTCAAGTGGCTCTACGATGATTAAGAAAATGTATATGTGTGTTGATTTTATGAAAAGTATCTATAGTATTACAGGTTGACCACACGTTGTTAAGGGAGTGACATGCCTCAACCACTATGATGGAGGGTGACATGCCCATCTACCTTGTTGAGGGATATGTACCTTAACAACTATGATGGGAGGTGGCATGCCCATCTACCTTATTGAGAGATATGTACCTTGATCACTATAATGGGGGGAGACATGCCAATCTACATTGTTGAGGGATATACACCTTGACCACTTTGATGGGGGGTAGCATGCCCATCTACCTTGTTGAGGGGTATGTACCTCAATCACCTTCCAAGGGGGTGGCATGCCTTGGAGTTCAAGTAAAGCTTGCTTGGGTTATGTGGATATGGTCTTTTCCTACACATATAAACTATATTTTTAAGTTATATGTTTTACAAGCATGTTGTACTTTAAACATTAATCATGTATGTCATATTGTTATTATGCTTATCCATTGTTATGATTATGCATTTTGACTATGTTGGCTATATCTTATTGAATTGAATCCTACATACTTAGTACATTCAAACATACTAACGCATACCCTATGCCTACATGATGTTACAACATAGGAATCAGAGCTCCTCATGTCATCCTCCATGTGGCTGGTTTGGCATCTTGAAGATAAACTTTGGTGAGTCCTCAAGTTTGGGGACACTAGCTATGTTATTCTTGCTTTTATTATCTTTTTATGTTAAATATTTGATACTATGAGGGTGAGCCCGAAAAGTGTATTGGCCCCCGCCCAATCAATGATAGAGGTGTTGTTGAAACAATTGATATAATTAAGCTACGATCTTAAATCTTGAATATTTTATGATATCCAAGACTCCCTTAGTCCCTTTTCCCTTCTTTATGTCTCTTGTTGTTGATATTTTCCTTCCGCGACCAAGGATATATAATTGATATGCTAAGAGTCTTGTTTGGAGTTCCTTTAGGTCCCCTAGGCCCTACGCTTGGGTCATGACAGAAAATTACCATTTACGTAGTAAATAAAAATTAATCATATGATACTTACCATAATTGATTCCAAAAAAAAATCCAGTAATCAAATATTCAGTCAAAGAATTATGCTACCATCATCCTAATCATCAATTAGAAGAGAAAGATGTATCACAAATCAATGAATAGTTCAAGAAGTAAATTGAATGCTAAATTTGAAGTTGAACCTTTACAAGATCAGAAATAGTAGAAGAGTTAAAAAAATCTCACCGTACAGATCACAGTACTGCCTTAAATAAATATTTCAAAATAGGTAAAATCTCCTTTTATTTTCGACTCTTTTGTTGGTCGAGAATTTAAACTTATTTGTGTGATTTCACCATTGTCACTGACAGGAGCTTGCTTAGTGCTTTTGGGGCTTTCCAGTGGCAAATCTCGCCAGAGAAGAATGGATGTCTCGTTGGATTTAGGAGGAGAAAAGATGGGATTTTGGGTGGTGGTTACATGGGGTTTCTTCTGGTGGTCTGAGGGAGATGAAGAAGAAGAGACAAGAAAAGAGAGGTGATGCAGCGGGTCTCATTTGGGGCTGTTTCCAGTGAGGGAGATGGCTGGTTTCGCCAAGAAAAAGAGGAAGAGATGGGCACCGAGGAAGTAAAAGGGGAGAGGACGGCGCTAGGGTTTTAGGGGTTGTACGTCGATAGACTTACAATGGAGAACGAAGGGGCCGCCAGTCATTGTGGTGTGGCGGGAAGCCATAGCTATGGAGAGGAGGGTGACGGTTGTGTTAAAAAAAAGGGGAAATGGAGAAAATGGAGTACAAAGTTCGGTTTAGGGGTTATTTGATCAAGAAAGGAAAATAAAAATGTGAATGATTTTAGACCGTTCGATCAATAAAATGGATAGCCACGACTAGTTCTTGATCAAATGGGTCAGATTTTGGGTCAAAATTTGGGTATTGAGGTTTAATTTAATTAAAATTGAGTTGGGTATTCAAAATTAAGCCACAAATTGAATCAATTAGACTAGAATTGAAAGAAAGTGAGAAGGATTTGACTAAAATTTGATGGATTGCAAAGAAATTAATTAGAATTGACATAAATTTGATAGGAAATGCTACGAATTTCATAAATTGGGATGAAATTGAATTGTTTGCCATGTAATTAATAATTATAATACACACATTAATATAAATATACAATATTTTTAAAATAATAAATTTACGTGAAGAAAATACGCAATATGTACTAAAATAACTATGTAAAATATTTAAACATATTAAGATATTATTTAAAATTAAAATTGACAAAATAAAATGTTAAACATTATATTTAAAATATGACACTAACAAAATAAATAAATAAAAATAATAAGTATATTACTAGTACTAAGTAAAAATAATAAATACTGAAAGTAAAAATAATGAATACTATAATAAATATGATAATCATTTATAATATTAAAATAAATTTTAAAAATGATAAAATAGTTAAAGAACAAATTTTGAAAGTTTTTTTTTAAAAAAAATATATATTAAAAATGTGTGAATATTTGGATAAAATTGAAAATAAATTCATTTATTAAAGAAAATCAAAATGCTATTTTAATTAAATGGCAACCTAAAATTGGTTATAGGTCAGTCAAAATTGGGTGTCAACACACCATTGAGGTTAATTTCCTTACATCCAAAGCCGGTGAGCCTTCCTCGCCATCTCGAGGAACTTCTCTTTTCATCCTTTGTTGACTATTATTTTTTTTGAGTTTGGTAGTTATGGCTTGTCATGGTACCATCTAGATGCTAGAGGTAGAGGCTTCATAGACATTGAGTAGACGATTGACGATTGTTATCTTATTCACAAACTTGATCATTGGAAATCATGTTTTATAAGAGTATTTATTTATTCATTTTGATGATTTTTAATGAGTATTCTTCCATTGTTGAGAATGAAGTGATGCTGAGGCCAAGTGGTTCTCTTGAGGGATCAATAATGGTTCTTCAAAGTGTCAGCCATGCCAAGGGGACCCACGGAGCGTAACAAACTTTGTATCCGAGCATAGAATTCAAGTGTCCTAGGGTGTTTATGCACCCATGTCTATAGGATATTATTTATGGTTGTGAGGGGCCCACTTCTATAAATGAGGGACTATTGACATTTAGGAAGAGTTTCCCTTCTTTCAAATTCTGAATCATTTAATAGAGTTATTCCCTAAGAAACCTATATATGATAATTCATGCATTTATTTAAGCCTTTCAATTATGCATCATCTATGAGGTGATAGAGACAGTAGTGTTCAAATTCTTACTGATAAGTTCCTCTGTGATAAAGTAATCAGAATAGTAGAAAGATTACACTAGGCTTGAGAGAAGTCGACTAGTGTGCTGTGTTGATTGATTCGAAAGAATGCACTCCTCTTCATATGAATCATGGTTTGAGCTAGATCAAGATGCACCCCAGAACTTTTATCCATAACTTGCTTTTGACATTATCAGTGAAAGGAAAAGTTATGTCTCTAAAAGTTTAATGCTAGCACCCGAGGGAGTGTGATTTGAAGTCTTGTAAACTATAAGTGGAAATTGGTCATGTTAGAGCTAGAAGAATGATGGTGGAAAAGAAGGGACCAAATAGTGAGAGTAATGATTAATTGAGGATTATAGTTAGAGTATGTATGCATAGGTAAGTAATAGGATGATGAGTTGATTGCCATAAGTTTTGGTGAAAGAGTAGAAAGTACCGTCAGGTTTTCATAATGAGGTATAGAGAAAAAGTTATTGTTAGGATGAGTTAGAGTATGCTCAAACTAGAAAGAGTTATAAGTGATATGTTATAGTATTAGTGAGGGCGATGTATAGATGTTGAATAAGGAAGCAAAGTGCTTTTAATGTGATAGATCTAAACTAGTATTATGATTCTGAAGTGAGAACCCCTTGAGATTCATAGAGTTTTGAGCTTAGCTAGATAAGGACATATAGTGAATGGGTGAATGGTACTTGGGTTGTGGTGTTGATCAAAATAGTCACTATGAGATTTTAGTAGGCCTATGTTCCCAACTTCCACCTAGTAGTTGTAGGTTGTTATAATATGAGAGAAGTGTGTGTTATGCATGTTAAAACTAGACTCTAAGCTTGAACTTTAAGGAGCATTGTGAAGAATGAGATAACATTATGATAGAGAGACTGTTAGTTAGAGATTTGCTTTAAGAGTCTTGCTATGGTGTAGTTCGATGTTAAGATGTTAACTTGCAAGGAATGTGATGTTCTAAGTATGGTGTAGGTGCCCTTAGATGGAAATAGTAAATTGAAGATAAATTGCTTGATAAGAAGAGGATAAGATGTGTATTTGTGGTAGTGTAAAATTATAAAAAGCTCTAAGTTATGACTTGCTATGGGAATTTAGACAGTATTTTTTAGTTGTCAATATGGAGTAGGCTGATGTAAGCATTCTTTGTTATCCTGAGTAATTAAGTCAATTGGGGCTTATGGATAAATGATTATGAGTTTTCCATTATAGACTAAGTTTTATACAATTAAATTTATGGGACACAAAAGCTAAGTATTAGCAGGAAAAATAAGAGATTAGATTGTAAGAGTTGAGGAAAGTGATTATATACGCCAATAAGAGTAGCAAATATAGAAAAGTTTTCATAGAGACAGGAGAAAGCTAAGACTGGTATCTTCGAACGGAGTTTTAGTGGCTATTTTATACATGCAACTATAGTATAATATAAGAGTTTAATATGTTCTTATGGATAGTGATTCTCTGACCGTGTGTAGATATGTACTTATAGCTTAGAAAAGACAATTGATTGGAAAACTTAAAGAGATGACCTTTTCAGCAAAAGGGGAGATGATAAGGTAATGAACAAAAGTGGATCTTAAGCTTTGATAGTGATGAATTGATTAGGATAAGGCATCAATGTTTTTCATCTAGCATGTTCCTTATATATATACTTCAGTCGAGGTGATACTTTATTCCTGTCTTATGTATGAGTGCCATGCCCATGGCCTAGGCCCATGCACCTCATGTTGATTCCTATTCATGTTGAGTTTTTAGGATGAGAAGTGGTAACTTCATCAAGTGATTCTGATCTTACCTTATGAATCTAAATTTTTCAACCCTATATTAAATGAGATGTAAGTTGATTTTCCATGGACACCTCATGTTGATTCCTATTCATGTTGAGTTTTGAGAATGAGAAGTGGTAACTTCATCAAGTGATTCTGATCTTATTATAAATCTAAAGTTTCCAACCCTATATTAAATGAGATGTAACTTGAGTTTTCATGGACTCGGAATGAGCCTTGAAAGACGAGGGAGATCACTTATATTATTGACACTCTCAAATTGGATTCTTGATTAAATCATACTAATGCTCTTTCATTCTAAGCTTTTTCAATGATACTCCTTTTCAGTCTTGACAGCAATGTTGATGATAGTAGATAAGTGATGGTTGATAGGAGAGAGTGAGTGTTCTTGATTATGATAATGATATTGTACTGATTTCATTTAAGGTTATAGATGTGGAAGAGGAGTGAGATGAGATCTTGGTGTGTACAATAAATAGGTAAGAGAATGCAGATATATCTTTTGGTGAGAGTTAATGCAATTATAGGCGTAGATGTGCTATGGTAGGCTTGAATATTTTAAGTGATGTTGACCTCAAAAAGGCCATAAAGTGGTTAGAACTATAGGCTTGAATGCGTGATACTCCAATATAAGTTATTGTAGTAGGCTATTTGTGACCTTTGGGGTGAGGATTTTGAGTAGGTGTGTTAGAGTAGTGAGAGGGAGTAACACCTTTTAAATGAGAAATTTTTACAAGGGTATAAAATAGAAACTAAGCGGGTTAGATTTGTATGAGTGTGGTCATTGTAGGTAACACGTTGTAACTTTAGGTATAAATTGAACTTGATTAGAGTGCACAACAAACTTAGGCTTTGATGAGAGTTATAGGCTTAAATTAATGAATTGTGCAGCATGAGGAGGAAAGCATGATCGAGGAAAGTCACTAAGCATAAAAATCACTGGTCCTATCCCTTGATATGAAGTGATCCCTATCCTTATATTGGTCAAACAGTCTTCTCTAGAAGTCATGAGGAAAGTTGATGGGATCTTCAGGATTGTAGCCCTTTTCTCATCCCTTGTAGATGTCTTTTGCTAAGGGAGTTTCCTATCTATCAGTTGATATAGTCATTCTTGAGTTCAAAGATTGATCATCCAAAATTTTGAATAATTTGATTGATTAAGTTTTAATGTTCCATTCATGCCAATCAAGGATGAAGATGAAGATAATATTCTTGTTATTGATCTGAAACGATATGTATATCTAGGAGTTTGAATAGTTGATTATTTAGAGAGTTTGATTGTTTAATTGATCGATCGATTGAACCTTGATTTGTCATTCTGCCTTGAGTCTATCTCTAATACCCACCATTCGAGGATGAATAATCCTAAGGGAGAGATATTGTAACACCTTAGAAATTCCTAAGCGAAGATCCAAACTTTTGTATTACATGTATGAGATCATAACGAGTGATTCTAACCTTGAATATAGGTATTAAAACCTATTATATAGTGGATGATAAAGTTGAGATGAATTAAGGTTACAAAAATCCTTTAACATAAAGTTGAAATGAAACCTTCCTTACCAATTGAGTCTCGATATGAAATGATATGAAATTGGGTAATCCGATAACTCCAAGATTGTGAACTTTTGTTAAGGTCTTTTCCTAGGTATTTGAAGTGTGTTGGATGTATTTTGCTATCATACTGGATGCGCAAAGCCAAGACAAGTTCAAAATATTTCAATCAGCTAAGTTTCAATATGAGTTCAGAGAAGGTTCAACTTCAAAGGGTTATATTGCTAAAAATATAATAATTTAGGTAACTCATAATATATCAAATTGTAGATAATTGAATTAGCTTTTCAATGGATCTAATTTTGCATTAATTATAATTAAGAGTAAAGAGTTATGACCACTCTACTAAAGACTGGCATATTTGTAAATTTGGCGATCCATCGATTTATACCACCAACACGCTCCGTGAAAGCTTGAATTCTATCAAAAAGGGCAACCCAAGGCCCCCATTTGATGTACCACCGAATGGTTTGGCGATAGGGCCCCTAGACTGCCGTTTTGGCCATCGAAACTCATCAAAAAGTTATTTTTTAATTTTGATGATTATTTAACTTTTTCAAAAGATTATTTTTGACCTTTTACCCTAATTAACTTACATAGCCTAATAACCTTTTATTAATGCATAAACCCTTGAAAATATTAGATTTCTACATTCAAGGTTCTTTCAAAGAGGAGGCTAGGGTTCTTCATCTTCAAGTGCAAACTAAAGGTTGTTTCAAGAGATTTTTCTCTTTCAAGTATGTAAAGCTACTCGTAGCATTGGACTGAGTTCATCCACGCTCCCCATATGCTAATTCTCCATAATTGTGTTCGAGTATAGTTTAACCCAAATTCTTGAATTCTAAATAAGTAAATTCCTCTTCCATTGAGTTAAAAATATTTATGCAATTGAGATTATTATTATTTCTATTATATTGTTTTGAGTAGTCATTCGTGGATACTTTTCGATGAATCACAATGAAGTTGATGATCGTGACTTTATGATATTGATATTGATGGATTTTCAAGCATTAAAGAAAAGTATTATTTCAAAAATCAAAGTTTCGCATATTGAGAATAAAGATGATGATTTTTCTATGCATTGATAAAAAACTAATTTGAACTAATATTATATATGCATTTTATTGAGTCCAAAAAGTTATATTTTGAGGAAAATACTTTGATAAGATAATGCATGTTTTGATGAGCTTTGAGTAAGTGCATGAGGAGTACATGTTCTTGTTTTACATATGCATGTTTTGAGCATCGAATATGTCTTATAGACTGAGCATGAATGCTATCCTATTCACTGATCATATAAGTGAGAGTCTTGCAAGATGTGAGTTGGAGTCTTGAGTTGCATTGCATGAATAATAATCCTGAGTTACTAAGCTATTAAGAAATTGAGTTGAGCTATTTTGAGATGAATCAAAGAGATGAGCTTGAGTTGATTTTCATGAGCACGTTTTAGTCTTGGAAGGATTATTGAGCACTGAGTTGGGTAAGAGGAAATACTCCAAAACTATGTTGCCAGCGTAGGATAGTCGTGCAGTTAACTATGGCAGCTCATGTCCCAATAGATGGACATTCTCTTTGGATCTGAGAGAGAGGGAGAGGATGATGTCATTTACCTTGGCAAGTTCAGGCAGGGTGTGGCAACGATGTCGGTATAATTATGTATCACCAAACTAATGGTGGTGGGAGTTATGTTGGTTGGAGAAACTTCCAAGCAACACTTAATTGAGCATATCATGATTTTTAAACTGAGTTGCATATAACATTGAGTCTAATTTAAAGCATGATTTCAAAATCTTAAAATTGCATATTCAATGAGTTGAGTCATGAGTTGAGTTCTAAGTCAAATTTACTAAGTTGAGTCGAGCCCTATGTACTTATTTAGCCTTTTTTATATACCAGTATATTTCATGGACTAACACCCATTTGGGCTTGCATCGTTAATGATGCAGATACAAGCGATAGAAGACTTCAACAGGTGCACCGTTGAAACTTAATTTTCTTACATCCAGAGCCGGTGAGCTCTCCTTGCTATTCGAGTGAGCTTTTCTTTTCATCCTTTGTTGACTATTATTTTCTTTGAGTTGGGTAGCTATGACTTGTCATAGTACCATTTAAATGTTAGAGATAGAATAGACATTGAGTAGAGGATTGTCGATTGTTATCTTTTTTCCAAACTTGATCATTGGAAACCATGTTTCGTAAGAGTATTTATTTATTCATTTCGGTGACTTTTATTGAGTATTCTTCCATTGTTGAGAATGTAGTGACAATTAGGCCAGGTGGTTCTCTTGCGGGATTAGTAATGATTCTTCAAGTGCGTCATGCCAAGGGTACCTGCCCGGAGCATGACATATACTAAATTCCCTAAGTCCCAAAAATAACCTCGTGCCATTAATTTCCACAGCAAAAACTTCATCCGGAGTGTTTTTTAACTCCTTGTTAATAAGGCAATGAATGAGTTGGAGTTGTGTGGTCACTTTTGAAAGGTCAATAAAGTAACCAGACAAGTATTCCTAAATAAGGTAAGTTATTTTTAGATAAAGTAGCTTTAATTTGGTCAATAGCATCAACGATAGTGTATGACGAACATCTACTTCTAGCATACACAATATCCGAATGTCTCCAAATTTATGATCCTGCATGTGAATTGAAGATAAATTTCATTTTTTAATTTATCAAACTAACATTCATTATAGCAGGTAAAGTGCAACACAACAATATAACTAAGAGAAATACATATCGGATATTTACTTTTCGGTAAAATGATATTTTGGATAGTCGATTTTTTTTCGTTGCAACTGTATCAATTGTAGTTTTACCTTTCTTTTGAAATTGATTTGTAAAGTAATCATTACTGTCAACAACCCTAGCGCTCTTAGAAGTAGAGGCAATCTCTCTTCTTCTTCACATGCCCTGTATTTTCATCCAATTTTTTTTTGCCTTTCTTCTTCACATGCATGGTATTTTCATCCTAAGAAGGCTGCGAAATTCCTAGACTAAAATTAGGACCGGCGTTTAATTCCTCACTGGTGGTTGACTGAATAACCAAATTTCGTGAACTTCATCTAAGAGTTTTTTGTTTACTTTCAATTATAGATGCAGTAGAGATAAGGACATATCAACATGTATTATGATGCATTGGTGGAAGTGCTTCACTCATAACCAGAGGTCTCAGGTTTGAGCCCTGGAAATGAAAAAAATTCTGTTAGGAGCGTCACCCCCAAATGGGTCCTGCAGTGTGCGATGCAGATTTAGTCAGAGCTCCACGGGCTCCGGACACCTATAAAACCTAAAATGACGTGATGAAGGAGATAAGAGGAATACATGTCGTTTTTCCTTTTCACTTTATAGGACCCGTATAGATTTGGATATGCATTTTCCTTATTTTGTTAAAATATTATTAGATTTTACTATAAATGGTAATAAAAGAAAAATAGGTAATTTTGCTAAATATTAATTAAAAGGACTTAGGTAATTTGTCCGTCCTTCGTGGGATGGGGCCGAATAGAACTTGAAAATGAGCCCAAAACGTTTGTGTCGCCCCGAGAAAATGAGCAGCCCAATTCAGCGATTCTTTTCTTATTCTCCAAGCCTCGGCCAATTTACATTACATAATCATATCAGCTCTTTGGTTTCAAATCATCAGACTTCAAATTCTGTTGCTTTTGTTTTTGTTATCAGAACTACGTTTTCAGTCTCTAATGGCGTCAAAGTCCATAATAGATGTTCCTCCACAGGGTGGGTTTAGCTTTGATTTTTGCAGAAGGAATGAGATGTTGGTGAATAAAGGACTTCGATCTCCTTCTTTCCTTAAGACTGGTACTACCATCGTTGGCTTAATTTTTCAGGTACTTCCCTTTTTCTTTTTGGGTCGTATTATACTATAAAGCTAAAAGGGGAAGCGTATTGTTAGTTTGCTTGAATTAAAACAAGCATTAAATTTGTATGCACTGTTGCGATCTCATTCGTGCAATGGTTCTTTTCCTTGTCTATTTTGAGAATACTTCTGTGTGCCCTTGAGCCTTGACGCTCATGTTATTGACACTTACAAGATTGTTTCTCTCATATGAGTTGGGCCTAGCACCAATTAGGCTTTTTCATGCTACAAATCATCAACTCAAGACGTGTCCATGAGAAAATCATCCTATCTTTACCATGAGAAAATCATTATCTTTACCATTCTCTGAAAACAGGGAAAACAAGAAGCTACAAAAACCACATAAAATTTTTGATTCATCAATGAGATTCACGAAAGGTCTTAGTCTCAATGGTGCTCTTACTGCAAGAATGGAATGGGGATAATAGGAAATCAAGCATTCAGATCCTAATAGAGATATAAACAGCAGGTGATGTCTTGCCATATATCTAAACTCTGGTCTGCAAAGTTATTCGGTGTCTATAGTTGTAGGGTTTCAAGTGGTGCAATGGTCCAGGTGCAGGCAAACTGGTCGAAACCTTACAAATATAAAAATAAATTGCAGGACTGAGAAAAGGAAAAGCATTGCCTTCACTGTCGTGTTATAGGCACTGGGTGTTAGCATTTGCCCACTGTATTTAGAAATGATGATAGAAATGTATCTGCCAAATTTATTGAACTTTTGGGAGCAATAAATACGGGTCGAGACCACCCTGCATCTCAAAGACTTGAAAATCTTGCCTTTAATATCAGATGCCTCCTCTAATCTTTTGCAGATCCACAGTACTGCTCCTCTACATAACACCATTCTTCTGATCGACTTTTTTGATACCTCCACCCAGTCGAATCAAGTTTCAGAAATGGTTTTTGATTCTGTGATGTCATAAGGGTCCCTGATCTTAAATAGAGTCTATTCTCCAGATTGATGATTAGACCAATAATAGAGAAGAAAAAAAGAGGATGAGAAAGAGAGAAGAGAAAGCAGGGGAGAAGAGAGAGGTTTCCGGCAAAAGAATTTGCCGGAGTCGGAAAAGCACTTTCCTAGTCAGTCCCTAAGGGGACCTCGAGAAAAGTGCCTAGGAGCATTTTAATCTTTTCCATTTCCCACAGACCAGTTGAAAGGTGATGTATGGTGGCAGAGAGGATTTTCTCTTTGGAAGTAAGATTCTCAGCTTATCCAATTGCCAACATCTATGTAAAATGTGACATGGAATGTAAAATAGAGACAGAAGCTTGTTATTTGGGGGAAAACAAGAAAGTAGGGAGAGTTATTCTTTTTTCAGCAAAGGTGGGAGGTGGAGGCTGCTGTAGATTAGGACCGGCGTTTAATTCCTCACTTGGGTGGGTACCTTTTTATCAATTCAGTGCTTGATTTTATTCCAGTTTATATGATGTTTCTATTCCCCATTCCAGATGGGGTTATTCAGAGGATTGATAGGATTTAGGAGGGATTTCCCGTGGAAAGGAAATAAGGAGGAAAAAAGGGTTCCATTTAGTTAAATGGTGCAAGGTGATGCACGGGAAGAAACAGGGTAGGTTAGGCATCAGGAATTTAAAATGGCAAAGTTATGCTATCAAACTGAAATGGCTGTGGAGATACTCCCAGGATTCTGAAGCTTACCAATCAGACATAATAAGAGCTAAATATAGTCCAGATAACAAAGGAAGTAAATTTACCTTATGGGGTGAGTTTATGGAGTTCCATAAGAACAAATTGGCCTCCAATGAAGGCTCACACCACTATCAGGGTATTTAATGGCTGCGATGCATCTTTTTGGACGGACAAATGGCTTGCCAATGCTTGTCTAAAGGATTTCGTTCTAAACATTTATTCCCTGGATCTACAGGAAGAGAAAACAGTAGATGGAGCATGGTTAACTCAGGGATGAAACTTTTAGCTCAGAAGAAATCTAAATGATTGTGAAGTGGATACATTAGTAGAGTGGTTAGAACATAGGAAGAATTTAAAGGCACACAGGAGAGATATTATAAGCTTGGTGGCAAGTACACGGTCGTGGGAGTTTCTGGGTTTGCTCAACATATAAGCTTCTTAGCAGAGACATGCAGCAAGTGGACGACTGGCCATAGAAAAACTTCTGGAAAGTTAAAATACCCTACAAGGTAGCATGTTTTAGTTGGTTGTTAGCCAGGGAAGTGGTCCTGATTCATTTAGAAAGAGAAAAATCTACCTTTGCTCAGAGTGCTACTGCGTGCCAAAGAAGCTGAGACAGTCAGCTATATTTTCCTAAACTGTAGGATCACAGACATGCTACGGAAGATCGTCATTAGTCTTAGAGGTATTGTTTGGACAATGCCAAGGAAGATTACTGAGGTCTTGCTCAGCTGGTAAGAAGCAGGTGTAGGATTGACATACAAAAGATGGATGGAGGATTGTCCCGACTTGCACTTGGTGGACAATCTGGGAAGAGAAATTCCAAATGCTTTGGAGACGCTGACAGTTCAGTTCAGATGAATAAGTTGAATTGCTTTAGTCTTTTCTGTTTTTAGTCTACTAGAAATACATAAAGATATTGTTTCAACTATACCAGGATGCTGAAATAAATAGCCATCTATTTCTACACTGTAAAATAGCTGCAGATTTGTGGAACATGTTCTTGTATATACTTGGAGTGAGTTGGGTGGTTCCCAAAACTACTAAAAGTATGATGGACTGCTGGAAAGAGATTGGAAGAAGAGAGTCAGAAGTGGGCATTGATCCCTGCGAGCATCTGGTGGACATTGTGGAAGGAAAGAAATGCAAGAGGCTTTGAAGATAAAAGAAACAACATTCAAAAAATTAGAATGAATTGCCTTAGTCTTCTATATTTTTGGTATAAACAGGATATGCTGGGGGATATAGAACTTTTTGTTGACTTTATAGGGAAATTGTAAAGCTCCATGGACTAGTTCGTGTGGCCTTATGTTTTTTATCCTATGTGATGTAAGTGATCACCCTCATCTTTGTGTGGATGATGGAATTATATGAATATACTGTTACCCGTTCCTCAAAAAAAAATAAACTTTAGGTTCCATAGTTTTGGCTAAGGATTCCGGAGCAGTTTTCTTCCTTTTCACTCAAGTATGTTTGTAGCTAATGTTATAACTAGTGTACTTTGCCTTGTTAACTTTGTTCCACTATTATTCTTTTCAATTGGAATATTTTATGAGTAGCTTGACAAAAATAAAAGGGATAGATATACTTGCAAAGACCTTCTAATCTCCCTGCCAAGCGTTGAGTTTAGTATGAATTTGGGGCAGAAGTACCTCCACTCCATACTAAACTTCAAGAAAAGAAAGGATTGGGCTGTTCACCAATTCTAGAAATTACCTTATCATCAAGTGAAGTGTGCTTTTACAGATTAAGAGATGAGTAAAGAAGGGTGTGGTTTGACTTCTCAGCCATGGGAACAAGAATCCTCCAAAACCGGTAGCATCACTTTGCAATTACAACCACAATAAAGCCACCGCCCTCAGTCTTTAGTGATAGAGGCAACATGTATTAGCTTCAGGCTATCTTCCATAAAGAAATTAAGATCATATACACAGCTAACTGCATTGCTGAGTGGTATTTGTCAAAAAGTGTTGGCCATTCTTACATGGTTTTCTTTCTTTTCTCCTCTTCAATGTATCTTAAATACACCTGCATCTTCATTTTTTTAACGGTGATGTAGCTTTAATGACTGTCTGATTGTTTATCTATGGGATGTTGCACAAGAGATCAGCAGACTCAGGAAGCTATGTGTAATACACATATTTAGATCTTTTGTGAGGAAAATGTGGCCTTTAGGATTATCCATGATTGGTGCATGTTTTACCTGCCAACTTTTTCTTATGTAACAGCTTAAGAATATTTTTTGTTTTCCAGGATGGTGTCATTCTTGGAGCAGACACACGAGCCACTGAAGGACCGATTGTTGCTGATAAGAACTGTGAGAAGATTCATTACATGGCCCCTAACATATATTGCTGTGGAGCAGGAACTGCTGCTGATACTGAGGCAGTAACTGGTAATTTGAGTTTGCTATTCATTTATTTTCATTCGCAATAATAACATCTCTTTCAAGTTTCAAATCCTACTCTTTCTCGCTCTCTCATATCTTAAGTAGCAACTGCTACTTTGTAGACATGGTCAGTTCCCAACTGAAGCTTCACAGGTATCATGCTGGTCGTGAATCCAGGGTTGTGACAGCTCTCACTCTTTTGAAGTCTCATCTTTTCAGGTGAAGCATATATTTTTATGTAGAATAACATCTCTATGTGCAATGAAATTGCTAACGCGGAGGCTTAACTATGCTCTCTTAACCAGCTACCAGGGGCACGTCTCAGCTGCTTTGGTCCTTGGTGGGGTTGATGTCACAGGGCCACATCTGCATACTGTGAGTAGTCTTGTTTGATTCACCTTAGTATATTCTTATTTTTTCCATTGTTAAAATCCTGAAATGTTGCTGGTTGATGGCCTCTTCTCAGATTTATCCACATGGATCAACTGATACTCTGCCATATGCTACAATGGGCTCTGGTTCCCTTGCAGCTATGGCTATTTTTGAGTCAAAATATCAGGAAGGATTAAGTGTAAGTTCATTTGCTGCAGCTATGTTTTGTCCACTGAATGTGGCCTCCATTCCACATTGTAAATTATTAAAATGTTGAGATGGAATTTTGGTGCAGAAAGATGAAGGGATAAAGCTAGTAGCGGAGGCCATATTGTCTGGGGTGTTCAATGATCTTGGTAGTGGAAGCAATGTTGATATCTGTGTGATAACAAAGGTCTAATCTCCTTTTAGCAATCAATGACAATTTTTTCATCTTATCATACATAAATCCATGTTCTATTTTGCTAGTATTTCAACTCCTATGCTGATTTGTTAGGGTCATACTGAGTACTTAAGGAATCATATGTCGCCTAATCCCCGGACCTATGCGCTGAATGGTTACTCATTCCCTAAAAAGACTGGTTAGTATTCTCATACTTGTCAATGCCCAATATTATAAATGACGAATACCTTGTTAAAATATACAAGTCAGTGTCTGAAAAATGCTAGCATTCAGCCTGGGCTTTACTAATGTGGTTATTGAATTGTGGTTACAGAAGTTCTTCTTACAAAGATTATACCATTGAGAGAGATGGTAGAGGTGATTGAAGGTGGAGATGCTATGGAAGAATAACTACATTGCAATTTAAGTTCCATTCTTGGAAGGAGTGTTGCATTTTCAAACAATTTCCAGAGTATCAAGTGTTTGTAATTTTCTAAATGACCTGCTCTGTCGACATTATTAGATATAGCTGTCAAACAAATTGTTGCTGGAGAATGAAATATTCGCTTGGTCTGAATGAAGGATTTTGTTGTTTCATCGTGTTGTCCGCTTTCAATAGTTCTCCGAGCAGTGAGAGTCCTCAGATTTTTTTTTTTTGGGTCGTTCGGCAGAGATGTTTGCCAGGTGCTTGTGATGGAAAGAATATAGTGAATAGTGAAACTTACGTAGATATATTAGATTAAAAAAATATTTATCATTTATAGCAATAAATTTGTTTTTACTAAATAGTTATAATATATTTATATTTAATGCATGATGCACTTTTAATATAAGTGCAAGTTTATCATAATATTGCTATATATTACTATAAATGGTAGTAAATAAAAAATATCACTAAAATTTTTAATTATTTATTAAAATGAATCTACTTAAGTAATTTTTCCAAGAATATCTATCGTAAATGCTCTTACAGTAGTTTGAACTTAAATTTGTCAGTTCAAAAAAATCAGACAAAATCAAGGGTTAAGTTCATAAATGCCTCTTATAAGAGTTGGTCTTAATATTTTCTCTCTCATAAGAAAAGTTTTGCAAAAATATTCTTTATCCATTTAATGGTTTGTTTTGGGACAAAATTGCCCTTCAAACACAACAAAATAAAGGGAACTTGTATTATGATAACTTACCCACTATTTTATGGTAGTTTGCCATGGTTTCATAATATATAGTACTGTATGGTATGATATTGTATAGTCGTACAATGTTCAGAGAGACAATATGTGTTGCTACTGTTTAATAATGATTTGTTGTTTAATTTGAACATATAGTACTGTATCGTAATTTATAAATTTTTAAAAATTATCTTTAATTATTATAAATATTAAATTTATTAATATTTTAATTAAAATTTTGTTTAAATAAATACGTAGAATCAAGTAGAGAAACATACAAGCTAATATATCTGCAATTCAACACAAGGAAATAAAAAAAGTAAGAACTTAAAAAAAAATGAACCTCAAAACATAGGTTAAAGCTTGAAAGAAAAGACGAGAGGTGAAAGAGAAGTTTCAAAAGTTGATGCGGAGTAAAATAAGTAATATAAAAGCAATAGATACATTAGGGTAAAATAAAAAATAAACGATAAATTAAAACTATTTAAATTTAAAGGTATTATTAGAAAAAAAATAAGAGAGTCAATGAATACCACCTAATTGGTGGTTTCAAAAAGTGAGATTTTTTACTGTTACAAAATCATGGAACCAAACCATACATATCATATAATTAATGAAATTGTCAAAACAAAAGTGATTCTCTTATTAACCATACCATACCATACCACCAAAAAACACCATCCAAACAAGCTCTTAATGGAACTAAACAACTTTTTTTCCTTCTCTCTTTCTTTCCCCTCATTTTCTCACTTTTTTCTTTTCCTTCTTTTTTTCTTCTTTCATTTCTAATTATGTATTTTATTTTTCATCTTTGTTTCTTTTTTATTGTGTTCTTTTCTTCTAATTTTTTCTTTCTTTCTATTTTTTTTCTTTTTTCGTTCTTTCATCTTTTCAATTATGGAACTAAAAATAATATTTATTTTTATATATTTTGTATTTCTTTTAAATAAAATGATTCCTAAATTCAAGTGCCAAGGTTCAAGTGAATTTTTCTTCATATTTATTATTTTAAATATATATAGTTTGAAATTTCACAAAATACTCTATAACTCTAGCTTTAGAGGTAACACTTAGTCTAAAAACTTTCAAAGAGCAAGTTACGTCCCATAGAGTTGACAAAGTTTTTTTTGTATTTTAATTTATGAGATACTTTATAACTTTTACCTTAGAGGGAAGATCTAGACCTAGACCTAGAACTTCACAAGTTATGCTCCATAGGCAAAGACTTGACATTACTATATTGTGTCTTGATTTATCACATATAACTCTTGCCTCTAGCTTAGTGACTTCAAAACAAGTTAAGCCCCATAGGCATTGTATTTTGATTTATATAATAATCTATAACTATTGTCCTAGAGGTAAGACTTGCTAGTACAAGGACTTCTAAACAACAAATTAAGCCCTATGGGCAAGATTTGACACTACCACATTATGCTTTATATCTCTTGCCTTATATGCAAGACATAGACCAAGAACTTTACAAGTTACGTCCCATGGGCAAGTTTTGACAGTACTACATTTTTGTCTTGATTTATCGTATCTACAACTCTTGCCTCTTTGCACAAAGATTTTCAAACAAGTTAAGCCCCGTGAGCAAGACTTGACAATATCACATGTGTTTTGATTTATGAGATACTCAATAACAATTTCCCTAGAGGTAAGACTTGTTATTCTTAGGACTTCGAAATAATAAGTCAAACCGCAAGAGCAAGACTCGACACTACTACTGTAAGGACCTGGACTTTGGAAGGCCTTAGCAAGTTAAATAAAAAAGATTTCTAGGATTTTTTTGGCTAAGGCACCCTTTCAAGGAGCCTTTCATGAGTCGTGAAAGGGTCCAA
The DNA here is from genome assembly GCA_025642045.1 of Solanum sejunctum. Lineage (NCBI taxonomy): Eukaryota > Viridiplantae > Streptophyta > Magnoliopsida > Solanales > Solanaceae > Solanum > Solanum sejunctum. The sequence goes on from JAOTQJ010000083.1 coordinate 9,676,785, forward strand.
TGACCGTGAAAGTGGTCTTAGCTATTTTCCTAGTTGCTCGGAGTCTACCATGCCTGAGTGTGCCACTACTAGCACCACCACGGTTCCTAAGCCTCACGACGGACCATGGTGTTGTTCGTGAAGGGACCACGAGACTTGGATAACATCATTTTGTAACTTGGGTTAATTTCGCAGATGGTTTCACGGCCAATGAAGAGTAGTTTCATGGATTATGAAAACCTTTCCTAAAAGTGTTTGCTTTATTTTTTCAACTTTATTTCATTAAGGGTTAACTTCAAATAATCATATTTCTTTCCACAAAAATAATTAGATGGACCAAGACCTACCAAATTAAAGCTATTTGAATTAGATTTCCAACGCATCCAATTTCACCTAATTTCGAGTTTGGAGCAAGAAGTTACGCCCATTATTGTAAAACCTGTTAGTGTAGGCTCACTTTCGCGGAAGCTTTCACGGATCGTGAAAAGGTTCACGACCAGTAAATCTATCTATGTGCTTTCTCGATCAACTTTTAAGGCTTGTTTTATTAAGGTCTCTTTGGTATTTTCCCCCAACTCTAAGTATATTTTGGACCTTCTATAACACTAATATCCTCCTAAATCAACCCTTATGTATTTCATAACACTTTATTTCAAGCCTAGCACTTAGTTTCTATAATCAAGCTCCTAAAAATCAGTCTCCAAGTCTAGAACTCAAGATTCAAGCAAGAATATCAAGTGGAGTTTCAAGCTCAAGCTAAATTCATCTCAAACTTCTTAATCTAAGTAAGGTATGTTGGATTGATCCTTGGTTTCAATTCAACCTTGGAGTCCAAATCTCTTTTTCAATTTTTTATGAACTTTAACTATGATCTAAGCATAAGTTTCATGTTTTGAATTTAAATTGTTGAAATTATGATATAGGTGGGATTTAAATGTTGATTTAAGCATGAACCTAGCCTTACTCCAATTATTTTATATGGTTTTCATGAGAATTGAACTTACATGATTTATAAACTAAGCATTCATGATGCATGGGTTGTTTTGATCAAGATTTAAATGTTTATTTCTTCATGGATTATGATTGTTTTCATTCTATTATCATGCTTTAAGATTGAATTTCACATACCCATGCTTTACTCCCACTCCTTACAATGTAAGCATGAATTGAGTATGAGTCTATGTTTATGAGTTTAAATTGGTCTTGAATTGAGAGATATGAACATGAATTTAGCATGACTTCTACATGAACATGGATTTCATGAATGTGTTTGTGATATGAATCCAAGTATAAGTGTGATATGCTATCATGTGCAAGTTATGTATAAGCTATCCTATGCATGTAAGCATGATTGAATTATGAAATATTGGCTTAAAAGTTCTTATATGCATGGTGATGAATTGATGATGTCTTATGATGATATTCAAAATGGGAAAGGCATGTAAGGTAATCCAAGTACAAGTCTCCAAAATGGAAAAACCCAGTATTGGTCATTCAAGAACACATCTTCAGAATGGGCAAGGCCTATAAGGTGATCCAAATGTAAGTATTCAAAATGGACAAGGCCTTAAGGTGACCCACATGCAAGTATCCGAAATGGGCAACACCCATAAGTTATACTAATGAACTCTCCAAAATGGGTAAGGCCTGTAAGGAAGGGGTTGCACCAAGGCTCTATGTGATGGTTTGTATGATCTCAAGTGTTGATTATGGGTGTATCTCTTCATGTGATTATATGTCAGAGCATTCATGCATCATAATGGTTTCATAGTTGACTCTTTTTTATTTTACCTTTCCATAATGTGTCTTGTCATATGATTTTCCAAGTGCAGGTTTTATCATGTATTTCTCATATTGCATATCCACATACTTAGTACATTCAAACATACTAATGCATACTCTAATGCTTGCATTATATCACAATGGAAGTGTAGATAATCCTATCATCCATCTATGTGGCTAGATCCAGATATCTTGAGGATTTGGATTGGGTGAGTCCTCCAGCTTCAAGGACAGAGCCTATTATCTTATCTTTCATGCTTTGTTATGTATTAGAGTCATCTTTGTTTATGTTCAGGGTGAGCCAGGGTCAGTCTGAGATCCTATCTTATGCATGAGTTAGAGGCATTTATTGGACCTATGTATTGTTCTAGTTTCAAACTTGTATTTTCTCATGTTACGATCTTTTTTATGATTATGAGTTATGTCATGTCTATGCTTCCACTTATGTACTTTTCATTGGTTTACCTTGAATGCTTAATTATATGCCAAGGGTTAGTTTTGGGGTTCCTTCGTAAATATCATTCACTGTGTTATGGCTAGACCATAGGCTTAGGTCGTGACAACTACATTATGTCTTGACTTATAATATTCTCGAACGCTCTTGCCTTAGAAGTAGGATATAGACCAAAAACTTTACAAGTTATGCCCCGTGGGTAAGGCTTGACACTACTACATTATATCTTCATTTATCATATATATAACTCTTGCTCTTAGCTCAAGGACTTCAAAATAACATGTTACACTCCATAGCCAAGACTTGATAATATAACGTTGTGTTTTGATTTATGCAATACTCTATAATTATTTCCCTAGAGGTAACACTTTTTAGTTTGAGGACTTCCAAATAACAAGTTAAGTCCCATGAGCGAGGCTTGACACTATCACATTATGTCTTTTTATGAGATGCTCCATAATTCTGCCTTAGAAGCAAGACTTAGACCATGAACTTCACTTATGAGCAAGACTTGATGTAACAACCCGACTGAGTGGCCTAGTCATCCCACAATGAATGAGATACCCGAAGGCACATAACCCAAGCCATCCCTAGCATCGTAAGCATTCATAGACATTAAGTAAAACATTTGTGGAAAGAAAGTAAGGGAAGGGAACTAAGGTCCAATTTTGACAATAAAGCAACATTACAAAGAAGCGGAAATACTACTACAATCAACTTGTTTGTTCATATGCATACTATCTACATCATAAACGAATGGGACCGGTATCGGTCGATCTCCATCAAATAGAAAGAAGTTTAAAAAAGTGCAACATAAAATATAAAAGCCTTAAAAGGGCTACAAATGCATTATCTTAAACAAAACAAAGATACAAGATAGAAGGAAAAAGTGAAGGAGTCCCGAACTAAGGGCTCACCAGGATAAACTACCAGTCTTGGACACTGAAAACTAGCCTCGAGCCAGTAGAGGAGTACCTATCCCTATATGGTTAAATTATGTAGGAAAAATATACATTAGTACATTTGAATGTACTATGTATGTGAGATGTAATGCAGGGATGAAATTATAATACTATCATTATTAAACATAACATATAAGGGTGTTTAGAATAAAGGATACATAACCAAACTTAAACATGCACAAGGAATATGTCTCAAGATCAATATGAGATAATGCCTAAGAAAGCATACAGAGTGAAAACCTAGCATAAGATCATAAGCTTGTGGTAATGAACCTTAATAGACATATAAGATCATATGAGCTACTACATGGAATCCAACATAACCCCCTACATTGGCATAGGGGGACCACTTGCCTGGTGGAACTCCGTCAACCTTAGCATGCATAATAATAATATAAATGGCCTACGTGGATCTACTAGCCTATCATACAAGGGCCCCTATGGTGGCACACGGTTAATGTGATAAAGGGTTGCTTCCAAAGTTCCCTTATCGAAGCTCACCACAAGGTCACATTCGGTGTCTTTAAAGTTCAACTTAGAATCATAAGTAGCAATCATATGAGTAACTCGAACTTAGGAACCACCAAGTGAGAATTATCCTTTCATCTTGAGGATCTTTCTTAAACATCTTTTAGGGTAATTAACATCATACTCATATCTTTGATAAATTTAACTTTGAAATGCTTCATTAATGCCACAATCATAATCATGTCTAGGAAGCTTTACTTGAAAACTAATTGGGCTTAGTTTTATCATGGAACAATCATAAAATTGTATAAGACATAGGAAATTTCTTTAAAAAGAAACATCTAAAAATGCTCATCCTTAATCATATCGAAATTCATCATGGAATTAATATCCTTCTTCTAATATGCATATATCTACTTAACAGAGTAATTATTAACTTCATATGTACCATAGAATAATATAAATATCATAAAATCATGATAAGCATACACATTAACTTGAGGAACTTAAAGAAAGGATAAAAATACTTAATAGGGAACTTTATGGGTGAAAGGATACCTAGTTATGGGCCATACGTCAATCCACAGGCTGTAAGTCCCTTCGTCTGATGACACATCTAAAAATCCTGAAAATTTATTTTGCTGGACTAAAACCCATGAATCATTAGTACGGGCTATAAAATATATTACGAGTCATGGTTGGACTCGTAGAGTCCTTCCATACTAAAACCATTTTTCTCACTTCATTGGCCTCACCCTCGAAAGGATCCTACGGGTCATAACCTATTTGACGGTCCATCTGATAACTCGTAAGTCACTTTTGTAAAAACTCCTAATTTCCTTCATGTCTTGAGTTCCACTTATGAAACCATCTATGATCCATGAGGTATTCAACGGGTCGTCACTTGGTCCATCAGTTACCCCATACTTGAAAACTTTTCCCCTTCCTAAAGTTTTATGTTTAAGAACGGAACATATAGGCCGTGTGTCAACTTACGGGCTATAAGTTGGCCCGTAAACCAGACTCCAGGTCATTTTTCAAGCCAACTTTTCTTTCAGGGCTCCTAAACTGGGGGTTATTACAATATCTCCCCCTTGAGAACATTCATCTCTGAATGTACTTAAAGGCAGGCTTTAAAGAGTAAACTAATTGCTAATAACCTAGCATGCATGTAAAAATGCAATCCAGACACTATTTCTCAAAAATTTTAGATTTCATACTTTAAACATGTCTCAAAACAATCTACAAACATCAAAATAAATGCATATATCATGAGAAACTAAACTGTATGGAATTAGAGGTTTTTGGAAGAATTTATTAATACCTTAGGCTTGAGTAATAAATGTGGATAGTGCTTCATCATATCTGCTTCCGCTTCCCATGTAGCACCCTCAACTTATTGGTTTCTCCAAAGTACCTTCACGGATAGAACTTTCTTGTTCCTTAACTTCTTCACTTGCCGGTCTAGGATTTCAACCAGTATCCTTTCTTGACTCAAATCCTCTTCAATGTCCACTCATGCAAATAAAATATGGAACTTGGGTCACCTATGAATTTCCTCAACATCGACACATGAAAGACCAGATGAACAAATGCAACTCATTTGGTAGATCTAACTCATATGCCACTCTCCCCACTTTTCTCACCACCTTATAGGGTCTCATATATCTGAGACTCAATTTCACTTTCTTATCGAACTGGAGTACACCTTTTATTTGGAGACACCTTCAAATAGACCCAATCACCATCTCCGAACTCAAGTTCCCTTTTTCTCACATCAGAGTAGGACTTTTGTTGATTTTTGGCTATTTGTAATTTATCACTTATGCTTTTACTTTTCTCCATAGAATTCTCACCAAGTCCGATCCTATTAGTGCCATCTCAATGACTTTGAGCTACCTAATGGACGACCTATATTGTCTACCCTACAACGCTTTAAATATTGCCATCCCAATAGTTGCATGGAAGCTATTATTGTAGACAAACTTAATTACTGGCAAGTGTTCATCCCAACACCCCTCAAACTCCAACGCAAAAGCTCTCAACATATCCTCCAGCATTTGAATAGTCTTTTCATCTTGCTCATCAGTTTTGGAGATGAAAAGCTGCACTAAACATCACCTTAGTACCAAGTCCTCATTGGAAAGATTTTTAAAAGTGAGAAGTGAATTGAACTCCACCATCCGATATGATGGGCAATGGAATCCCATGCAGCCTCACCAAATCTCTGATATACAAGAAGGCATAGTCTTTAACATTAAATGTAGTCTTTACCAGTAGGAAATGAGCTAACTTTGTCATGGAGTCAATGATCACCCATATAGAGTCAAAATGCCTTTTTGTCTTTGGAAACCTAACTATGAAGACCATGCTGATCTATTCCAGCTTCCAGGTAGGAATGTCAATGTCTTGTGCTAGGCCACCCAACCTTGTTGGCAATTGGCACACTCAAACATAAATTGAGCAATTTCTTCTTCATCCATTCCACCAATAAATCTCTCTCAAGTCTTTATACCTCTTGGTAGTACCAGGATGAATGAAATATGAAGAATTATAGGCCTCTTGTATGATCAAATCATTCAATTCACTCATTAGGCACATTTTATCTCACTTTATATCGGAGTACACCATGTCCCCCTTATGAGAATACTTTTATCTTTCCAACTTTTACTAAGGTTTTTAACTCAACCAATGTAGGATCAAGGTCTTGCTTGGCGTTAACCTCACCAATCAAAGAAGATGCAGACCCATGAAGAACCATTGCACCACTACTTCCAAACTCCCTTAAGTTTACTCCCAGTCTAGACAACCTATGAATATCTTTGATGAATTCCCTTTTTCTATCATCGTTAATATGGGACACACTACCCATAGAAATTATTCTAAGAGCATCAGCTACCACATGGGATTTTAGAGGGTGGTATGTCACACTCATATCATAATCCTTGAGTAGTTATAACCATCTTTGTTGCCTTAAGTTGAGATCTTTTTTGGTGAACATGTGTTGGAGACTCTTGTGGTCGGTGAACACATCCACATGAACTCTATACAAGTAATGTTGCCAAATCTTTAAACAAAATACCATCGCTGCAAGCTCAAGATCATGAGTCGGGTAATTCTTCTCATGCACTTTTAACTGCCTTGAAGAATAGGCAATCACTTTACCATTTTGCATTAACACATAACCTAACCCAATGCATGATACATCACAATACACGATGAACCCATCATTCCCTTCTGGTAATATCAACTTAGGGGATAAAGTCAACCGATGCTTTAAAGTTTGGAAACTACTCTTATGATATCTGTCAACACAATAGCCTTCTTTTGAGTTATCTTGGTGAGCGGAGATGAGATAGTGGAGAAGTCTTGCATAAACCATTGATAGTAACTACTTAGACCTAAGAAACTCTTTACGTTAGTAGGAGTCAATAGCCTTGGCCAGTTTCTTATCACTTTTGTCTTCTTATGATCAACATTAATGCCCTCTCTAGATACCATATGCCCAAGGAAAATGAGGTACATAGTTTCCGTAGTTGCTCAAAGAGGTACGCTGTATGGTTGCAAGCTGCAAAGCAAAGGTATATCTGTGCTTGCATAGATTACAGTTCAATGCACTATTATAAAAAAAATAAGCTTCATATGAAAAGCAAAGTTTTTAGGTTTTTTCAAGTTCAATACACTGGTGAATTCTTGTCCTTAAACTATTTCAGAAGAAATCATCAGGACCAAGCATCAATGTTATCTCCTCTCCATAAGAGCACATCATGGTAAAGGAAATCCATTCATAGTTGCATTACTTATAGCTTCCTTTAGCTTTCTTGTTCATAGACAAAGCAAATCCAGAATTGTATCTCCATTGAGTGGTGAGGACTGTTATTCGCCTCTTTTGGAGCCTAACCAAAGAATAAGATAAAAAGAGATGTGGGTTTTCCGGTCTCAGTCTTGCTTTTGCTAGAGACTATTCCACTACAGATTGATGGACTGACTAATTTGCTGGAACTACCCGAGACAGAACCATGCCTTCGCTATCGCAAAAACAAAGCGATCGAAGAACTATGTCTCAACTGCTTCACGTATTACTCTCAACACCCAATTGAGATTAATCAATATATATTTTGGCAAGCAATCCAACATTATATCTAGGCAAAAGGGTGTCGACCACATAATAGGTATCGTTGCCAATTTGTTTTTGAAAAGTGGCCTTACTACCCGTTGTAATTGTTTATCAGAGATTGACACATCCACCTATTCCTGCAAGGTTTCTTGGGTTTAATAGTTTAATAGGTTCATTCATAAGTATCATAGTGGAATGATTAAGTTGAATAATTTTATTAATTAGACCAAAAAAGATTCTTTACACCTCAATATTATGCAGGCGATGGTAGCCTTTGCTAAAACAAGGTGGGTAGCCTTAATACTAAACATGTCACTCCCATACCCGTGCATGGGTAACTTTCTAGAGTAGAGGGATTTGCCCAGAGACAGAGAAGTGAGAAAGCGAAGATGAAAAGAATACCGATAACTGTGATAGAAAACTTCTACGCTAGCTTTCTTTCAAAGCACATTTCTTCCAAGGTTTATATCAGACGGGCTCACAGCTTCAAGCACTACGAACTCAATCTCAAGAATGGGCTTGCTTGCTACTAGATCGACAGTAGAAAGAAGGATTGAAACTACAACTGAAACTCATCCCCGAGGAAACAAGGAGTCTTCGGCGAGCCGGTACCCACTACCTGTTCTAGAAACCTCTTTTATCATAGCTCATAGGTAAGTGTGAAATTAGCCTGTTGTTCCTCTCTCGTTGGTCGAGCTACTTTGTTCCTTAAATAAGTCAAATTTGGGAGCCCCTATTAATGAACAGGGGAACGGAAGCATAAACTAAGGCGATAAACATTCCTCTTCCGATTCATTGACTATTCTCACCTTCTACTAGTCAAGTTAGTCCGTCCCTCTCCCATTGGTCTAATGACTTTCACGTAGTGAGATTTATCAACTCATTCTAAACTCATTTCGTTGTTCTCTACAATGAAGAGTTCAACAAACAACTTATTTTAAACTATGTTATAGAAATGAGTATCAAAACGAACAATGAATAGTTCAACTCATTTAGAGGTACGTAGTTACTCGAAGAGGTACGCTGTATGGTTGCAGCTTCAATGCTATCTAGCCAAAACTCGCATTTATCAAATTTCGCATAGAGATTTTGTTCTATCAGGGTTTGCAGTACTACCCTCAAGTGCTCCATGTGCTCTTGCTCACCTTGAGAGTAAATAAGAATGTTATCAATAAACACCACACAAACACATTAAGGTAAGGCTTGAACACCCTGTTCATGAGGTCCACAAATTGTCGGTGCATTAGTTAGGCCAAATGACATCACAACAAACTTAAAATGACCATACCTTGTCCGAAATTCCATCTTACGGATGTCATTCTCTCTTACCCTTAATTGGTGATAACCGAATCTCAAATCAATTTCAGAGAAATGAGTAGCCCCTTGTAGTTGATCAAACAAATCATCTATCCTCGAGAGGGGATACTTATTCTTGATGGTGACCTTATTGAGTTACCAATAACAAATTCACATTAGAGCAACCCATCTTTCCTTACAAATAGGGTTGGGGCACCCCATGGAGACCAACTATGTCTAATAAAACCCTTCTCCACAAATCCTTCAGTTGCTCTATTAACTCCTTAATTCTTAGGGGCCATTCTATAAGAAGGGATTTAGATAGGCTGAGTAATGAATAAGAGATCTATACTAAAGTCTATATTCAGCAACTCATCTAGGAAGATATTAGGGAATTCACTTACAATAAGGACTGACTCAAGATAAGGAACATGGGAAGAAACTTCTTTGACCCTTACCAAGTGGTAGATGCACCCCTTGGAAATCATTTTGTAGGACTTTACAAAAGAAATGAACCAACCCCTACATGAAGAGTAGCTACCCTCCCATTCAAGAATTGTCTCACTAAGAAATTGGAATTTAACCTTATGAGTTCTACAACCAATAGAGGCATAAGATGCATGCAATCAATCTATCCATAGAATCACATCGAAGTCTACCATTGAAAGATTGACTAAGTTACACAGAATCACTTTATGAAAGATAGAAATTAGGCAACGTCTATAAACTCTTTGAGCTATGATAGAATTACCTACGAGGTTACTCGCCTCATAAGGTTCGTGGAGGACTTCAGGACATGCATGAAACCTATAAGCAAAGCATGAGGTTACAAAATAAAAATTACTCTCAAATCTAAAAGTGCATATGTATCATAATAAAAAACTCTTAACATATCGGCAACCACATTTAGAGCTTCTTCTACCTCATGGTGACCATGAAGAGCACATAATTGGTTGGTTCTTTGGGCACATTAAAGTGGACCCCTATGCTCTTTAGTCCTTGTGCATCCGCTCCTACAATACTTAGCATGGTGTTCAGTCTTCCCACAAGTGAAGCAAGAACTTGACCTGGCCTTGGTTCTTCTTTGTGAGGCTTCCCACACTTAGGGCAATTTGGACTTAGGGGCTCGGAGTTACCCCCTTGTCTTCCTAGGGAGGAGTGTTGGTATATACTTGTGCAGCTTTTGGACACCTTAAAATTTTTGACCACCGCCCTTTTGCTGAGAGTAGTTCCCACCTTTAACTTGAGCTTTTTTGGACTCCCTTTCCTTGTCACGAAGCTTTTCTTCTTCAATTTACTCCGCATACATCATCAACCGAGAAATGTTCATCTCCTTGATCAACATGGGCATCTTGCATTTCCTGGATACCAACACAGAGACACCTAAAATAAACTTGCTTATGCGAGCCCTTAGATCCATGACCATAAGCTGGGCATACTTTGACAATTTGGTAAATTTGAGGGCACGCTCCCTCACGCTAATGCTCCCTTGCTTAAAGTTGATGAACTCCTAGGCCTTTGCCTCCCTAAGCTCAATGGGGAAGAATCGATCCAAAAAGGCACATTTTAATTCCTCCTAGCCTATAAGACATGCTCCTTAGCCTCTCTCATCGACTCATTACTCAAACTAAATCTTAGCCACTTCTTTGAGTTGGTAGGCCACCAACTCAACTTTCTCTTCCGACAAAATGCCCATCACTACCAAAACATGATAAGCTTCCTCAATAAACTCAATAGGGTTGAAACGACCTCAAATATTTCCCAAAAACGTGCCTCAAATGTGTTCGGAATCTTGTTATCCATATATCTAAAGATCTATTGGGAATTTCAAAAACTCAATACTTTCCACCGTGCCGGCGACGCATCATTCAAATTTCTGCCCTATCAACTTTCGATGGTAGGATAGTGGCCTACCATGGTGG
>JAOTQJ010000083.1:9713079-9727622 GCA_025642045.1 Solanum sejunctum
TAAGTAAAGATTCAGTGTAAGTGATTGTCGCGGTGCCCTATCGGCACCATTCACGGCCCCTGGGTTGGGTCGTGACACTAAGATATGTATGGATACATCATATTAAGATATGCACCTATTACAAGTCAGAAATAAAGTATCTATGGTAAATTTTCATCGTTTATTCAACACTGGTGCTCCCAACACTAACAATCTTGAGTGTACATTGCCTGAGTGACTTGGCTGATACAGTACTCATGAAAGACAGATCCATATTCACATGCCAAACGTGCTATAAAATAATCCACACATACAACTTATGTACCATAATCAAAACCAGACATGAAATCAGGTATTTAATTACAAAGCATAAGAATGTACATGACTACAGCTACACATGTAATCCGGCATACAATCTCATAATGTAAAACTAGCTTAGATATGATGCTTATAACATTATACTAGTCTGAATCATTGCATAAATTAGTCATGGCACAGGAAAGAACATATAAAACATGTATGTTAACAACACCCTATACTTCGTATAGAAATTATAACCCGGGTTATCCACATATATACCAGTCACCTCATATATATGATACCCCCATATATATCATATATGTAACACAACATCAATATGGGAATTTTTTTCAATTGAGGTCAAAGTCTTAACTTAGCTAGGTCCAAAGTAACTTATCCTTCTCAAACCACCTTATCATACTTCAAATCAACCATACGTGCTCAATCTATTCAAAAGAAAACTCAGAGACTAGGCAAAGACATTGGTTTCAATTTCATATTTCAGACTAGGTCGAAGTCAAAATTAACCCAAAATGTCAATCCTGAGTTCCGTGGTCAAACACCGAAATAAATTATGTTCTCAGGTCACCAATAACCTTATGACACCAATCTATAATTAGATTTCTATTCTCTTCAAATCAAATCTCCAATTTCTACATTCAATTCATGGTTAAGATATCCTACTCTAGTTGAAAAAAAATGCATAATCACTATAATCATTACCCAAAACTAGAAGTTGAATCCAAGTTAAACCCCCCTTCAACCAATGGCTTGGGTCGTCCAAATTGTGTTGAAATGTCAAAACTCCTGAAAAAGGGACCTCGTTACTTCAGGTTTCATCGCAATTGCGGTGGCTAGCCTCCAATTATGGCATCACAAAAGTGGCCAGATGCTGGCAATTTCTCTATGACCACTTCTGACTTTTGCATTTGCTATGGGCCAGTTTGCAATTGCAACCTTGCAATTGCGGTTTGTGACAAGACAGAAAAAGTAAAATCTGCAACATGCTGAAAATCGACTTCTATCCCAAAACCCACTGAAATTAGAATGAGTGCAGGCCTGGATGCTGGTAATCAGAAGGGTCCTTTTTGTTCCTGTGTTCCTTTTTTGGGTAACCATTGTTACACTTAGAGTTGGTCAAGATCTTATATGAAAACCACCTGTCTATCTTTTTCTTTTTCTTTCTCCTTTTTTTTTTTGGTTGATGACAAGGGGAATCCATAGCTGCTACCCTTTGAGTGCGCGCAGGTAAACCCCCTCTCATATGCAATAGCTCACAGATCACATAGGAGAGGTAATCCGCATTAGACAAACCCAGTGTGACGAGCTCGACCAAGAAGGTAAACCTTTGCTTTCACTGGCAAGGAGTTTCGAACTTGAGACCTCCAACATGGAAGTCTTAAGCCCAAACCACTAAGCCACCCCGAAGGATACCTGTCTATCTTTTTACAAAAGTAGCCTTATATAATACTTTGATGGTTTAATAGCAAGGATTACCAACAAGAAGATTTATTAACATTAGACCCTTGTGATTAAAAGTAAGAAAACATCCTTCTTATGTATTGTCCAAGGGTGAGGGGCTGGTGTGTCCTTGCTTTTGTCCAAAGCTTTCCTCTTTCGTGATTATCTAATACTGTTCCACAATGAAGTAACTGAGCATTTGGTCTTCTGTTGTATTTCTGGTAACCAAGAGATCTCTAATGTTGTAAATTCTTGTGGCAGGTCATGTATGATGCCACAGGTGTACGATTACATGCTGGTCGTCAGGCAGAGGTGTGATTCTTGTGTTGATTTTGCTATTTGGATATCTGCTTTGATATTGAAATGTCTATCAACTTACATGCATGCTGCCTTCGTTACATTTGTCTACAGGAATTTTCAAGCAAAGACTCCCTATCCTTTCAGCATTATTAGAATAGCAGTATATACCAATTGCACAGAAATTTCAGTAAACATATACCAACATTCAGCTATAAATTTCTGTTCCTTTTCTTTCAGGTTCTGAATCAAATTTTATATGAACTTCCTTCTGAACATCCTCTTGCAGATAGCAGACCCTTACGGGAACTCCTTGGTCACACTCCTCCTCAGGTTTCTTTATTTTACTTTACTTAAAAATACTTGAGAATCAGCTTTAATCCTTATCCGCTATAGAATCTTTCTGAAAGGTTTGACATGTTTTTGTTAAATCCTGTTTCTTTGTTTTCTTTGCCTTGTATCTTTCTGTATTCTCTTCACTTTCCTTATCTGGGAATTTCAATTTCACCTTATAATTAATTTAGTTGATCATTTTCTTTCTGAGGGCTGGAAGGCCTGGGAGCGCAAGAATGACAATGATGTACGTGTGTATGCGTATACACTCTGTCCTTGTAAAAAATCTTCTCCAGTTCAGAATCCTTCTCAGGAATTGGACTATGAATAGTGCCTAATCTTTCCAAAATTAGATCATTTTTTACTTTTGACCTTTCTCTTCTTACCCTAAAATATAAGTTATATGAAATGATCTCACCAAAAGTGTCTCGTGGAATCATGGTAATGGAAAAAGTAATGTTTTGAGGAATAATGCTGATGGAATTTTTTTTTAATGTAATAACCTAATGCTACCTATCTTGCATAAGATGCAATTCCAAGAGTGAACTTCACAATGTTATAATATTAGTGGACATCTAGGCTTAATGTTCCCGACATATCACACGATAAACTGTAACAACTTCAAAGAGTCAATTGTACAGCTTTAAACTGCAGGTTGTAGCTGGTGGATTATTGGGATTGACGACTGCAACGGCTATTCATTTTATCACAGGCTCAGGACATCAAGCATGACGTTAAAGGTGTTGCAATGTTACTGTCTGTGAAATACAGCATTTGTTATATCAAACCAAAAGTTGCAGATATCTCGTTTCACCTCTGAATAGCGCTGGATGGTATTGAATGCAGTGGTGCACATTTAGTATTTCAAATACCTCATTGCCACCTAACAGGTTCAGAAGAATTGCTAATATTCATTTAGAAGTTTATACATTTTACACAATGTAGATAAGTATTAGCTACAATGAGCTGCAACTGTAACTTAAGCTGCACACTTTTCAGGAAAGCAGTTTCAGTGTGTTTTCCATCTCGGCTTATGTTTCTCCGCGTCACCTCAATTACCTAATACCCTAATTCTCTAACTCTTCTTCAGTTCAATTGATTTGGTAAACTACTTTCTTCCAGTTCCTATATGTAGATAAGCGGATGTATACTGTTTATTCTTGATTTATTTTGTATATATAGTTGATTCGAAAATAACGGGTTTAATCAAACGTGTAAAACCTGAGGTAGATCTGGCATAAGTTCATAAATGATGCTGAAATCAGGCTCCATTTTCTGATTTGTTTATAAAATGATCTCACAATGGTATTTAATTAATTAATCGGACAGAATAATCCCATTCCCATCCCTCCCGCACTGCACTTATCCTTTCTTCTTCTTCAGTTAAGATTGTCAAAAATTTCAGGGAAAATTATTAAAAATATCGTCCACCTTGTCATGAATTATTAATTTCATTTATAAACTATTGATAGGTTTAAAAAACACCCCTCAATTTGGCGAACTAAGTTTAGATATACTCTTGAACTTGGCACGAATTATTAGTTTATCTCTAAACTACTGATAGACTCAGAAACACTCTTACTACTGATAGACTTAGAAACACCCTTCAATTTGGCGAAATAAGCTTAAATACACCCTCAAACTTGACACGAATTATTAGTTTCGTTCCTAAACTATTGATAGGTGTAAAAACAACCCCCAGCTTTATATTTTTATAACTTATTAAATTTTGATTTGAAATTTTCTGGAGCTTCATTTGCTGACATATTTTTACAATCTCAAAATCTCCTTATGAGATTGTCATCTGACCATGAAATTTTAACGTTGCCACATTGGCACAAAAAAATCATAAACAAAATAGGAAAAGAAGATAATCAAACAATTAAAAATGAGAACGAAAAAAATAGATCTTGCTTTGAGGTCACCATTATGTAAGAAACGTTAAATAAGAAGAAGGGTATTCTAGTAGTTTGGTAATTAAAAATTACACAGAATTTTATTTTTTTAAAAAAGAGAAAAATTAAGGCTGATGTAGTCTTTTTTAAATATTTCACGCTCTTTAAATAAATTGTATTCACTTTTTATGTCATGTGGCAAGAGAGGGGTGTATCTAAGTCCAGTTCACTAAGTTGAGGGATGTTTTTAAGCCTATCAACAATTTAGAGACGAAACTAATAATTTATGCTAAGTTCAAGGGTTTAAGCTTAGTTCGCCAAGTTGAGGGGCGTTTTTAAACATATCAATATTATAGGGACGAAACTAATAATTCGTGACAAGTTCGAGGGTGTTTTTAATACTTCTCTCAAAATTCCATTGCTTCCCCTATGACAAAATTGACTCAAAAGAAGGTTAAGTTTGTATAGACCGATGAGTGTGAGAGGAGCTTCTAAGAATTGAAACACAACATTATGTCCGCTCCTTTATTGTCACTACCGGATGGGATTAAGGGATTTGTGGTGTATTATGATGCTTCCCGGGTTGGTTTGGATTATGTATTGATGCAAAATGGTAAGGTCATAGCTTATGCTTCTAGATAACTCAATGTACATAAAAGGAACTACCCTACCCATGATCTACAGTTAGTCGCTGTTGTGTTTGCATTAAAGAGTTGGCATCACGATTTGTATGGGGTGCATGTTGATGTGTTCACCAATCATAAGAGCCTCAAATATGTTTTCAGTCAGTAAGATCTCAACTTGAGATAGAGAAGGTGGCTAGAACTTCTTATGGACTGTGACATGAGTGTGCATCACCATCTCAGTGAGGCAAATGTTGTGGTAGATGCTTTAGGTCGGGTGTCTATGGGTAGCCTAGCTCATATTAATGATGGTGATAGGGAGAAGGCTAGGGAAGTCCATCGATTGGCTAGATTGGAGGTTAGGTTGGAAGAGGTTGGTGATGATGGTGTTGTTGTTGTTGATGGGTCTAAGTCTTCATTGGTTGATGAGGTGATAGCAAAATAAGATCTTGACTCCTCCTTGCTTGAATTGAAGGCCTCGGTGAAAGAGGACAAAGTAGAGGTTTTCTCCCAAGGGGGAGATGGTGCCCTTAGGTACCAAGATAGGTTATGTGTTCCTTGTGTTGATGGTTTGGAGAAGAAAATCATTGATGAGGCCCATAATTCTTCGTATTCTATCCATCCTGGTTCCACCAAAATGTATAGAGACTTGAGGGATGTGTATTAGTGGGGAGGAATGAAGAGGGACATTGCCAAATTTGTTTTCAGTTTGCATAATTGTCAACAAGTCAAAGCCGAACATCAAAGGCCAGGTGGCATAATCCAAGACATAGAGATTCCTACTTGGAGTGGGAGGTGATTAATATGGATTTTGTGGTTGGATTGCACCAGACTATAAAAGGTTTTGATTCCATTTGGGTTATGGTTGATATAATGACAAAATTGTCTCACTTTCAACCTGTGAAGACTACACACTGAAGAGTATGCAAGGTTGTACTTCTATGAGTTAGTGAGGTTACATGGGATTCCTTTGTCTATCATATCAGATTGAGGTGCACAATTTACTTACACTTTTGAAGGTCTTTTCAAAGGGGTTTTGGTACAAAAGTTCACTTTAGTACGACCTTGCACCCTCAAACGGATGACCAAGCTGAAAGGACAATTCAAACCCTTGAAGATATACTTAGGGCATGTGTATTAGAGTTGAGGGGTAGTTTGGATAATCATCTTTCTCTGATTGAGTTTGCATTTAATAATAGCTATCATTCTAGCATTGGTATAGCTCCTTTTGAGACTCTTTATGGGAGGTATTATAGATCACCGGTTGGTTGGTTTGAGGTTGGTGAGGTAGCTTTTTTGGGACCAGATTTGTTATAGAGGCTTTTGAGAAGGTTAGGATGATTAGGGAGAGATTGAAGACAACCCAATGTTGCCAAAAGTCTTATGCCGATGTGAGAGAGACCTTAAATTTAAAGTGGGTGATAGGGTCTATTTGAAAGTTTCTCCAATGAAAGGTGTGGTCCATTTTGGTAAAAGGGGGAGTTGCATCCAAGATATGTTGGTCCTTATGAGGTGATAAAGAGGGTTGGAAAGGTAGCTTATGAGTTGAGGTTGCCTAGTGAGATGAAATTGGTTCATCCGGTGTTTCATGTCTCTCTGTTAGGAAAATGTGTAGGTGATCCTAATGCTATTGTGCCTCTTGGTGTTGTAGGGGTTGTTAAGGATAACTTGACTTATGAGGAGACTGCGGTTCAGATTTTTGATAGGAAAGTGAAGAGATTGAGGAACAAGGAGGTGGCATCTATTAAGGTCCTTTGGAGGAACCAACAAGTCGAAAGTGCTACATGAAAGGCCCAGACTGACATGCAAAAGTGGTATCCTTATCTTTTCCACCCCACTCAAGCCTAAGGTACTAATTCTAAGTCCTCTATGTGATTTCAAGTCTTATATTTCAGCCCCTAAGTCATTCATATGGATTCATGTTTAAGTTGGCAAGCTTATGATGATTTTACACTTATGTTGAGATTTTGGAAATGGTGTTTTAAATATAATGTTGCATTTTTGTTAGGGTTGATTTGTTTATGATCACTTTTGTCTTGTATGTCTCTTTTACATTCAGAGATGAATGTTTCCAAGGGAGAGATATTGAAACGATCCCAAAAAGTGCCCAAAAATGTGCCTCAGAACGTTTGACATTTTAAATTCAATATATCTCCAAATCTTTGTGACATCAAAATCCTAACTTCATTTCTTGTTCACGGGGTCAAAATTAGGAAAAAAAGGGTCTAACCCCAATCTAAGAACAAAAGAATAGCAATTTCAATTTTCTAAAGATTACTTATCCAGTGTTTGTACGCGATGGTACCGCGACAGGCCTCCATTGCGAACATGTGTTAATTCAGTCTCTGCGGCAGGTTCGCAACGTGGACCTGTGTAATTTCTGCCCATTTATTTTTCTGTGAGGTCCAAGACATTTGAGTCTTGGTCCTAAGTGTTCCCAAACGTGTTTTTACCTATAATTAGCCATATTTCACCCTTATGTCATCCTAAACATTCTCCAATATCCTCTCAAAACACTTAGCCTTATTTTTCGTTCCAAAATTCAAGTCTCAAGACCGTCATCTGGAACTAAGGATTTCCTTTAAGCTTCAAGTCTCCATTTTCCATCTTCATCAAGAGCTTCTTCAAAGCTAAGGTATATCGGTTTCAACCATTGGGTCCTTTCACCCATGGTGCCCTAACTTACTTTCTACTCAATTTTCATGATTTAAAGTTGATTTTACAATTGGGTTTACTAGTATGAACATGCCTATGAACAATGTTAAAGCTATGTAAAGTTGTGACTGTTGTGCTATGTTTTGAGCTATAAATCTTGGATCTATTTTAAAATTTAATGAGGGGTTTTGATGCATATTTCTTGAGCCTGTAACCCCTCAATTGGTTGATAGCTTACCATCCCCATCCTAGGTGATTGAGGTAACAACCTCTCAATTGATTGATGGCTTACCACCCCCATCATGATTAGAGAATAATGAATCCCAACTACATACTTTCAAACTATAAAACATGCGCGCAAAAAATGCTAGCATAAACAATAGGCAATATAACAGTTACAATCTCATATCATAGTGTCGTAATAGCCTAACTTCATAATATAGAAGGATCAAGTTATTCAACATATCTCACAACCTTTTAATAGTTCAATCTCAATAATATACAAGATTCAAATCATGTAATACATCATACTTGGTCATACATCAACTTCAAGAAAGGAATGACATGAAATGGAATGAATGTTATAAAATGTAAGCAATTCAATGCAGTGATAAGTAAATTATGATGTATGTTTGTCCTATGATACATATTCACTAATATAATCAAATCGAAACTAATGGGGGCCATACATGGACCATATACCTACCAAAGTCATTTTTCTTTGGCATTTAACTTTCAAAACAAGCGAGACCATTTTCCTTCGGCTTTCTTTTCTTTTTATTTATGTTCTTTTCTTAGCTAGAATTATTTTTCTTCATCTTTTTATTTTTTTTGTTTTGTAGCCGATACCATTTCTTATTAGCTTATCACCACAATAGGACATTAAACACATAAATATCATCATATCACAAGTATCACTTTCATAATTATCAGTGTATAAAGGATTTTCACATAGCTCACTCTCTCATAATCAAGTACTCAATCTCATTATCAAATAGCCAAAATTATTTTCCTTCTACTTTTCATCACAAATAGAACATCAAGCAATTCATGTCATCATGGCACAATAATCACTTTCACATATATAGAAATAGACAACATGTCCATATTGCATCATATATTTATAATTTATCAATCATTTCATTGTCTTTCAATATTTGAATCATCATTATCACATTACGTAATAATCACAATATAACATAGTTCAACTCTTTTAATTACCTTTAGTCATCATAGCTTAGGGCAATTCATTATTTCAGTCCTTATTGCACAAGTATTTATTTTCACAAATTCTAACAATATTTTAACATAAGCATTCATCTTAATATTTCACATAAGGTAGTTAAATAGACAATTCCATGAAATATGATTCAAAGTTCAACAATTAGAACATCCTAAACACTTTCACGTTATCAACTATGGCGTCATAAGCCCATTTAGCAATATCAACCCACAAGTCTAAGTCAACAACAATAGATACCATTTCATAGTTCACTTCATACATATGATCATTTTAACCTTCTCATTATCCAAATTATATCCATTAGAATAGATTCATAGTTCATAAGTTTCACATTGAAGGAAATACTAAGTTCAATAAACTCAACAAGTGTTAGAGTTCACTTGCCTCAATTAGTGAACCAGTCACTCCAAAAATCATGTCTTCCCCTTTTTAATAGAATCTGAATCACCACAATCTAATTTGAAACTGTCATAACCCAAGCATAGGGCCTAGACGTGACACAGCGAATGGGGGACCCAAAGGGACCCCAATCAAGCCTCTTAGCTCATTACACATCCTTGGTCGCGAAAGTAATAAAGTAACAACAAAGAGTTAAAATAAGGGAACATGGGGCTAAGGGACATCCTTCATATCATAAAATATCATAGAGTCAAAGAGAGTCAAGGCACATAGCATTATTTCATAACTTGTCTAACAATACCTCTAAACATAAAACTTAGCAGGGGCTAAGATAAATAGCTGGGCTTACCCTCATAGTCAAAGCATATAATAAAGAAAAGAGAGTCTATACATAGCATATATCAAGAGAAGTATGTCCTCGAAGTTAAGGACTCACCAACTTGCTTTGAGAGATACTACACTAGCCATGTGAAGGAGGAGGATTATCAAGTGGGCCTTTGGTTCATATATGGTAGCATTATGTAGGCATAGAGTACTCATTAGTATGTGTGAATATACTAAGTATGTAGGATGCAATGCAACAATTGATAAGCAACATAGTCAAAATGCATAATTAAGCAATAGATGTTCATATAAGAATATGGCATGCATAAATGATACTTAAAGTAAACATGCTTATAAATGGAATATATTACATGTATAAGAATAGACCTTCATCATAGACCAAGTAACTTAGTACTTGGAATCTAAGGTAGACCACCCCTTAGAAGTGATTGAGGTACCAACCCCTTAATTGGTTGATAGCTTACCACCCCTATCAAAGGTGATTGAGATACTAACCCCTCAATTGGTTGATGGCTTACCACCCCCATCAAAGGTGATTGAGGTACCAATCCCTCAATTGGTTGATGGATTACCACCCCTATTCAAAGTGATTGAGGTACCAACCCCTCAATTGGTTGATGGCTTACCATCCCCATCCTAGGTGATTGAGGTAACAACATCTCAATTGATTGATGGCTTACCACCCCCATCCTAGGTGATTGAGGTACCAACCCAGCAATTGGTTGATGGCTTAACACACCCATCCTAGGTAATTAAGGTACCAACCCCTTAGTTGGTTGATGGCTTACCACCCCAATCCTAAGTGGTTGAGGCATCACCCCTCAATTGGCTATGGTCAACTTTACAACACAATTGATACTTCCCATGAAATCAACATATACATATCAACCTTTTATCATCATAAAGTCACTTAACTCATATGCTTCAACAACTCAAGATATATTAACCAGACATTTCATCAAACGTTTGGTGGGTGTGCAACGTTAGTGTAAAATCATACAATTCAAGAGTGAAATCATGCAAGAAAACTTAATGTACAACCACCTATCAACACTTGGTAATACCTCTTGCAACGTACATCAAAACCGTTTATCAAATCTCAAGGTAGATCTAGGATTCATAGCTCAAAATATGCATAAACAATCACTCTTTTGTAAAACCCTAATATTGTTCATAGTCAAATTCATAAGAGAAGACCCATAAGTAAATCAACTTAGAAATATTTAATTTAGGTAAAAAAGAAGCTTGGGAACTATGGGTGAAAGGACCCAATGGTTGAAACCCACATACCTTTTCCTTGAAGAATTCTTGATGAAGATTAGAAATAGAGACTTGAAGCTTAAGTGGAATCCTAAGGATTCGAATGAGTTTTGAGACTTGAATTTTGGGGTGAAATATTTGTCTACACGTTTGAGAGAATAATGGGGAATGTCATGTATGATATGAAGGTGAAATATGGCTAAGTATAGGTATTTTCATACAGGGAGGACTTAGGCTGAAAACTCCAAAGTCTTGGACAGCACTTAAAAAAATGGACAAAAATAATACTATGGCGCACCCCAGCCACGCCGGGCTAGGAGCGTGCATAACTCACTAGAAATTGCATTTTGGAAATTTGAAATTGTGATTTGTTTGCTCTAAAATTAGTGTTAGACCCATTGCCTACTCAATTTTTCTCCCTAATCAAGAATATGAAGTTGGATTTTCGATATCACACACGAATTTTGAGATATGTGAAAATTACAATTTCGAGCACTTTCGAGGCACATTTTTGGAAACTTTTTGGGGTCATTTGAAAAATGAATTCACAATCACAATTCAGAACTAACAATACCAAAATCAAGCAAATAGCAAAAAGAGAAAAACCATCCCAAAAATCACTACTGGAAATCAATGACAAAATCTAGAAATTTTTAGATAAAGGAATTCATATCATGATTAGGAAACCATTAGTAAAATCAAATCATATATAGATTTGAAATGAGTCCATAATCATCAATTTCATAAAATCTCAAAGTTCATGAAAATCCCAAAATGTCTAGACTGAATCCTCCAATTTTGATGTTAAAGTCAAGGAGTAATTAATGGGTAATTATAAGAAAAGTGGAAAATACCTTTTTTTCAATCAAAAGCCTTTGAAAACTATATCACAAGTCATCTTAGCCAAGCTCCCAAAGTTTGAAAATGGAGGAAATGTTCATAACGAAAGTGCAAGGATCTAAAAATTCCCTCGTGAATGTCATTGTTGCGACACCCGAAAACAAATATAGGCCTTCGCTATAGCAACTTCACTATTACAACCTTATAGTCGCTATAGAGAAGGCCCCCTAACTATAGCAAAGTAGTAATACCGGCCAGGTGTCACGACCCAAGCCTAGGGCCTAGACATGAGAAGGCGAATGGCGAACCGAAAGGAACCCCAAATAAGCCTCTTAACTTGTCATTACACATCATTGGTAGTGGAAACTTATAAAAGACGTAAGGAGTAAGAATAATAGCAAAGGGTCTAAGGGGAGAGCTTGTATAACATCACAATCAAGAGACAAATAATCCAAGCTCATATCATAGATACATAAAACGTCTAACAAACACATGTAATACTTAGATAAGAGTAGGGGCCAATACAAAGCAACCCGGCTCACCCTCATAGTCAAAGTAGAACATAAAGAAGACTGTCTCAATATATAATAAGAATAACATAGACTAAGGTTCCTGAAGTGAAGGACACACTAACTAGCTTGAGTAGTACTAAACTAGCCATGTGGAGGAGGAGGAGGATCAACTTGGGCACTGGTTCTATATAGTGATATCATGTAGGCAAGAGTATGCATTAGTATGTTTGAATGTACTAAGTATGTAGGATCCAATTCAACAAGATATAGGTGTCATAGTCAAAATGCACAACAATATGCAATAGACATCATATAAAAATATGCCATGAATGACCAATGCTTAAGTAAAACATTTTTAAGTAACTCATACTCATATAGGATATTATATATGTAGAAGAGACCAAGCTAGATTTCCAAAGTACAAACCCCTTGGTTGGTTAATGATGGTCTCACCCCATCATCATGGTGGTGTGGTACAAACCCCTTACATGGTTGATGATAATTTCACCTTATCACCCTAGTGGTGAAGAACAAACCTCTTACATAGTTGACGAGTACAAATACCCACCTCGGTTATCAAGGTACAAACCCCCCACCCACCCAACAAAGTTATCTGAGTTCTTAGTCCACCCAGATCGAGCATGGTCTAATGCAACACTTTATATAGATTATATCATATACATAAGATCCTTTCATCATCATAACATCAATCATATCATATCTCATGCTTTAGACCTTCAATTCCTCAAGAAACCACATCCGGACATTTTATCGAACACTTAGTGGGTGTGTAATGCTAGTATAAAACCAGGAAATATAGAGATGAAATAATGCAAGAAGATCCATTTTAAAATCACCAATCAACACCTTGCAACAGGCTCAAGAAATATGCATCAAAACCCCTCATTAAATTTTATAATAGATCCAAGATTTATAGCTCAAAACATAGATACCTTGGTACTCACCCTTATTTTCTACACATGTGTGTAGGTAGTGAGCCAAAATTTTGCTGATTTTCTACTTCTCATTCTTTGGATTGAGTCATTGACAGTCAAGACATAGTATCTTGTTGTTCTAGAACACTCTCAAAGCTATCAAATATTATTATCATTTGTTTTGTTCTATTTGATAGAAAAAACCATTAAGACTCCTTTTTTTCTTATTCTGATGTATTAGAGGCTTGTGCCTTGTGACAACTAGTTCTGGGATGACATTTAGTTAGACTTATTCTTTATAGCCTTGATATTATTAATGTTATGTTGTTTAAGTTTCTGTGTTATCTAGTATTATGCTATTGTGATCTATTCAGACTACTCTCGGTGAGATAAAGACAAGTAACTTCACCCCCCTAAAATTAGCTCATGAGAATTTGGTGTCAGAGCCCTAAGTTAATTGGTCTCACATGTGTACAAGCTCAGTAGAATAGAGTCTCAAGGATTGACATGGAAACATCCATTTCTTATCTTTGAGAGGCTATGGAAAATGTTAGGAAACATCTCTTTTACTTTTTTCAATTTATTCCTACACGAAATCTTGATTTTGTGTTAAGTGTCATGTGTTCTTTTGATAGATGGCCAAATGGTAGGGGAGAGGCAATCCTTTAGTCTATTACTGAGGCCCTAGTTAGGGACAGGGCTATGGATAGAGTTAGAGGTCGAGAAGGGGCTGGGATCGAGGAGTAGGACCAACCAAAAACTATGAGAAGGGCATCTCCCCTGAGCTCGATCTTGAGATTGGAAGAGGTTAGGTCCCTCTAAAGTATGAAGCTACACTTCTATTACAAGATACTTTGTTGAGTGTGCTAGATGTTCTCCAAGGCATGCAAAGATAGTGCCACATGTACACTGAGATATTTATAGACCTGTGCAGATAGACATGCTCCTATTCAGGGTCACACTTGTGAGATAAGCACCCATAGTTACTGCACCAATACAAATTGATCTTGAGCCTGTACTTGCACCCATAGCTATGCCCAGTTTCAAAAGAAGAAACCACCCATGTTTCAAGGTGGTAAGGGTGAGAATGCTTATGATTTCTTGATTTATGATGTCAGATGTTAGAGGTTGTTGGCCTAGTTCATCCTTGAGGTGTTAGATTTATTTCTCTTCAGCTCATAGGAATCATTAAATACTGGTTGAGGACATATATGAGGTCTATACAAGTTGAGTCTCCTTCAGCTAAGTGGAATGTTTTATTAGAAGCATTTCAAGATCGATTCAATCCTTAGAGTTTTTGCAGGAAGAGCCGGATGAGATTTGAGAGTTTGACTCAAGGTGGTATAACCATTCCAGAGTATGGGCCTAGTTTTTCTAATATCATGGCATATCAAATGATATTGAGCATGTTTCCCATCTCTTCTCGAGAAACAAGTGGGCTATTACTTTGCAAAACTATGCTCAAT
>JAOTQJ010000083.1:9747426-9766043 GCA_025642045.1 Solanum sejunctum
TGGTATTGACTTACTTCCAGGCACTCAACCTATTTCTATCCCTCCATATAGAATGGCCCCAGCAGAATTGCATGAATGAAAAGAGCAGTTAAAAGATTTACTGGATAAGGGTTTTATCACACCTAGTGTGTCCTCCTGTGGTGCACCAGTGTTATTTGTACGCAAAAAAGATGGCACCTTGAGAATGTGTATTGATTATCGACAATTAAATAAGGTGACAATTAAGAATAAATATCCTCTCCCCAGGATTGATGACTTATTTGATCAGTTACGGTGTGTCAGATGCTTTTCAAAAATTGATTTGAGATCAAGTTATCACCAAGTGAGGGTGAAGGAGTGAGATATACCCAAGACAGCTTTCAGAACGCGCTATGGTCACTTTGAATTTCTTGTGATGTCATTTGGCCTAATGAATACACCAGCAGGTTTTATGGATCTGATGAATAGGGTATTCAAACCATTCTTGGATGTGTTCGTGATAGTGTTTATAGATGACAGTTTGGTATATTCAAGATCAGAAGAGGACCACTCAGATCACTTGCGCCAGGTGTTATAGACTCTTCGTGATCGAAAGTTGTATGCCAAATTTTCTAAATGTGAATTTTGGCTAAAATCAAAAGCATTCTTAGGTCATATTGTGTCTAATGAGGGAATAAGGGTGGATTCACAAAAGATGGAGACTGTGAAAGATTGTCCAAGACCAACAATACCCACTGAAGTTCGGAGCTTCTTAGGCTAGGCAAGTTATTATAGGAGGTTTGTTGAAGGTTTTTCTTCTGTTTTTGCACCCCTAACAAACCTGTCACATAAGGCAACCAAGTTTCAATGGAATGATGCATGTGAAAGAGGCTTCCAGGAGCTGAAAAATAACCTAACTTTTGCACCTGTGCTAGTACTTCTAGAAGGTACTGAGGGGTATGTAGTGTATTGCGATGCATCAGGAGTTGGATTAGGGTATGTACTGACACAGAATAGTAGGGTAATTGCTTATGCATCTAGACAACTGCGAACACATGAGAAAAACTACCCAACTCACGATCTCGAGCTAGCACTAGTTATGTTTGCTCTGAAAATATGGTGCCACTATTTATATGGGGTCCATGTTGACATATATACTAATCATAAGAGCCTGCAGTACATCTTTAAGTATAAAGACCTGAACTTAATACCTCAGAGATGGCTAGAACTAATAAAGGATTACGACGTTGATATACTATATCATCCGGGAAAGGCAAATGTGGTAGTTGATGCTTTGAGTCATAAGGCAATCATGAATACTGGTGATTAAGCTATGGTAAGACAAGGATTGACTAAGGACCTACGTCAGCAAGCAAGTTTGGGGGTTCACCTTCATGAGACTCTAAAAAAAGGGTTTATTGTACATAATGTTGCGGAATCTTCATTGGTAATGGAGGTGAAAGAAAAATAGTTCGAGGATCCTATTCTACGATAGCTTAAGTAAAAGGTGAGTCAGGGTGCAATAAAGGGCTTTGACTTGGCAAAAAATGGAGCACTTTACTACCAAAATAGGTTATGTGTTCCTGATATTACTGGATTAAGAAAGAGGATAATGGAAGAAGCCCATCATTCTCGATATTCCATCCATCTAAGATCAACTAAAATATACCATGATCTAAAGGGAATGTTTTGGTTGGGAGGCATGAAAAAGGACCTTGCCAAATTTGTGGCTCATGTCCAAATTGCCAATAAGTGAAAGTAGAACACCAAAAGCCAGGAGGTTATATGCAGTGTATAGAGCTTCCAACATGGAAGTTGGATATGATAAATATGGATTTTGTTACAGGTTTGCCTCGCTTCATCTCAGAAGTTTGACTTTATATGGGTAATAGTTGAAAGACTCATAAAGTCAGCACACTTCTTGCCAGTGAGGAGTGAGTATACAGCTGAAGAGTATGCTAATTTTTACCTCAAAGAGATAGTCAGGCTATATGGAGTCCCAATCTCCATTATATTTGATCGAGGAGCTCGATTCACTGCAAAGTTTTGGAAGTCCTTCCAACGGAGTTTAGGGACACAAGTAAATTTGAGTATAGTATTCCACCCTCAAACAGACGGTTAAGAAGAATGCACTATTCAGACACTTGAAAATATGTTGCGAACTTGTGCATTGGACTTTAAAGGTAGTTGGGTGGACCATTTGCCACTTATTGAGTTTGCCTATAACAATAATTACCACACGAGTATCAAAATGGCACCTTATGAAGCTTTGTATTGAAGGAAATGTAGATCACCAATTGGATGGTTTGATGTAGGTAAAACCACCTTATTTGGTCCAGATCTAGTACAACAAGCCACGGAGAAATTTAAGGTGATACAGCAGCGACTAGAAACAGCCCAAAGTTATCACAAATCATATACAGATGCCAAGAGAAAAGGACTAGAATTTCAGTAGATGATTAGGTATTTTTAAAGGTATCTCCAATGAAAGGAGTTATGAGATTTGGTAAGAAGGGAAAACTGAGTCCACGCTACATAGGGCCATATCAGATTATTAAGAAGTTTGGGCAGGTTGAATATGAACTAGAGTTACCCCAAGAGCTTTCAATGGTTCATCTAGTTTTTCATGTCTCTATGCTTCATAAATACATAGGTGACCCATACCATATCACTCCTATTGAGTATGTGCAGGTTATAGAAGATCTCACCTATGAAAAGGCACATGTTTCTATTCTAGATCGTCAAGTTAAGAAGCTAAGGAACAAAGAAATAACTTCAGTTAAAGTACTTTAGAGGAACCATCAAGCAGAAGAGATAACATGGGAAGCTGAGAACGTGATGAAATTAAAGTACCCTTACTTATTTGAAGCTAAAGAGGAAGTCCAACATGCAGAATTGGGACACTAATAGGTACATATGATTGAATACTTAACCTGTTGTCAAAGGTTTATGTAAGTAAAGGTTTAAACTTGGTTAAGCTATCCAATTGTGCTAACATTCGAGGACGAATATTCCTGGGGGGAGGATGTAACACCCCAAACCTTACAATACTAGTACAATTCAAATGAAACATGACATGGTTTGGTCAAATTAGCGGTAATTTTCGAAAAGTGCTAGAATCTCGTATTAATGGACTATATGTGCGTCTAACACTTAGGAGGGCTGAGTGTACACCTATTTTGTGTCGAATTGAGGATATTAAGGGCTTAAAATGAAGTGAGAGAATTGAAGTGCTTGCAAGACTTATTAAGCAAGTAGGTAAGTCACCTACGTGCTTAGCTTAAAATTGTTAGTTAAACGGAGACGAGGCTCGATGTCGAATTTGTCCAAGTTCGATTATGAATAAAGTATGTGTTAAAGGTGTAACTTTATCCCATGTTTCAGCATCAAATGGACTACATTTTCATACCAAGAAGTATAATAAAAATGGCCCAAAGACATCATAACACACTTAACAAATTGGGCCCAAAACTAAGTGAGAAGAAAGTTAGAAAATAGGCAGCCCAAGCCCATCAACTTGGAGACCCAATTAGGCCCAAGTGTAAGGGCCAAGCTGGTGGATAAGCATCTTATTATTATGTGGTTTAAGATGGTCAAGATCCAAGAGTAAGGTGTCCAAGCTAGGCCTTTAACATGGGATAAAACCAACACACAAAATCATTTCAACTTAGACAAAAAAAAATCTGCCTTCTTGGTATTTGTTTGCTCTAGTTTAAAGGGGTGAAAGATAAGCTTTACAACCTCACAATGGTCCTAAAAGAATCTCTAAACCTTGATTTTAAAGGTAAGTGAATCTACTTATGCACCTAGTATAATTTGTTTATCAAAACCAAAGAGACAAGTTAATCACACAAATGCTGGAATTTCCGGACAGATTGTATGCTAAGGATTCTTGTGTACTTTTCTTGGTAATTAAGAGATTTTTCTCTTATTGGTTGGATTTATTATGAAGTAATACTTATATATTTAACAAAGGTTAGTCTAAAAGTAATGTAACAAGGCTGATTAACCACTTTTATAGTCCACAAAAATGAGTCCTTATATGATATCGCAATTGTGTGCTTAATATGAACTTGTGGGCTATTGGATAGAAGGCCATTGCCTCACATCCTTAATGACAGATTTGTTACTGTCATGAGACTAGTTAAAGTCTGTTTATATGTGTAAATATTGCTGGAATAGTTTGGTTAGATTTTGAATAGGTTTGGGGTTGTCGACGTCGAAATGTAGTGAAGAAAGGTAACGTTATGCTATCCATTTTTAGATTGTCTGGAATTGTGATGCGTTGTGCTTTGTGGACTGTTGTAAGACTGTTATAGCATTAAAATAGATTGTACATGATGTGTGCATGCTAATGTGTATTAGAAAATATGATTAGGGGTAGAAAGGTTAAAGGAATATGCTCGGGTATATGATCACCCGCTTGCTGCCCATGTATTTATTTCTTGTGTGATTAGGATGTCAAGATGTGTCTATTGGCTGCTAATGCTAGTTTTATCACCTACTATATTGTAGATAACTATTTGGAGGAAGGTAAGATTATCTCTAGGTAGTAACGAGGTCATACAATGAGGTATGTAAGGTTATTTGATTTTGTATCACTTAGCATGAAACATAACTCTCTCCTTGGTATATAAAGGCATTCACCAACTCCGACATAACTATTAACCATGTCTCCATACTCTTTTAAATATTCATATGATTCCATATATAGTAACCTTCAAAATTGCATACATGTTTGGATACCAAGTTACATGAGTTCTTGTTATGAAATAAAGTTCACGAGTTATTCCATTTCATATGCATTTTATCATTTGTGTAATGTACTCTTTTCATTGTCATATTGTCTTATGTGATTATCCATATGTCATATGCTACATATACAGTCCTGCAGCTCTAATATTATGGCCACCAAAAGAATCATCTCAAAGGTAATTGAAAGATAAAGTACACAGTTTTTGATTGGTGGTAGCCCAAAGGGTTGAGTATAACCTAGCCAGGGATAATCCTATCAGGGGGGGATAGCCCGAGGGGTTGAGTATAACCTAGCCAGGGACGAACCCGATATAGTTTCATCACTGATCAGTTGGTCATTTGTTTTATAGCTATGCATAGATTATACAGTAAAGGTAAAGTAATATAAAGAACATAAAGTACATGATTCTACAGTATGACCAAAGGTGGTCCCAAATCTTACACTGGTGCATAGTCTCATTTGAGTTGTTACTTTATATACAGTATATCCTGCCTTACATACTCAATACATTAGCTCATATTGACGCCCCTTACGGGGGACCTACATTTCATGTTGCAGGTACAGGTGCTAGTAGATCTCCCCAGTAGAAGTATAGGACATTCAGCAGCTGTTACTAAGCTCTAGGTTGCTTCGCGGCTTTGTATATGTCTAGAATTTATGTGTTTTTATTTCACAATTTGTTGAGGCAGGGCCTATCCCGACCCTTCTCAGATATTTTTCTTTATTTAGAGGCTTTGCAGACTATGTAAAGTAAAGTTTAGTCATGTCTCATACTTTAAATATCTTGGCCCCAACAACCTAGTCATATGCACTTCCTTTTGACTTGTTATCACTGTTTATCTTCTTAAAGGCATGTTAAATGCAGAAACCCCCTATAGTATGTATAGAAAGCACATAAATACAGGTTGGTTCTCTCAAGCCTTATCGGCAACGGGTGCTAGTTCGCCCTAATAGGACTTTGGGGTGTGACAACTTTTTACCTCTTGCTATCAACACGGTCCTCGGCACCCCCAAAAAGGTCCCAGCGGGTGCTTTTAATGAGTTGTACCTTCACCCACCATATCAAGTTATGCACCACACTCAGCCGACTTCCATAGTTATGTGGGTATGACATACGGAGAGGGGCTACTGTCTATCATTTCCATTTGCCCATATGTCCAAGGTGGCCCAGGTTTGGGCTAAGATAGTGACGCATTCCTTCTTCCCGAGGTAGCACTTGACAAATATAAGGAGGGATCAAGTCTACCTCACATATGCAATTATGATGAGGATATAATTGAACTATGGCGCCATCTTCAGGCTAGCAATGTGGAAGTCCAAGACCCATAAGGGTTATAAGTATGCTTTCGGGGTCCTCATTACTACTTTATATCATAGGATAGGTGTTCCAAAGGAGGAGGAGGACTATTTTCCTATCATCTAGGCCCCCCTATGTTTCCACCAACATCAAGGGGTTGAATGTGTCTTTGGGCCCGGTCTTGACCATTGTTGAGAGAGCCTATCAGGATGAGCTGATTGTGGGCCACATGTACGACCTTGATGTACTATAACACCAGACTAGTCGTCGACCATACACGAGAGAAGAGATATAGGAGGTTGAGGTCTAATACCCACTAAACGCCCATGCTAAAGTGGTGTTGTGCATCATATCATGATTTATCAAGCCTGTGGAGGATGATATGCCCATGAGCTTGAGAGAGGCACATAATGGTGAGTAGGACAAGTCTAAGGATGAGGAGATAGCTAATGAGCTACCCGTCTACGTGGGGGTTGAGCCCATCCTACCAGGACTCGATAATGAGTGAGCACTATAATTCCTGCCTCATAGGCTTTATATGGTTAGCACTGAGGGAAGTGCAAAGTTTAAGTATAGGATGGGGATTGATCTATCATTATGCTTCTATTTCTATGTCTATTGGCATGTATTAAGACCACTATTTCTATTTCTGCTTTGTGATGTTATTGGTTATGTTTGGACATTTGTGTTAATGTTAGGAGTGAACATCTTTTCTTTTATGTTGGGTCTATAAATAATAACTATCAACTACTTCTAAGCATGGATGTGCTGATGTTGATATTCTGCCAATGCAATGAGTATTGATAGTTGCTTGTCTGTTAAAATAGTTGTGTTAGTCATAGTTAAGTGATGGGGGCCCTATTAAGGATGGATAATGACCATCCTAAGGGCATTCGTCAAATCGAATTCATATAGAGTGTGATAGTGTTCAAAATGGGCATCGAGCACAAATACTCAAACTCAGTTTAAAGGTAGCTGCTTGATCCTTGTAAGTCACAATAGTATGGATGCTTAATTAATTGAATTCATGTGAATACAATAATAGGAACTCTAGTGCTAACCTTGTGATGAGAGTGTGCCAAGAGGGAGAACTAATTGTGAGTCTTGGTTGTAATAGGTTCGAGAACTTGCATGGTATGTAGAGTAGACTTGGTAGTAGTCGGAACTAGAGGGGAGGATCTAGGCATTTCTTTAATAGATGAAAATGACCCTATTTAGCCCTTTTTGAGTCTTAGCCTATTCTTTGATTAACCATAATTCAAGCCAATCCCTTGTCTTTTGATAAAGTATTTGTATTTGATCCTAATTCCCTAGCGTTTTGGCACGGTGAATCAGAGGACAGGAAACTTGAGTGGACACCTGAGGGTTGAGAAATAGTAGAGTGTCAAAAAAAAGAAAAAAAAGAAACAAAATTAAATAGTGTCGACCAAATAGTGTTGGTCCGTGTTTGCTCCACGGCGTTGCCTCCACACGCGGAGTAAACACGAATGCACATTGTTTTGGCCCTTAGAAAATAAAAAATCATAGTCAGTATCCAGTGTTGATCCACAACTCCTCCGTGTTGTAGATCCATCTTGAATGTGCACTATTTCAAAAAAATTAATTATTTTCATTTTATGTGTCTACTTATTCGTAGGAGGTAGTGTCTTTTCATAGAATGTAAACAAGTTTGTGTACTTAAAGCATGAATCATTAAAGTTTTAACAAGGGCTATTGAATTAAGGAGGTTAGAAGGGGATGAAAGGAAGTGAATTGTGCTACAAGCGCTGAATTGATTGATTTGAATTAAAGTATTACACTTAACGCAGGGCAAGAATTTAGCCATTGAGACATGTCTGCTATATCCATAAATGTATCCCACCTGCTCGTAGCCTACATTACAGCTAGACAAAGACCTTTGTGATCCTCTAAGGAAAATTCTAACCAGGTCTAAGCTTACATTAAGGGCAAGCTTATGGAATCTGAAAGCAACTTGAGACATCTTTTCAGAGAGTGAGAGTTGTTTGTGTACCCATTTGTAATCTTTAGTTAAATTTTTAGTGGTGTACCTGAGTAATTCTTCTTGGTGAGGGCACATGATCATTCAAGGTATGTAATTGGAAGAACTGTTAAACATTTTGCATGAGTCTGCATGTATACATGAGTGTTAGGTGTAAGTAGCTTTTGCCCAGGGTACCGAAAATTGTTTACCATGGTTTATAAAAATGCAGCCATATGATGTTCATTGTACATATGACCATAAGGAGTCGCATGCATGTGTCTACCAAGGACGGACAAAGCTCTAAGTGTGGGGTGGTGATTTTAGGCATATTTATACGCCTAATTAGCCAATAATGCCCATAAATAGAGACAAGCAGAGGGTAAACTTATGGAGTCTAGGTGTTTTAGTGTATTTTTCTCTTATTTTGCTAGCACAGGGCCAAGTGTGTCGGATGGTTGTGTTTTTGCAGGAATTTTCTTTAATTAGAAAATTCGAAGTCAAACCAGGAATTGAGGAAGAACACAGCCTGGAATTTGGAAGATAAAAGTTAGTTAAAGCAGCCAAAAGACCAAAGTCCATGTGTCAAACATGGAACAAGGTTGTGGAAGCTAAAAAGTGCAGAAAAAAGCATGAAGCTGAAAAGTATGCAAGGTCCACATCGCGAACCTGTACAAAAGTTGTGTAAAACTGCTCAGTCAGAAACACAAGAGGTTCGCATTGCAGACCTGAGGACTCAATGCGAAAAAGTTGAATTATGAAATTTTTATTATTGTTCCATCATAGACTTTAGGTTTACATTCTATTTTTATGCAAGAACTGCAGTAGGGACGACAGAGAACTCTTTTCCACAATATTTTGGTTCGTTTAGTCTTTAGACTTTGGTTCTTGATATTTTCTAATTCATTCATGATGTATTGCACGTTCATGAATGTCTAAGTCTTCATATTCTGCGGTTGTAGCAATATACAATGTGTAGTACTTAACTTTGAATATCTATGAATGGTTTCTATCGATTATTCTTATACTATTTTTATTTGTACTTCTTAGCTTGATCAACTAGGAGGTAAATTAGTTGTTCATTCTAGATTTGAGAGATGTTGGATTGGATAGAATGCAGTAGTATAGGGAGCTTTTTTGACACTAGGAAACTAGGTTGATTTGTATAAGGGATACCTGTGACAACTACTCTCACACCTCGCTTGGTTCTTAATATGAGAAGATAAAGGCATTTTTATTGGTCTGTCTATCCCTGCTCAACGATGTAGTTAGCTAGTCAATAACGATAGGTCAGCAGAGGCGTACAACCTTGTTTAGGTAAATTAAACCCCATACAATAATCAGAAAATCTGATATAGATAGCCATTGTTAAGGCTAAATAGAGTCGTAAAGATTACAACCCTTGGATTACTCATTAATTGATAGATTGTAGTAATATCAGATTAATTTAGTAGAAATTTGTTCTTTACAGTCATTTTACTTAATTACACAAATCTCTTTTTACCCAAGCACCATAAACGTATTAACTGAGATTGGTGACTGATTTAATTCAAATCCTTTGGGTTCGATAACCCGTCTCTTTAATTAGGGCCACTACATTACTTGTGAGACCACATACATTTGCATGTGCTGGGGAGCAACAATGAGGAATGACCATTATTTAAAACATATGCATGAAGAATATGTGTGATCCACAAGTAAGGATTAATTGCATCTGGATAAGTAGGCTTCCCTTTGAACTTTTCATATTGAACATATATCAGATATACTCAGTCAATTGGTAGATGTATCTTTGAACCATCGATCATTGTCATACACCTAAACAATATAAGTTACACAACTAACTCTTTAGTTGGTTTTGCTTCTCATTGTTCTATTCATTTCAGCCATGAACTCTTCTTGGTTCATAAGTGCATAAAGAACTGGCCTTATCGGTTTCTCTTTGAAGCAGGTACATTATTTCTAAATGAGTTATCCCATAGATACACTATTTGATATACCCTGTATCAAACTTAAAAACAATTAAAAAGTCATATTACCTTATCCTTGTTACTGAACATTATCTCATCATGAGAATGGACCTTATATTATGTTAAAAATGTTAAACGGTCATCAATGACTTTGTTTGATCTCCTTGAATTTAGATTTTAGGATATCCATTCTTCTAGGTAGATTTACCGCCACGATGATTTGTCCTCGGTCTTAATCCATTCTCTTTGATGATCTCTCAACTCCCACTCTACTTAGGTCTTTTGTAAGTGGATTCGACACATTATCTTTTGACTTTATAAAGTCAATTGTGATAATTCTACTAGAGAGTAGTTGTCTAATAGTATTGTGTCTTCGACATATGTGATGAGACTTACCATTACACATAACGCTTCCAGCTCTTCCTATTGCCGCTTGACTACCATAATGTATGCATATAAGAACCATTGGTTTGAGCCAAAAAGGAATATCTTCTAAGAAATTCCAGAGTCATTCAACTTCTTCACCAGCCTTGTCTAAGGCTATGAACTCAGCTTCTATTGTAGATTGAGCTATACATGTTTATTTTGATGATTTCCATGATATAGCTCCTCTATCAACAATAAAAACATATACACTTGTGGATTTAGTTTTAGTTGACCCAATAATCCAGTTTGCATCACTATATCCTTCAACTACTACTGGATACTTGTTATATTGCAAAGCAAAGTTTTGAGTATGTTCTAAATACCCTAAAACTCATTTCATTTCCATCCAATGAGTTTGGTTGGGATTGCTCGTGTACCGACTCAATTTACTTAAAGCACAAGTTGTGTATGATTACGTAAAGTTCATGATGTAAATCAAACTTCCCAACACTCTGGCATAATCCAATTGAGACCAAACGTTCACCTTTATTCTTAACAAGATTATGATTCAAATCAATTGGGACTTTTGCACTTTTGTAGTATAGGTACTTGAATTTTTCTAGTACCATGTTGATATAATAAGATTGAGACAATGCTAGACCTTGAGGAGCTTTTTTAATCATAATTCCTAATATCAAGTCAGCAACTACTAGGTATTTTTTTTATCAAACTTACTAGCAAGCATACATTTAGTAATATTTATGTTAGCAATCTCGTTATTCATTATTAACATATCATCCACATACAAGCAAACAATGACAAACTTTATTTGGAGTATTCTTAGTGTAAATACATTTGTCACACTCAATAATTTCAAAATTGTTTGACAATATTGTTTGGTCAAATTTTGCATGTTATTGTTTGGGTGCTTGTTTGAGTCCATACAAGGACTTAACAAGTCTATACACCTTCTTTTCATTTTTAGGAACTATGAACCCTTCCGGTTGCTCCATAAAGATTTCTTCCTCTAAATCTCTATTTAAGAAAGTTGTTTTGACATCCATTTAATGAATTTCTAGACCATACATCACAGCTAACACTATTAATATTTGAATTGACATAATTTTTGTTACCAGTGAGTACATATCAAAGTAGTCAAGACCTTTATGTTGTCTAAATCCTTTAACAACAAGCCTCGCTTTGTATTTGTCAATAGTTCCATCAGCTTTATGATTATTCATTTAGACCTTAGGGGTTTATTTCCAGGAGGAAGATCACCTAATTCCCATGTACAATTACTTATTCAATCTCACTATTGACTGTCTCTTTGTAATATTGTGCTTCTGAAGAAGTTACAATTTCTTTGAAGGTTCAAGGCTCATTTTCTAAGAAAAATGTTACAAAATTTAGTCCAAAGGAAGTAGAGGTCCTTTGACGTTTGCTATGTCTTGTATTTTCCTCATTATGATCACTTTTTTTTCCTTGAGGCTATTTAGTACCTTTATTAGATAATTCATATTCTTTCTTGTACGAGTATATTGTATCAAAGAATTCAGAATTATCTGATTCAATTACTGTATTAATATGAATATCAAAATTTTCTAATCTATGCACCAAAATCGATATGCTTTACTGTTCATAGCATATCCTATAAAAATACACAATCAACCATTTTATCTTAGTTTTGTTCTCTTAGGTTTAGGAATCTAGACCTTAGCCAAACACCCCCACACTTTCAAGTTTTCAAGGTAAAGCTTTCTTCTTTTCTATTTTCATATGGAATATATTGTATTTTACTATGGGGAACTGGATTAAGTATTCGACTATCTGTAAGGACAACTTCATCTCACAAGTTTTGAGGTAAACCAGAACTAATTAACATGGCATTTATCATCTCTTTAATCATTTTCTTCTTCCTTTTTACAATTTCATTGAATTGTGGTAAGTAAAGGGTTCTTGATTGATAAATGATGCCATATTTCAAACATATTTTCTCAAAAGAAGATTCATATTCGCCACCTCTATCACTCCTTATCATTTTAACTTTTTGTTCAGTTATGTCTCAACTTCGCTTTTATATTGTTTGAATGCTTTAATTGCCTCATATTTACTACTAAGTAAATAAACATAGCCGTATCGTGTAAGTCTTTAATATATGTTATGAAATATTTCTTCCACCGTGAGATGATATTGACTTCATGTCACAAATATCAGTGTGAATTAAGTCCAAGGGATTTTAATTCCTTTTAATTGACTTATAAGGATGCTTAACATACTTAGATTCCACACATACTTGACATTTTGACTGTTTATTTTCAAACTCTGGCAATAGAGTCAATTACTCATTTGTCGCAAGGTTTTATAATTGACATGTCCTAATTGTGAATGTCATAGATTATTTGACTCAAGTAAATAAGAAGAAACCTAAACTTTATTACTTTCAATAACCATTACATGCAGTTTGAAGAGGCCCTCAGTCAGGTAGCCTTTTCCTACATGTATCTCAATTTTGCTAATTACAATTCTATTAGAAAGAAGAACACATTTAAATCCTTTCTTTACTAAGAGACCAATAGATACTAAGTTCTTTCGCATTTCTGGAACATTAAAAACTCTATTTAGAGTCACCACCTTTCCTGATGTCATCATCAAACACACTTTGCCATAACCTTCAACTTTTGTTGTGGAAGAATTTCTCATGTAAATGTCTCAGCAGGCGCAGCGGGGGTATATGTTTCAAAGGCTTCTTTAACAGCACAAATATGTGAAGTGACTCTAGAATCAAGCCACCACTACTTGGGATTTCCTACCAAGTTGCATTGAGTCAACATAATATATAAGTTTTTCACTTCTTCATTCTTTTTGATCATATTGGCTTGATTCTATTTCTTTTGCTTCTTTGAAGAACGGGGATCAATAGTTTTATGTCCAGCCTTCCCACTGTTATAATAATTGCCTTTAAATCTCTTTTTAGGCGGATTGTCCTTTGGTCTAGATGACTTCTTTTTCTTTTTAACATTTGGCCTTCTTCAATAATATTTGACCTGCTATTGTTGAATTTGTTTATGACCTCTTTTCTGCCGCCTTATTGTCCTCTTCAATTCTCAAGCGTACGATGATATCTTCAATAGTCATCTCCTTGCATTTATGCTTTAAATAGTTTTTGAAGTCCTTCCGAAGTGGGGGTTTAGAATGATGGCTGCCATTTGAAAAGTATCATTCACAACCAATCCTGTATTAAACATTATGTAAGTATTAGGAACAAATCTAGTATGTTCACATTAGGTATTAGATAAAATTATACCTCCTGGAAGGAGATCATGAATAATAACTTGCAACTTCTGAACTTGGGTAACAACAACTTTATTGTATACTATCTTATAGTCCAGAAACTTTACCACAGTAAATTTTTTCATTTTGGCATCTTCCATTTTATACTTCTTTTTCGAGCATACCATAGTTACTTGAAAGTCTTTGTGTTACTATACACATAGTACAGATCA
This sequence comes from Solanum sejunctum, assembly GCA_025642045.1. Lineage (NCBI taxonomy): Eukaryota > Viridiplantae > Streptophyta > Magnoliopsida > Solanales > Solanaceae > Solanum > Solanum sejunctum. Next base: position 9,761,255 of record JAOTQJ010000083.1, read on the forward strand.
TCTTACAGGATACTCAAAATGTAGTTCCTACATAGAAAATCTAAGTCCCCCCAAGCTTCAGTCGCTAGGAGTCTTTCATCATTCGAAGTTCCTTTAGCTAGTTCAGGAACATTTTCATTAATGTATCTCTATAGACTCAGGATAGTCAAGTAGAAAAACATCTTCTGCTGCCACCTTTTAAAATCAACACCAGTAAATTTTACAGGTTTTCCCACTGGTAGAATTATAGGGGCAACATTTGAACCACTTGAAGATGCAGTAAATGGTATTGTAGCAGATGTCGTTCCAACATTCATTTCATTCGAGTTAGTCATTTTTTCTGTCACAAGTAGATAGACAATTTAGTATACTAATCAATAAGATGAATTTGTATACTACTTATTTCTATCACAAATAGTAAAATACTCAACTCTCACAGAATATATAAATTTTAGACAATAGGAATACAGAAAGAAAAAAAACAAACTATTAAATTCCTTAAGCTTGTCACCACCTCTGTATTCAAATAATACCAGAAACTATAAATAAGAAAAATTAAATGAAATTATCAAACAATTTGAGTCCACAGAATTCATTGTGTGTCCTTAAGGAATTTAATCTGCTCACTGTACTTGAGGTTTGTGGATTATTTTCTCCCAGATAAAATAGATGTAAACTACAAAAATAGTGGTACTACAAATTCTTATAGTTTTCACCGAACTCAAGAACCAGCAATGGATTCACACAACTCAAACTTTACTTTGTAAGAAAGGCTATGCAGAAGAAGAGAAAATTTTCTGTTTGAAAAATGCAGAAATCACCTCTATTTATAGGTAGTGGGTGTGAATTTGCTAGTCCCAAATAGTCTCATATGTTTAGAACTGGTATGGAGTCTCTTGGGAATGAAGGTGACCATTCTGAAGATTTGTACGCGCGAAAACCAAAAGTTGGTTAAACTAATTAATTTTGTGAATTAATTTAATTAATAAATAATTGATAAATTAGTTTAATTAATAAATAATTTATAAATTAAATAATTAATTTATTATTAATAAAAATATCAAAAAAGGAAAATTTTGAGATTGGTTAAACAAATATTGTCTAAAAATTTATCAATCAATCATTTGTCGAAGTCGAAGCGAGCCGAGCGAGCGATGATGACGGCGAGAGAGGGTCCCCTTTACTTGACTCTTTAAGAGTTAGAGGAAGTGTTTCCTAATATAAGGACAACACTTTTTCTTTATTTTACCGATCAGGTAGAAATGACTCTTCATTTCCCTTTACTTAATTCCCCCTCCCCCCACATTTTTCTTTGTCTTTTAATCTTCATTTCCTTTCAATCTTCATTTCCAATTCATACTTATTACTTAAACCCAACAGTTCAAATATACATTCCAAGAAATATACCACCCGTTCAAATATTAGGTCACACTAGTACCCCATCCATCGCTGAATCATCTCCTATTCCCCCAAATCAGAGCACCCCAATAGGTGATAGTACTCAGAGCAACACAGTTGGCGAAGCTAAGTCCTGTGCTCATGGGTATCTTGCAAAACTTATTATTCTTACTCCTACAGTGTAAGTCAATGTTTATAGTATTATTCTTATATATTATTTTAATTTATGGTAGACCTTCAAATAATGTCTTCATTATACAGATTGGAACCCTCCTCAATATGTTCTACTTTCATATACAAGTCTTTCAGAAATGAACTCGATCCCAATGGAATCAATTGAAAAGGTGTCTCACAACCTGTAAGAGATTTTTATTTTGGGGAATTCAAGATATAGTTTTTCATCATAATTGAGTTTAATTAATTTTTCTATAGATAGAATTTTAATTTCATTACTTTCAAAACTTATTTCAGAAGGAATTCTATTGGATTCTTCCACTAATGAAAATGCAGTGAGGAGACAATGGAAATTAAGGTAGAAACAACGTATATGAATTTTGTCTCTAAAATAAAAAAAATAAGAGAACTAATCCAGGATATATAATTGATACTGTATGAAAAAATTGGATGAGATTGATTCCTTCACTATGTAATCACTTGCTTCCTATATTGGTTGGGCGCATACAGAGCATGATTTCTTCACCATCAGATCAACCACATACTCTTATTAGTGACCCATCATCTAAGGGACCTATAGTATCTCCTTTTACTAATATTGATGCTAATGACCATAGTTCTTCTTTGGGACATTAGTTTTTCATTTTGTATGGTTTTATTTAAAAAAAACTTTGATGGATATGAAAATACTAGTAATTGTAGATGTTTGCAGTAATATCTGAACTTAATTATATAATTTTGGATTTTGCTATCTTTTGAATCTTATATAAATATTATTTACTATGAATGTTAGTTGTTTTTCAAGGTACGAAATAATTTACATTTATTATGTTTGATAACGTATAGAAAAAATAATATTTATAATAAATTCTACGTGCTAAAACAAAATTGCAATGGGTTATGAAAAATAATTTTTTGCCACTAAAAATTGAGCACAAATAAAATAGCGATGGATTAGTGACAACATATTTTGTCGCTATTTTATAAGACGACGAAAATACTCTATGTAATTAGCAACAAAATATACAAACATAGCGATGAAATATTATTTGCTAAAGTTTGCTACAGATATCATTTTGTTAGCAGATCATCGCTAAATTTACTACAGAATCTATTTTTCCATTGCTAAAGGATTAGCAACGAGGAAAATTGCAACGGTTAGTAATTCATTGCTAAACATGTTTAGCGATGGATCTTAAATTATTCGCGACAGATTTCGTCTGTCACTAAACACATTTTTCGTAGTGTGCTAAAACTACCAACAAAAACTTCAAAAATTATGACAAGACCATTTTCAGTATTAGTTTCACCATTTGAAACTAATAGAAAAAATTTTGATAACTCAGAATATTGACAAAGTCAAACTTTAACTCCGAGAACAACTAAAAATGCAACTTTGGATCCAAAATTCTTATTTTACTCTGAATTTAGTTCTATAACTTTTCCTAGACCAGATTTGATATTTATGTCAATCACACAATCAAGGTATATAATAGTTTCGTGATAAGAATATTGATGAGTAACTATAATAGAATCTAAGACAATAACAATAAGTGCAACAACTAGTACCACAAATCATCATCATGTCTAAAATCATTATATTTTTACTAATAGTCAAGTGTACCAAGATACCGGACCTCACATGTCCCAAGATGTACACATGGTTCTCGAAAATATCTCAATTACCAAAAAATTCCACAAAACCTTTCAAATAATATCACAAGTCTCATATTATCACAATAACATCCAAAATAGCTCAAATCTCAAGAATACATTATAATTTATCTGCAGAGCCATAATTTACTCCAATTTCAATATGATCGATACCACATTTTTTCTCAAAGTACTATCATATCAGCGTAATTACTCAAGAAATATTTTAAATCTTATAATAATCATGACACATACATATCGAATAACTCAAATCCAGTCTAAAAAAGATTAGACGAATCTACCTCGATATCAAAATCGCACTCGGATAAGCTTTTAATCAATTAGTCTCTGAACGATCATCGAATCAATCAATTGCTATAAAAAGTAGGTACTATGCTCAAGAGATAAATTTTGATACTCATATTGGCACGAATTAGTCTTAGAGGCAAAATGTTCAAAATTAGAACTAAAATTCAAAGTTCTCGAATTTGAAAATTGACTTGAAATTATGAATCTATGTAAGAAAAAAGAGTTCGTGGGTGAAAATACCTTGCCTTTAAGCCTAATTTCGAATCCATACATGTATTTAAACAGCTTCCAATTGCCACTTGAATAGTGAAGCTTCCATTTAGTTAGCAACTTTGTCTTATTTAGGATCTTGGAACTACACTCTTCAGTGAGCACCACAGTTTCAAACTCAACCAATCTGTTCTTATTGGCTACAATTTCTTTCACATACTTGGCATACTTTGGGATCCCCTACAAAAACAACAATAAGAGGTAATTTAATCTGTACCTATTTTAGGAGCCCAATAAACTTCTAGAAGCACTCATCCTCCTTCTTTTTGAACTTTTGAGGGAAGGGAGGAGGAGGCCTTTGCTTTGGTTCAGGCTCAACATTTGAAGGGATGGTATTTCCACCCTTATCTTTTTTCTCTGGACTAGAATTGTCCATATTTTTATGCTTTGGTACCAACTTTGTCAACGACTTCTCACTTCTTATGCTCACAACATTCACTTGCTTAGGGTTGGGGTCGGTGTCACATGGCAAGCCACCTTCGGGTCTAGCATTGATTATGCTTTCCAATTGCCCAACCTGGTTTTGGAGATTTTGAAGGCCCTGCCTATTCTTGAGAATTTCATCATCTTGCTTTTGCTGATTAGCCAAGATTTGCCTCAGCACTTCACTATCGCTTATACCTCTAACATTTGTTTGATTTGTAGGATGCTGTGCTTGCTGATTGTAAAACTACCCACCCCCTTGTATTCTGTATTAAGGTAGTCCTAGATATTGTTGATTACCCCAAGAGAAATTTGGATAGTTTCTCCAATTGGGGTTATAAGTGTTCTCGAAACCTTGTTGGCAACCTTTGCTCGCATTTCCTACAAAGTTGACGGCCTCGGGTTTCGACCCAAAGTACTCAGCCATGTGATCTTTACCACCACAAATATTTCACAAAGTATTCTGCTTCTATGGGACCATATTTACCTGAGCTTATTGCTAGCCCAAAGACAAGTTGTTGAAATGGGTGATCAACATGTTTGCATAGCTGACCTTGGGCTTGTAAGGAGGTCATTGCATCCA
>JAOTQJ010000083.1:9766143-9802114 GCA_025642045.1 Solanum sejunctum
AAAACAACATTTGACGGTATAGTGCATAATTGTCGCATGTAGGACGTTGGGAAACTTTTTGGGATTGTTTAGTTGCAGGAAATTATTACTTTGGTTCTGAGTATGATTGTTGTGGTCTGCTGATGATCCCATTTTGGGACTCATTTGATGGGCCTAAAAAACCCAAGCTACTAGAATTTTCACACCACAAGGATCTTCTATGGCTCATACAGTAATCTATAAGCCATAGTTGCCTCTCGTGAGTAGAACCAGTAGCCTGAGGTTTCTGAGGTTCCATCAGATGAAACCTTCTATAGGTCATAGTTTAGTATACAACTTGTAGACAGGTTTCATAGCGTGATGCCTGTAAATGTTTAAGTCTGGAACTATATCAACAATTCAGTCTATGGCCCATAGAATGTTCTGCACCTAGTCTCATAGATACAGTTCCAGTAACTGATTTTACTACACCCTGCCACCTAAGAAGGCTTTTTATGGCCCGTAGTTTTTCCTACAACCCATCGATAAGCCTTCGTAAGTTCTTATATCAATTCTTTTGATAGTTTCTTATTTTCCATTCCTATACTACTAGGCTAATCAATACGTAAAATGTGAGCATTTTTGGTATTGTTCACACATTCCCTTCGTTGACTTATCAGCTACCTCTCTTGAGGAATAGTTTCACAAAAATGGAGACGAATCGAGATAGCATCTGATCTTTTTTCTGGATTGAGTAGAAATGGATATGTGAGGTTTGTTATCTTCCTCTATGCATATCTGTGATAGGTACTTCACCTGGAAAAGCATAGGGTACTATACTAATAGAAACCGCTTCTTTCCTGGCAACTAGCTTCTCAAGTGGGCATCTTGGTAAGCAAGCTATCTTCAGCATCAGCTCCATGGCCCTAAAACCAAGGAGAAGTGATATTTAGGCCATATAGCGACATTTAAGAGATCAGTCCTTGAACGTTCGAGGCAATTTTGAGGCTAGCGGGTCTCTCGAGGACCTCGGTGTCCATTTTAATATAGGAATCGAGCAACTACAGACATGGGTAGTTGCCAGATAGGCAGGGCAGCCTCAGGCTTAGTCCATCACGGTCTGCCCTCTCCAGTCTAACGAGGAAGGTGGAAGGGATAGCAGTTCTATTCAGATGACTTCCTCCAAAGAGGGCTCAGAGTCCCGACCTAGAGAGGAGTCAGAGTCTGAGTCCTCTTCAGTACTCTGAGCACCACCCTCACCTTTGAATGTATTATCTAACAATTATGTGTACGGGGCATATAGAATATATACTAGGATAATATATAGAAGGATGAGCAGGGTTGATAGGCCTGTACCATATTCAAGGAGCCTTGAATTATCATTACAGGTCTAGACAGTGTCCCTTGACTCCAGGAAACCATTGCCCGATACAGACTTCACTGGTTGGAAAGCAACGTCGGGGTAGAGAGTTCTTTGTCCAGATGAGATATCTAGCCTATAAGGCCATATTTATGAGATGTTTTGCTGATCAAATTACTGAGCAGGGCAAGGACCTTGAGTGGGTATCTACTTTATCGGTGCCACACGTGAAGGCATCCCTCATCTTCACTAGTATAGTTTAGTGGGTTGTTGTTAGTTCACGGATCTAACCCATATATAGAAATAATACCTTGACACCGAGCTGCATTTTACTAGTTTCTAGTATCTTAACTGGATATGAAATTGATAGGGCTCGCCTGATTGCAGAGCAGATTCATGAGGTGGCCCTAAAGAGGTTTACCTCCATCCCCTTCCCTTGCTTGCTATATCATCTCTATAGAGCGGTAGGGGGGATATCCCTTACCACATGGAAACTCTGATCGAGGTTCAGAGGATATTTGATGCCAACCTGATTAAGGCTGATAAGAATCCAGTGGCCTTTCGATGAGCTCCACACCCTCCAATACAGATGCTTGAGATGTTCACTAAGGTGCAACCGTTTGAGCCTCCACCTTCTTCAAGTTCTGCTGCTCCTACTACTGAGGGTCCCCACATACCAAGGCTAATAAAAAGAGAGGGGCCACTATTACCACTACCATTTCAGAGTCCATGCCCACATAGTATCCACTCATTGACATGGTATACATGTCATTGGCATCTATTTAGGACCTGGTGTAGAGGCAGGCATGCACGGAGTCCTAGTTGACTCAGCTGCTATAGCAGATTCGGCATTGGATTCACTAGGCCATCTTAGAGGCCAAGGCACATATGCAGACACACTGTGTGGCTACTATTCAAGAGATACTTATACCAATACATAGGTGCATTGATACATTTGAGAGTCTAGCAGAACAGAGCCTCAGTTTCCCTCATCTTATTGATATGACAGTTATTCAAACAGAGATCCAATAGCTTTGATCCGAGATATGGGCAGCAGTATCAGCACCTAGTGTGCCTTCTTCATTTTGATCCTAGTGAGGTAGTCATTGATCTGTTTAGACCTAAAGAGACACCACTCTGCTCCCTCAGGAAGCAGCCCTACACTAATGATGTAGCTGCCACAAGGAGATAGGTGGGGATGCTGGAAGAGGAGAAGTTTGAGATTGCAAGACTTCTCTTCACGCAGTAAGAGGAGGCATGGCAGACACATGAGTTAGAGATGTTGAGGAGTACTAGACCCACCAATCATGTTGTCACTACTGAGGAGACCACCAGACAGATTGAGGGTGTTCAGTCCTAGTGGGAGACCAGTGCTAAGGCACCCACTTAAGTTTCTTTTAGCCCTTGTGCTTTGATATTGTCATGTTTTGTGCATTGAGGAAAATGCAAACTCTTTTTGATGGGATATGGGTGGTTATCGACCTCAATGTAGTGTGAGTAACTATGGCCTATAACTATCCCAAATTTTGAGTTTGATGGGTTTTATTGTCTGTCTTCTTTGCCTAAGGACATTTATTTTCTATTGACTGGTATATTTAGGATATGTAGTTAGTATTAGTAGCATGCAGTATAGAAGTCTATGTCATATTATTAACTTTTTTTTTGAAAAATGATACCCATCAAAATTTTGTTAGGTAGTCTTGATAATAACTATGTAATATTGATGACTGATAGTGCTTGTTCTGATAAATGATGTTTAATTGTAATGAAAAGCATGATATGAGAGTCTATGTTAATTGTGTAGTCAGTGTCATATGTGTGTGAGCTTTCTTAGCTTAATTCTTATACTGTGTTCCAATTCAGAACTTGATAAGTTACTCTGACTTAGATGTAGGTTAGTTTGTTAGCAAGGGATCTTAGGCCATTGTTTATATTAGACCACTTAGTCTAAATGACCAACCAAATGTGTAATGTATCCCTTGATCCCAATGTTTGAGCTTTGCATCTACCCTTCTCATTGTCAAAACCTAAGTAACCTAGCCTTGGAGAATGTGAAATCCTAAAATTGGTCGCGGTCCTTCCTTGAATATTATGAACCTTGACTGAGGAAAAAAGCTTAAGTTGACGGTGGCTATCAAAAGTGGTCGTGGTTCATAGGTTTAATATTGTGTACCTCACCTGAGGCCAAAAGCCTAAGTTGGGTGTGGTTGATGTAAGAATAATCACGCTAAATGGGGTGGACACTGGTGATACATAAAAACAGGGGGAAATGTGCTATGGGTGCAAAAATAATAAGTAGATGCTTAAAGAACGAGCTAAAAAGAAAAAAAATGTGAAAATCAAAGGCAATGAGCTAAAATGAGAGTAAAGAACCTAGAAAAGTTTGAAATTAGAGAAATTGAGAATGAGTTGAAAACTAATAGTGCTGGTAGGGAAAAAGTATAACCTAACACAGTGTCAAGGAGGGTCATTAGTCACTATGTTCCCAAAACATCATACTAAAGCCCCCTAAGCCTACAAGCCAAAAAAGTACTATAGTGATCCTAGCCCAAGTTTTCGAAGGTCATAACTATAACAATAGGAGCAAGCATACGGTATTGAGCATGGTATTTGAATATCTATTGTGAGTGTTAGTGATTTTATTTAGTCCCAAGCATCGAATCAGAAAATGCTATCATGAGTGGGATATAGAACTTCTTTTTGTGAGCGCACTTGCATTACACTGTTGATTCTAGGTTGGTTTAGCGATTGTTGCTTATCTGTGGTTGTCTTTCTTGTCATAGTTGCACTATCACATTTATTGATCTACGTTAGTTTGTTTGATGACTATCTGATATGCATTGATTAGCAGTGTGGGTATTTGTGATTGATTTGGAGATGATGTATGCCATTAAACTCAGGTCTGTATGTTATTATACTACTTATATAGATTGGGTTCATTGCTTGAGGACAAGTAACAATTTTAAGTTGAGGATATTGATGTGCTATTAAAATACAACACTTTTGATGCTTAAAACTTGGAATTTTCTTTATTCTCAAAGCGATTTTGATGGGTTTGATGTGTTTTTATATTTCTTTTTAAGGATATTTTGGGTACAGAATTACAGATGCTGAATTTTTAATGTAGTATGAAGCACTCTATAGACCATAGGAATTGCCATAAGCTGTAGAGTGGTTTCGCAATTGAGATCTAGTGAAGGGCCTATTTTCTGAAGTGGCATCCACGAACTGCTAGATAAGCTGTGGAATTTTAGACGACTCGTGGATTAGGTTTCATACCTTGAGGATGTTAATTTGAGAAGTTTCAGGAAAGCTGTCAGAAAAAACCCTATGTAGGATGTAAGTTTGAATACGACCTGTAGAAAGGTCACGTACAAGTGATGGCCTGTTTTGAAGAATGAAGACTATGAAGCCCAGGTACGGGCCGTAGAATTTTGTATGGCCTATTACCCCAATCGTAATGCCTGCCAAATCCAATTTTCCTATTTTATTTTGGACTTGTATTCTAGTTATTCTAAATAGGATTTTTAGTCTTTTTTAGTCAGAGAACGAAGAGAGAAGGATTGAAAGACAGATGAGACACTTGGGAAACAACTTTGTGATTTTTAACAATACTTTGTGATTTCTAGTAAAGAGTTTGGGATATCTTGTTCTTAACTTTATCATTGTAAGTAGTTAATTGTGTTATTCTATATCATGATTCTTTCATCTACAATGATTATTCATAGCTAAATCCACAACCAGAGATGTGAGAATCATGAAGAACTAACAAAGTAAAATTGGATAATCCATAATTTTTGAAACAGTTTAGGCATGTGTGAATTATTTCTCTTCGTTTTTATTGCATTTTAATGGTGGCCAGTGTTAGAACTCAGCTAGTTGTTACTACCTATATCAAGGTAGTAATGAATGGAAAAAGAGATTAATTAATAGGATTTGATGTGATCCCTCTCATCTAATCAACCGAACTGGATCAAGGGGAGGTTGTACTGGAACAATAGGTAATGTTTAATAATGTTATATTGCGGAGATGGATCAACTCATAAGTGAAACTCACCTCAAAGGGTTTGGTAAACTTAACTTACCGTTCTGCATACAGCATAGAAGAACAAATTATGACTATCTGGTAATACCAAATTAGGAAATCATGGGGAATATAATACCTTAGTTACTTCTCTCACAGGTTTCACAACACATGTTCTAGTAACCCCTTCCCCCCTTTGGAAGATAAGTAGGTTAATTCATTCGACTTGTTTTCAATTACTCCGAGTATACCATATTACCTATTGAATTCGACCCTAACCTTGGTTAGGTTATATATCTTAACAACAACCGCTTAAACCTTAAAAAAAAGGTGTAGCTTGGGCAACATCAGCACTATTATTTTATTTTTAAAACCCTTATAGTTCTTTATTTTGTTTAGTAGCTCAACTATCGACTAATGCCAAGTCTTCGGATTTATTTTGTCATATTGCTTGTTTGTCTTCTTTCTATCTTTTCTCGTTATTATTATTATTGTCTATATTCTTGTCTTTCACTTATGATAGCCCATTGCCTATGGTTCTATCCTATTGGTTAGACTTACCTATTAGTGGGATATTAGTAAGTTCTATCATGACCTAAGAAATTTGGTCGTGACACTAACTCTTTTGAAGTCCTCTGAAAGGTCAACAATTATACAAAACCATTAGTTCGAAACTAATAAACTAAAGGCACAGTGTCACCATAATATTATACCCAACTTATTAATATGAAAAATTAACACATATATGCCTACACTACTCTTGTCCCCTAGAAATTAATGTGTTTGCTTTGATGCTATACTCACAGGATATGGATTTAGTAGAGAGAACTATTATAAACTACCAAAGAGCCTACACACTTCTCCAGAGATATTACTTAAATAGATCACACATTATTTACCCATACATTAGAGTTTAATTTAATAAGGATCATTTGAAATGAATATGACACATCCCATAGAGAAGCACCAAAGTCATATCCTAGCACTATATAGTTAAATCTGTAGTAAACCATGGTCTTTCCAAGCGGCGACACCAATTCTGCTCAACCTCCAAAAGAACAAATCTAACAATACAAATTCCTCATCAAATCCCATCTTCAAAAGAATTCAAAAGGTTGAAGTTTGGGTTGGATAATACATCAATATTTAGATTTAGCAAGCATGCCATGAAGCTAAAAGATATGATCTTGTAAGAATAACTGATTTCAACTAGAAATACGTGAACACAAAAATTCCAATCACCGAGTTTACTTTATTAGGGATCATTTGAAAAGATTGTAAATACTGGAAATCAATTGTGAACAAAAAGGAAAATGGTATGAGTTACATGTCAACAAATTATCATACTCTTAATGTAATAATATGCAAACGAATCGGGTATGATAGAACTTGCCTTTATTCCAGCAAGGCAACTCAGTCTAAATAGGAAATAATAAAGTAATATCAAAGACAAAGATAAATATTTTGAATATACAAGAATAAGAACAAGGAGCAGAAAATTATAATCTAAAATCATCCCAAAGCTAGTGTCATATGAACAAGCCTCTATTACAACATAATGAGAAATAAAATATTACAAGTTTTAATTGCCTTTGTTTCTCGAATAGAACAAAATAAGTAAAGAATCCTAACATTCTTGAGAGTAGGCTGGAATATATAAGAGACTACCTCTCAATCTACTCAAGTTTGGTTTGTAAGAGAAAGAAATATTAACTAGATCTGGTCTCACAAATTACAAACATGTCTAGAAGAAATGGTGAGTACTAACAAGTACCGAACAAGAGGATCTAAATACAGGTAGAGAATAAAGAACACAAGTACTCTTTCCACTCCCACTATTCCCAGGCTACAACCTACACTTAGGAAAAGCTAGCATACATAGAATATATTTACATAAGCACATACTTATGGTCATAATTCAATTACCTCAATACACAATAGATTCACCTCAACATATTCCAAGTACAATCTCATAGTTAATTCACAATCCATAATAGTATTTACATCAAGACAAGGCAATAAAATGAAATAGGATGATAAGATGCAATGAGAGAATGTAATGTCAAATAATCATGATGCAAGTTTGTCCTATAATACACATCTATTGATATAATCATATCAGAATCCATGGGGGCCTCACATTGACCATGTATCCACTGGAACCATTTCACTTCGGCATTTATCTTTTAACACTTGATAAAAGTATTTTCCTTTGGCTTTTTGTTACTCTTTGATGGAACCATTTCCTTTCAACATTTATGTTTCTTTTCTATCAAGAACTATTTTTCTTTGACTTATCATCAATAGTCGGACTCAATCAATATATTATCTCAATACAATAATCACTTTTAGATAAGTATGAAAGAATGTTAGGAGTCCGTACAATCCATATATTTGATAATCGAGCATTTATTCTCATTGTTCTTTCAATATTAGAATCATTCTCAAATATATATCACAGTAGTTACATCACAATTCTCAAGTTCTCAATAATTACTTTTTTATCATAGTTCAAAATTATTCATCAATTAGCCTATATCTCACTTGTATTCCTTTCACATTTCAATATAATATAAGATTACACAATATTTGTCCAATATCACATTCAAAATGTTTTAATAGTTGTTTCCACATTAGTATGAACAATACTCAACCACTGAGTCAATATAACCAATTCACAATTTTCAACAATGGGAATCACAAGTTCAACCAATGCCTCAATTCAAGGATCACTATCATCACATGTACATACTAATTCAAGAGTCAAGTTACATATACAATCACATAGCCATTTTCATTACCCTGACATGTTGTCTGGGAAACTCGTGATTAGTTCAAGCACTTTCGGGTTTTTCAATCATTATTCAACACATAAAGAAGGGAGATATAAGGTTCAATAAAATTCGACAAGGTTTAGAAATCCTCTTGCCTCGATAAATTCAATAAATCAATTCAAAAAGAGTTTTTTCCCTTTTGGATTCAAACCTTCAGCACCACAATCAGGTAAAAAATGAATTCACAAACATATTTAAAAAATAATGACACCAAGATCATACAATTTGGGAAATGGGTAAAATGGCACAAAATTTTGATATCAGAAGTTGATGACAAAATTTAAAAATTCTTAGATGAAAATATTTTTCATGTAATTAGGAATCTATTGTGAAAATCAATTCAAAAATAGAGATAAAATAAGCTCATAATTGCCATTTTTATAAAATTTGGGTTCATGCAAAAAATCCCCAATTTTCAAACTCAAAATCTTTATTTGATGTTAAAAACAAGAAGCAATTAATTGGGTAATGAAGATTTAGGCTCAAGATAACTTGCCCGATGAATTGCACTTGAAAATCACTTCAAAAATTACCACCCACGAGCTCCCCAAGAACAAAAATGAAAAATAAGCTCTAATTCCCTGACCATAGAACTGAAACCATGCCTCTGAAGTCACGTAAACAACATAGGAGTTGCTTAAGAGAACCCTTTCACTTAAGCAGCCTTTGCGTAAGCAAAAAGGATGATTGCTTTTGGGACCTTTAATTGAGGGAACAATGCTCGCTTAACTGGTCAAGCCTTTGCTTTTGTGAAGCCTGTACCAAACACAAGCAGAAACTAAATAGTCTCAAATTCCATAAAATAAACCATCGAGATTTAATCAAAATCTCATGAACACAAATTATATATGCAACACTATTAAATTTGACATTTGAGATTCAATAGAATCTTCAGAAATTGAATATGGTGTCTCTTTGACTCAAAATATGATAAGGCACAACTAAACTAACTCAAGACACTAGAAACATAAAAATATTATCGAAACATCCAAAAATTAAGAAAAAAAACTCATTCTAGTGCTAAAGTCATCTCTTAGAACCAATAGAATCATCAGAAATTCAATTCAAGCACCCGAACTCAAAATGTTGACTAAAGTAAGACCTAAGTCATACCATAAGTAAATTTCCAACTTAGGATCTAAAATCCACATAACAATGCCAAATTAAACTTTGACTACTCTTCCAAAGCATTTATTGCATTTCAGAACTATTGAAATTGACGAAAGTTTCTTTTGAGAATGGAATGTCCAAATGATTCAAAAATTCAAAATTAGGCAACTTAAGCCTTCAGAACTCAATTCTTTAGCAAAAATTAACTTTTTACAAGATTTTCAAAAAAACTAACTTTGAAAACCAATCAATTATGACTTGGGGCAACTGTCAGGAGAAGTAAAGTGATAATTTTTTTCAAAAATACATAAAATGATCTTTAAGGTCATTATATCATCCATCATTAAAAATTATTTTTATTCTCAAACATAAGGCAAATGACATACATGAAGTCTCAAAAATATAAGGGTAACATATCCGCATATCAAACTTGGTCTCCCAAGGGTCAATGCGTCCACTGAACCTTCACTGATGTTATCTCCTTAGTTCTCAACTTCCTAACATTCTATCTAGAATAGCCACAGGCTCCTTGTCATAGAATAAATCTGGACCCAACTCCATCGAATTAAGGAAAATCAATGAGACTTGTTTGGGATATAATGCCATAGCATCATACATAAAACACTGAATGCACAAAAGATAGATTAAGTGCTAAGGCAAATTTGTAGGCCACATCTCCCACTCACTCAAGCTCTCAAAAGGGCTAATATACCTAGGACTAAGCTTGGCCTTCTTTCCAAACCTCATGACATCCTTAGTAGGAGGATTTCTCAACCATACTCGGTCAGCCTCCATGAAATCTAAGGGTCAAACTTGCCTATCAGCATAACTCTTTTAATGACTCTGGATTGTTAGATACTGATTCTGATTCAAAAAAACCTATTCTATGGCATATTTAAAACAATCAGTATCAATGTTATCCACAGCAATAGAATCAAACTAACCTATGGGTGATCTATATCTCCAACCATGAGAGTCCTCAAAAGGAGTCATCTAGGTGCTAGAATGGTAACTATCATTATAAGCAAACTCTGTTAAAGGCAAATACTAGTCCTACTTAGCACCAATATCAATAACATATGTCTGAAGCATATTCGCTAGCACCTAAATGGTTCTCTCAAACTGCCCTTCTGTCTAAGGGGGAAATTTCGTACTTAAATCTAATTGAGTTCCCATCCTATGCTGTGGGGCCTTCCAAAAGTGAGACATAAATAATGGACCCCGATCAGACACAATAGAGATAGGTACTAGATGAAGTCTAATAATATTACTGATACGAACATGAGCTAACTTCTCTATCGTCTACTTAACCTTGACCGAAATAAAGTGAGCAGAATTAGTCAAACAATTTAAAATTACCCAAACGGACTCATAACCCACCACAAAGTCTATAGTGATTTATTCCTACTTCTATATAGGAATGAGCATCCTCTAAAACTTTCCCTTGGGTCTCTAATGCTCACACTTAACTTTTTGGCGCATCAAACAATTATACACAAACTTGGCGATGTCCTTCTTCCTACCATACCATGAATAGTGCTGACCCAAGTCATATACATCTTTGATGCCCTCGAGTAGACGTAATATGTAGTACAATGGGCCTCCTCAAGTATTAATCTAATCAATTCACCCATATTTGCCATACAAATTCTACCCCAATCTTAAAAATGCCATCAAAATTAAGCATGGCCTCTTTGGCCTCACCTCTATTCATCTTGTCTTAAATGAGACACAACTCTCATCCTCAAACTGCTCCTCATGGATCTGATCTATCAGAAGAGCGAGCCTCTAAGAAAGAAAGAATTTCCCTTATCATCTAAACAACCTATTGGCCAATATCTGAACATCTCTACCCAAGGGTTGCTCCTCGACTCGAATGGCTACAAGACTCCTCATACTAGAAGCCTTTCTACTTTATGCATTAGTTACCACATTGGCTTTTCCTAAATGTTATAGAATAGCAAAATTAAAATTCTTTAGGAACTCAATCCATCTCCTTTGTTTCAAGTTCAAGTATTTCTAACTAAAGATGTTTTGTAAACTAAAGTGATTAGTTAATATCTCGCAATGGACCCCATACAAATAATTTTGCCATAGCTTTAAAATGAAGACAACAGCTACTAACTCTAGGTCATGGGTAGGATAGTTCTTCTCATGAGTCTACAATTGCCTTTAGGCATAGTAATCACTTTCCTTTTTTGCATCTAAACACCTCCAAACCCAACAACACCTTAAGCTTTTGGAAGTTCTCCTCACACATATCTGACTAATGAAATACTACATTCTTTTGGGTGAGTCTAGTCATTAGGGCATCTATACTAGAGAACCCTGAATAAAATGTTGATATTACCCAGTTAAACCCATAAAAAATAGATCTTTATGGCAAAGGTTAGTCTGGTCCACCCTCAAAGTACCTTAATCTTTGCTAGATCAACCTTGATGCCCTCCTTGGACACCACATGCCCCAAAAAATGCCACCAAACTGAAACAAAATTCATATTTAGAGACTTAGCATAAAGTTTATCTTCCCTCAGTCTCTAGAGCACTATCCTCAAATGCTTGACATGGTTAGCCTCAATCGTGGAATAAACTAAGATATCATCAATAAATGCAATCATGAAAAAGTCCAAATATAGATGGAACTCCCTTATTTATTAACTCCATGATCGCCATAGGTGAATTAGTCAATCCAAGTGACATAACCAGGAACTCATAGTGACAATATCTCATCTGGAAAGCAGTCTTAGGGATATTAGAGGCCTAATCCTCAATCGATGAAACCTGGACCTCATATTGATTTTTGAAAACAAACCGCTCCTTCGAGTTGGCCAAATAATTCATCAATTCTTGGAAGAGGGTATTTGTTCTTGACTATCACTTTGTTCAACCTTCTATAGTTGATGCACATCCTCATAGACCCATCCTTCTTCTTCACAAATAGAATTGGGGCCCTCCACAAGGATACACTAGGCTAAATAAACCCCTTAATTAATAAATCTTGAATATGATGAAAGGCCAACTACCCTTAAACTCCAAAACACAAGCTCTAAGCATATCCTCAAGAGTTTAGACAGTCCTCTCGGCTTGACCATACATTTGAGGATAAAAGGTCATGCTAAGCTTAACCTTGGTATTGAGACCTCTTTGGAAAGACCTCCAAAAGTGAGAAGTTAATTGAGCACCACAATCCAAAATAATAGACAAGGGCACCCTATCCAATCTAACCAACTCATGTATATATAACTTGGCATAATCTTCGGCACCATAAGTAGTCTTGACCAATAAGAAGTGAGCTGACTTTGTCATTCGATCCTCAACAACCCAAATAAAGTCGAAATGTTTCCTAGTCTTAGGCAACCCAACTACAAAATTCATGTTGAACTCTTCCCACTTCCAAGTAGGAATTTCTACATCTTAGGCTAGGCCACCGGGTCTTTAATGTTTAGCTTTCACTTATTGGCAATTGTGACAATAGGATATGAACTTGGCAATGTCTTTCTTCATACTACCCCACCAATACACCTCCCTCAAGTCTCTATACATCTTTGTAGAACCGGGGTGAATGGAATAGGATGAATTATGGGCATCACTCAAGATCAATTCTCTCAAGTCATCCACATTTGGCATACACAATCTACCTTGGTACCTAAGGGAACCATCTCCCCCTTGGCAGAAAACCTCCATTTTACCATCTCTCACCAAGACCTTCAACACTAGCAAGGTGGGATCAAGATCTTATTTTGCCTTTACCTCCTTCATTATGGACGATGTAGAACTATCAACAACCACATCACTACCATTGTAAAATTTATCCAACCTAACCCTTAATCTAACCAATCGGTGAACCTCTAGCCACCATCACCAGCATGAGCTAGACTACCAATATACACCCTACATAGAGCACCAGCCACAATATCAGCTTTGTCAGGGTGATAATGCACACTCATGTCATAATCTTAAAGGAGCTCTAACTACCTTCTATGTCTCAAGATAAGGTCTTTTGGGTAAACACATATTCTAGACTCTTGTGGTCGATAAGCACATTAACATGAACCTCATACAAGTAGTGACGATAAAATTTCAAAGCAAATACCATGTCCACCAATTCAAGATCATGGGTGGGATAATTCTTCTCATGCACCTTAAGGTTTCTAAAGGTATATGCTATCACCTTACCACTTTGCATCAAAATGCACCCCAAGCCAATCCTCAAGGCATCACAATATATAACAAATCCTTTTAATAATTCTAGTAGAGGCAAGATAGGAACATAAACAAGCTTATCTTTCAAAGTTTGGAAACTTATCTCATATTCATCGATCCACATGAATTTTGCCTTCTTCTGCGTGAACTTAGTCATAGGAGAAGCAATAGAAGAGAAGATATTCACAAACCTCCAGTAATAACCTACCAAACCCAAGAAGCTTCTAATATCCAATGGAGTCAACAGGCTAGGCCAATTCCTAATCATCTCTGTCTTCTTAGGATCCACCTTAATGCCATCACTCGACACCACATGCCCTAGAACAGCAACCTCTTTCAACCAAAACTCACATTTTTTATATTTAGCATACAACCGCTCCTCCCTCAAGATTTAGAACACCACCCTCAAGTAATTCATATGCTCCTCCTCACTATGGGAATAAATGAAGATATCATCAATAAAGATCACCATAAACAAGTCAAGGTAGGGTTTAAACACCCTATTCTTGAGATACATAAATATAATCGGTGCATTAGTCAACCCAAAGGACATAACCACAAACTCAAAGTGCCCATACCTAGTCTGGAAAGCTGTCTTGGGAATGTTACACTCCCTCACTTTCACTTGGTGATACCCAGATCAAAGATCAATCTTTCAAAAGTGACTAGACTCTTGAAGTTTATCAAAAAGGTCACCAATCCTTGGTAGAGGGTACTTGTTCTTTATACCGACTCTATTAAGTTGTCGGTAATCAATACACATTCTAAGAAAACTATCATTATTCTTTAGAAATAACACTGGTGTACCCCAAGGTGACTTACTATGCCTTATAAAAACCTTTGAACTTGTAGTACTACTATCAAATGATTCACAAGCACTACCTCATTACGGAATGAACCATATTATCATCACCAAAACTACCATAAACCTATTAGAGTAGAGACTAAAGGTCTTACCTATGAGACTTATAGGCATACACGGTGTACTAATCAAACCAAAGGACACTACCTCAAAATTCAAAATATCAAAAAGGATATTCAAAGCCTCATCTACCAACAACAACAATTTTATAGACAAAACAACTTAGGTTCAACACCTCCATTTCTCACAAGATAACAAATTTAACCCCTTGGAACCTAATTGTACCTTAATACAAGAAATGGACCTACCTACCTTGCTACCATTCAACAACCTCCCACTCAAAGATGGGCTCATCAGGGAATCGGGATTTATCTCTATGGGTCCTACCATCTATGAAGACACAACATGCATGCAACCATTCCATTCCTACAATGACATCCAAATCCATCATACTAACTCCAACAAACCACAAAGAAAGACCTAATGCAATACAAATTCGGATGAACACCTATAAACCTTTTAGCAATAATACACCCAACAAAAGAATAGACACCAAAGATCCAGAAAACACCTTGGGCACACAAGAAGCCCCACTAGCAACCAAAAGAATAAAGAAATAGTGGCATGCTAGACCTAATAATACATGCACAACAAAGTCAAGAAAACTTTATTTTTTTGGTAATAGCATCGGGCATCTTATCCCCTCCTTGAGCCACTTGATGAATCTGACCACCTTGATCTAAAGGTCGGCAACCCTTATGATTCCTTCAAACATACGAATAATCCTTTAGCTTGTGACCTACTTTACTACACCCATAACAAGTATTGATACTTCTTAAGCATGGACCATCATGACCTTTATCACATTTTGGGCACCTAGAATAAGGCACCACACCACCTCTATCTCTTCCCTTGGAGCGTTGGAACTTACCCACATTACAGGCCCTCTTAGCCTCACTACCTCCCCTCTCATCATTAGAAGTCTCGGGAGCACCCACTTGATGACCAAGGTGAGTTGCCAATTTTGCCCCCATTTGGCCACCTCCCATAGAGCATCGTAAATCTCTGCATTCATCATAGCACCATCCTGAGTAGCTTAAGACATATCCTATAATATAACGGTTAGGGGTTAGCAATAAGCCCTAGGGGACCTAACTCTATCGCATGACATGGATCATGAAAAAATGAAATATTTTCTAAAATGTCTCATAGCCTCCTACTCATAGTTGTGGTGCACAATACAACCATGAATAAGACTCTAATCGATGAGGTGTGTTGGACTCTGAGCATCTAACAATCTAGTGCTCTGATACTATCTTTGTTATGACCCCCGCCTAGGGCCTAGTCATGACCGGCAAATGGGGAACCCGAAAGAACACCAAACAAGCCTCGTAGCATATCATTACGCATCCTTGGTCGTGAAAACAATGTAAAACAACATATGAAAGATAAGAAAGGGGAAGTGGGACTAAGGGAAAGATTACATAACAACAACATCATGAGACAGAAGAGTCAAGACTCATATCATAGATACATTGAATGTCCAACAAGACCTCTACTACATAGATAAGAGCGGGGGCCAAGATAAAGTAACCGGACTCACCCTCACAGTTAAAATAGAACATAAAGAAGAATGTCTCAATACATAATAAGAGAAACATAGACTAGGGTCCCTGAAGTGGAGGACTCACCAACTAGCTTGAATAGCACCGACTAGCCACATAGAGGAGGAGAATGATCAACTTGGGATCCGATTCCTACATGGTGATATCATGTAAGCAAGAGTATACGTTAATACGTTTGAATGTACTAAGTATGTAGGATATAATGCAACAAGAGATAGGCATTATAATCGAAATGCATAACAATAGGTAATAGGCATAATATAACAATATGACATATATGATCAATGTTAAAGTAAAATATGCTTAAGTAACTTATGCTCATATAGGGTATCATATGTGTAGAATAGACCAAGCTAGATTTTCAAAGTATAAACCCCTTGGTTGGTTGATGATGATCTCACTCCATCACCCTAGTGGTGTGGTACAAACTCCTCATATGGTTGATAATAATCACACCTTATCACCCTAGTGGCAAAGTACAAACCTCTCACATGGTTTGATGAGTACAAACCCCCACCTCGGTGGATGAGTACAAACCCCCACCTCGATTGATTAGTACAAACCCCCTACCTCAGTTGATGAGTAAAAACCCCTACCTCGGTTGTTCGAATTCTTAGTCCCCCAGATTGGGCATGGTCTAATGCAACACTTTATATAGAGTATATCATATATAAGCTCTTTTCATCATCATAACATCATTCATATCATACCTCATGCTTTGAACCTTCAATTCCACAAGAAACCCTAGCTGGACATCTTATTAAACACTTGGGGGTGTAATGGGGGTAAAAGACCATGCAATTTAGAGATGAAATCATCTAAGAAAATTTGTTGTAAAACCATCAATCAGCACCTTGCAACAACTCCAAGACATTCACATCAAGGCTCCTTATCAGATCCAATACTAGATCCAAGATTTAGAGCTCAAAACATGCTAAAATAACCATACTTTCATAAACTCAAATCTCTGTGTAGTCAATTTCTTAATATATAAGACCCATATGTAAAATCAACTTTAAATCATGCAAATTGAGTAAAAACGAGATTAGGGCACCATGGGTGGAAGGACCCAATAGCTAAAACCTACATACTTTGACCTTTTAAGAATTTCTCGAAGAAGACTTTAATGGAGCCTTGAAGCTTGAAGGAATTCCTTAGATCCGGATGAGAGTTTTGGGACTTGAATTTGGGAGCAAATATTTGGCAAAGTGTTTTGGTGAGTATTGGGGAATGTTTAGGATGATATGAGGGTGAAATAAGGCTAAATATAGGTATTTTCAAGTGTGGGATCCCTTAGGCCCAAGACTTATAAGTCTTTGAACAAAAAAATTAAAACAGTCACCAAAAACAACAGGGACACGTCGCGAAAGTGTCGCACAAACCTCATTGGAATTTGCATTTTTTACACAAACGAGTTCTACGAAAATTGGCATAAATCCTTCTTCCAAACTCGGAATGAGGTGAAACCAAGTGTGTTAGAAAGCTAATTCAAAGGGATTTAGGTTGGTAAGTCGTGGGCCACAAAGTTTTTTGTGTGCTAAGAGATATGTCCCTTCAAAGTTGACCCTCCTAAATTGCATTTTTTGCAATTTTTGGATTTTAATACGGTTGCTCTAAAATTCGGGTTAGACCCATTTTCCACTCAATTTGACCCCCTGAACAAGAATATGAAGTCGAATTTTTTAAATAACAAATGAACTTTTAGATATATAGAAATTACGATTCTGAGTACTTCCGAGGCACATTTTGGGGCACTTTTTGGAGTTGTTTCACCAATATTTACATTTCAAAACTGATGAAATCGACAAAATTCTATTTTGAGACTCGAATTTCAAGTTGACTCAAAAATTCAAAATTATGAATTTTAAACCTTTAAAACTTAATTATTTAGCAAAAACTCAATATTTTACAAGATTTTTAAAAATGAACTTTTAAAATCAATCAATTATGACTTGGGTAGCTGTTGAGAAGGGTGAAACAATAATTTTATCAAAAATGACTTTCAGGATCATTACATAAATAACCTTAGCAAAATAAACCAACATATTAAACTTAAAGAAATTTTCAGAAAAAACAAACTATAAATCGTAATTATTGTTCCTCGGCTATAGTATCAATATTTACATTCCACAGCTACATTTTGGGTTTGCTATCTATTCTACTAGTTGTATTTTTCAATGACTTTCCTATAAAAATACAAATACATCTTAACTAAACTGAGTATAAGAAGTAAAAAATCTTTTCTAATATGGTACGTAATAGAATAAACCACTCTTTAAATATATTTTTATTTTAAATTGTATCCTTTCTAATATGGTAATAGAATAAATCATTTCCTAAAAATGATCAATTATTGGGACTCTCAGGTGTCTGATGACTCATCATTATCCTAGAGAATTCAAAATTATGTATAAAATCTGAAAAAGAAATTATATTTTTTATGTGTCATCGTTTGTATTCATTATGAGTCAACTGTATTCAAATGTTATCAAATATTTTGTATCTAAACGTATTTATTGTATTAAACATATTGTTATATTCAAATGTGATCATAAATATTAACAAATATTTTATATTCAATATAACGTGTGTATTCAGATTTCTTATTTTATTCATCTATGGTCGTTTGTATGCAAAATATTACTAAATTTGGTTACATTTAATTGTTTAAATTTGATTTAAGCAAGTTGTATTTATTTTTGTTTACAATTGCCAAATTTTTATGTATACTTAATGCATTAAAATCTCATATTGTATGTATTTACATGTGATTTAATTATTTTTATTTGAGTCAAGCGTGTTATAGTATTCATTTTGTTCATAAAATTTATCAAGTTTCTTTGTGTATTTAAATACAAAATGCATGTGAATATTATTTAACAATTAGTTCCAGATACAATACAAAAATTCTAATTGTTGAAAGGTATGCAAAATACAAAAAAAAAAAAAAAAAAAATACATACTTGGTAATTGTCTTTCAAGACAGATACATAAAGTACAAAATATAAATTCTTATACAAATACAAATGACTAACTGTTTAAGGTTTTACAAATGTTGAAGTGTATTTGGTACTTGCCTTTCAATAGAAAAAATATATGTATACAAATGTATAACAAAAAATAATACAATTGAATACATTAGTATAAAAAGTATAGCAATGAACTGATACTTGAATATCTTGATATAACGTACAATTTGAACACCTTGATACAATTGAATATGTTGATACAAAAATATGCCAACGGACAAAATACATTTGATTAAATTGATACACAACGTATGATAGTGAATTGATACTCTTGAATATATTTCTATAAATTTCTAAAAATGAACAAATATCCAAAAAAAAATTGCCAAAAAATACATCCAGATCGAACTTTTTTTCACAAAAAATACATAAACAAATTGAAATACCCACACGCTCATCATTTTGGCAATAATAAATTTATAAATAAATTGAAATATCCAGCGCAAACATAGTTTACTAAGAACTCGTTTCATTTCTCAAAGAACAACACACAGACCATTGTTCTACCTTTCATTGGACCACCATGAATGATCTCACTTCTTTATCTTTCATCCACCAAAATTCAATTTGTGAGTCTGATGATTTTGGTATGGTAATAGGACGATGTGGAGGCAACAAAGATGATAAATAGAGGAGCAAAAGCAATAGTGGTTAAAGAAGAATCATAACTAAACTTGAAAAAATAAAATAAAATTTAATTACATATAAATACAAATAAAATTGAGTTTAACTCACAAAATACAAATTTAAAATAACTAAATAGAACTTACTCAATTCTGAGGAAGATGCACATGATGAACTTCACCTTGACACTATAATTTGGGGAATGATAAGAAGCATATGTATTTCAATTTGATTTGGAACTAGAGAGAGAGAGAGAAAAGAATATAGGAGAGAGAAAAAGATGGAGAAAATTGGATAGTTTGTATGACAAAACATCAACCATTAGTGATTAAATTGATTTTCGTTATGAACTTAATATTATAGCTGTGATGAGTTAATATTTCAGACTATATCTATGTTTCATATATATAGAGAGAGTATATGTTTATCTTATTGTGTAGTTTTTTCTTAAAATTAAAATTCTGATATATAGATATGAACATATGAGAGTTACATGTTAAGATTAAATAGTCAACATAGTAAGTTCAGAATATTAATTATCGGCTAAATTTTTTCGTGTAAATTAATATTTATTATATATTGATATGTTTAGAGAATCATGTATAATCTGCGTGTCATGAATGTAGTGATTTTAAATATGATAAATGAAACAATATATAGAAAGTAATCTCAGTATACCTAATTCTAGCGTAACTTATCATATCATTACTAATTTCATCATGACTTATCCTATCCCAGCATGGCTTGCCATATTGTAATTGATTTCACCATAACTTATCTTATTATAATTTATCATTCAAATCACAATACAATTTGTTCTCAAACCAAACGATCTCTTACAACGCTACCCGTACAATCAAGCACACTATTCTATCATGACAAATCGCAAGTACTCCTTCCATCCTTTTGTAGTTGTCATATAGCACTTTTCAAAAGTACATTTGACTAATTTTTAATGTTAAATTAGATTAAATTAATTTAATATTTTAAAATAAATATCTAAATATTCAAAAATTATATAAAAATATTATTGATTGTAACTTTTTTATATCAATGCATTAAAAAAATATATTTAAAATATTAATCAAATTTTATATAATTTAACTCTACAAAAAATTAATACCATTAAAAAAGAACGAATAGAGTACCTATTTCCATTAATAAAGTGGTGATGAGATTAATTAGTTAAATTGTGTGCATAAATGCTCCACGTGTAGCAGCTCACGATATATTTTCATTTCAATAGTTGCTTAGCTCTTTCCCACGCTCCCACATTGACATGGTGTTTGGACCTACCTCTTTGTTTCCTCCATCGTAACTTGATTATACATATATGGATACTTTAGTTAGTTGGTCGTCTAGTTAGTTGGTTGTGAATTTTTACTTTGTTAGAGGGAGATTATGTCACACTACCGGTGAAAAAAAAATCAAATTAAATTAGAAACTGAGTTAACTCGAAAAAAAAAATTTGATTAATAATTTGATATTATAAAAAAAAATATAGTTTCACTGATTTAATTTTAACTTTAGAAAGTCAAATGAAGAGCAAATTGACGCAATATCATTTAATGTATTTGTGTATATATATATATATATATATATATATTTCTTATACTTTTAACATATTATTTCAAGATTGATTTAACTTGATTGGTAGGGATAATTACCTTTTGAGTTCCTTTTATAAAATATTTATTATTTTTAAATATATTTTTTCATCATTACCTAGACATACCACATTTAGAAAATATTTACCATCTATAGCAATTGTAGTATATATTTTAAAAATAAATTATATTATATATATGTACTAATAAATGTATTAAAATGTATCTTATTTATTTTGGTTAAAAAATACATTATATAATATAGATGTGTTATACTATCTATAACAATAAATTTGCATGCAATATAGATATATAATAAGTGTCTTAAAATGTATTTAGCTTGTTTGATTAAAAAAATCTAAATTATGTACCAAAAGTTAATTATACATGTGTTAAAATTAAAATTAATTTATATAACTATATATGACAAATATTTTTAAAATGACATAAATTTAAGTAAGTTTTCATTATTAGTAACTCTAAAGCTCAAATCATAAATCAAACCAATACTAATGTTAGCAAAAAAGTTAATCCAACACTAAGAATGACAATGATAATGAATATTTGTTCTTTAGTTTTACATTGGTTTAGACAATTAAAATACATAATCTAATTTTAATTTTTCTTTAATGTTTATTCATTTAATTAACATGTACATATTATACTTATTTTAGTATGACTTGGTACTTAAAATTTATGATATTTTTATTTGACTTATTTTAGGATGATTTAGTTCTTTAAATTATGATCATTTTTATTATGACTTATTTATTTGCAATAGTTGTTCTTTAATATTTTTTGTTAAATATTTTAGTGTCTTCACTCATATTATGTTTTGTGTTTTTCTTATAAAACACCCTGGATACTTGTATTTTGGTAGGACTAAAGAACATTTGAAGCACAAACGTATGCTTTTATAATACTTTATAAAAAATTTCAAAAAAAAAAATACAATAACACAAAATAATCGAAAAAAAAGTTCAAAAAAACCCAAAAACTTGAAAAATTCAAAAAATCCCAAAAAAGAAACCAAGGATAAAATATCCAAATTATATTAATCTGATTTAATTTATATATTTAAAAATTTGACACAAATAATTTGATTTGATATTTAAAAAATTTGAATAAACCTGATTAATGTACAACCCTATATCAGACAAATGGGATGTTTACTGTTCTATTTTTGCATAAAAGGAAACCAGAATAATTATATTGATTATTTACTTTTCGCTCTTGAATTTTTATGTTACATGAAGTACAATTTTAATCAATTGAAGTAATGGATAAAATTCTCGTGAAGAATATGTTAGCAAAAATGTGAACAAAATCGTGGTTGAGAAATCTTCTCCTTGATTCTAGAAAGTGATTCTGGTCGAATAAAATTTTGCACAGTACAAGTTCACAAATCTAATGGTTAGATATCATCTGTCGCTTCGAATTACGAGTTTGCAGTGAACTACTCTTTTACTTTCTGCTCTGCCTTAATGGCTCCCTGGCTCAAACGTTTAGTAGAAAAAGACTAATAAATACTTTCTCCATCCAATTTTACTTGATTCTTGTTGACTTCACACAAAAATTAACAAATATTAAATGATAAGATAATTTTACCAAAGTATCATTTAAATATAATAAATATTATTTTTTTAAAAATATAATAAAAAAATAACTATAATTAATATTAAGAATAAATTAAAAATTAAGTTTAATTTCATATTGAAAACTCTAAAATAATATAAGGACCAATGTAAAGATGGTCAGAAGGTGTATATTGACATGAAATGTCTAGATCACATGACTTTAATTACAATACATATCCAAATCATATATGAACATGAGGGCAGTGTCTTTTTTTTTTTTTTTTTGAATACTCATCTCCTGGGCACTAACTTTCTTTAGCCAACCAAGTTACATCCTTAATGTAGAAAAGCATCCTTCCCCTCCTTTTCATTCATGCTACAACGCTCCTCTACCTCACCTTTATTCAAAACCAACAGAAGGGTTAACTTCAAGAGAGCAATAAGGATGAAACAAAACAAATGGAGAAATGGCCAGCACAGCACCTAGAACTGGCGAGTATGAATGTGTTTGGAACTGAAAGGACGCTCAAGCTTTTAACAACGGAACATATTCATGAATAATCAAAAGCAACAATGATTCAGTTGAGACCCTTCCATTTGTCGATAGATTTGAGGTGCCATTCCCTATGAGAGGGGTCAGCATTTGCTACTACA
Organism: Solanum sejunctum; assembly: GCA_025642045.1. NCBI lineage: Eukaryota > Viridiplantae > Streptophyta > Magnoliopsida > Solanales > Solanaceae > Solanum > Solanum sejunctum. Next base: position 9,789,611 of record JAOTQJ010000083.1, read on the forward strand.
GCATCCGGGAAAACCCAATATAATCATCTGGAAGGTATCTTCGCAAACCACTGAGCACCTAGTGACCTGTAAAAACTATTGTCTTTCCAAGAATGAACGTTACCACTGTCAACTCAACGAAGAAGATTGTGTTGATGAGACCTCTATCAACTGTCCATCCAAATATGGTAATTCCTCCAGGATTGTTCTGCAAATACATAACTGCTAAACCAATTATACATAAAGTGAGTTTACTTGCATGAGATCAAATGCCACAGAATAAAGAAAGACAAAATAAAACAACCAAGATTGAGGTTGTCTATTAATCTTCAATATCCACCTATTTGGGATTAAGGGCGTAATTGTTGCATCAATTGCACTCCATTTGGGCCGGATTACATTCCATGGAGAAGGAAGGGGTGAAAAAGAAATGACAGCACCACAGGTAATGGAAAAAAGAGAGAGAAATTATATTGATCAGATATAAGTGTAATATGTTGCTAAAACCTTGAAAGGCAAGGGAACCTTTTTTATTATTTCTATTTTTTTCTTAAGTGCATCAAGAAATAGACTTTTTGGGTAAGGACCGACATTTGAGTAAATGATGTCTTAAGATTGACCTGCCAGAGACATCAGTTCTTATTGACATGATGTTAACGAGCAAGAACACCATATGTATACAACTGCACCCTTTATAGAATTTCTGTTTGTGTAGTGAAGCCATATTTCCATCAAAAAGTGAAAATATTTATTCTCAGAAGCTTGCATGTTATCTATGGCCTTACCTACTAAGTAAATAAATGCTTCAATTTTTTGCAAACAAGTATAGGCAAAAGGGAATCCTAGTTCTTTGCCTCAGTACTGAGGTGTCATCAAAGTCAAGTATTGCATACCTAGGGCTTGTCTCTTTTGGTAGCAAGACATGTAAGAAGCCAATTGTGTATTTGTTGGTTCTGTAACAAAATCTACGGACTCCAAATCACTTTCCGAGAAGTTCAAATAGAATGAGCTAGATCTGCTAGCAGCTTCCAGGTTACTCATGCTAGTTGAGTTTCTCATTTGTGAGGCTTCACCAGAAGTGCATGTAGCCAAAGCGTGCCACCTACTCGCTATTGATCCAATACCTTGGGCTCTGTGGGATATTTTTGCAGCAGCATTTAAGCAAAGGATCACCCCAACAACCTGAACAACCGAGGAGACCTGAGGAAGGAAGAAGGATAAAAAATTAGCCTTGAAAGTAGAGCTTTAGACAAATGCCTCACTTCCAACAAAAAGTGAATCATGACAGCTAATGATGTACGCGAAAATGCACATAAAGAAGTACATTGGACATGCGAATGGAGGGTTGATTACCTCAGTCATGGAGGGATTTTCCGGAATTCTCAAACAAGTACGAAAAGATTGAGAATTAACTATATTAACTAAGTGATGACCATAATACATGGGAAATAATTGCATTTTGGATCAACTGAAAACTACAACCAGATAACATATGTCTATTAAAAGATAGGACGGTCAAAACTTACAGCAAAATCACCACCATTGATGTAAGTAATCAGCCCAGTATAACCAGTTGTCTGGAAGAGAGTCATAAAATGGCTCACAATGACAATTAAGAACAACAGCAGAAGATAGATTCGAAACCTATGGCTAATTTTGGAGAGGTAATAACGTAGACGAACATGCTCTTGTATCAAAATAAAACAGTCAGGCTCCCTTTCCAAGAACTTTGCATAGTCAACAAAGTGTATAATCTGTAAGCTGCAGACCAGGTGGAACAAAACACAAGCCGACAAGAAAATTGCAGTGATATAAGTCCATGAAGAAACAAAAGCTAATGAAATGGCAGCCGATTGCCACCATGACTCGCGTTGCACATATAAAATGCGAATTATTTCACGTGCAGTCTTCAAAAGTAAACATGGTAGCATCCACAATAATAGCAAGCGAACAGAATCCTACAAAACAAAATATGATAAATGTTTTAAGTCCTACATAAGACGTGAGAATGTATATTATTAAGGAAAGTGAAGAAGTCCTAATGAGAAAACTGGTTTATTTAGTACTCAGGCTTAGGATGATAACCACGCTAGTAAACTTACCTAGTTTGACTTCACTTTTATTTATTAATATAATCTAGTTTGACTTCAGTAGGCATACGGAGCTTTAATCATCCAGGGCTTGATGATTTCTTAATTTGGTAGAGTAAATACTACATTCTTTTTTGAGGCATATATCAGGTAGCCCCTCAACTTGCATAAATAAAAGGAAGAATGGATGAAACTACTACAAGGAAAGCTAAGAGTTGTTATCTTTCATCACAAAACTTAAGTTCCATGTTTGTTTATAGATCGAAAAGGTTTGTTTCTCTACATTTTATGACTATCCTTATGCAGACAGAGGATGTGGTTATTAAACCATCAATATCAGCTGGGTTAGTGCACTCCTTTAAGCATTAAAGCCTCCATGTTCCCAATCGTGTATAAGAATGAGCCGCAAAACTTTCCAGCTTGCAGATCTCAACACATCTTTTCCTTCACTATTGCTTTTCGTTTTCATTCAAATTCCTTTATTTTTTTAGAGTGGGAATCATCGCAAAAGAACATCAATAAATTTCCAAAATTAATTCGTAAAATAGTGCAATAAACCAAAACTAGATCCACATGGAAATATGGCATCACAGACAAACTAAAGTGGGGTTATTCGCCGACAAAAATGTATTAAGATTGGGTTTTATCCTATTGAGACCAAGGAAGAAGCAATATTCACTCACAGAAATCTTCTTATGATATTGATCACTGAAGCGCTCGATATGGCCGCTGTAGCGATCGACAAAGAGGAACTTGCGGATTCCGTACTTACGTATATTATGTGAAAGGCAAAGCAAAGATACAGACGCTAGGAGAGCTTGAGAAACCAAAATATCAAACTCAAAGCTCTTAATTTGAGCATTTTGACTATTGGAGAGCTCCAGCGTAACCATAGGAAGCAGAACCCCTAAGAGCAAAAAGAAAACCCATGACACCACAAGGCTCAAAAATGAACACTGATTGAAGCCCAACAAAGTAAGAAATAATTCTAACTTTCGAAGGGTTTTGTCTAAATCAGTATCATCACGATCATCATTTCCATTTCCATTTTCTTGGGATTTGAGCAGAGGAGGAGTTTGATCCTGTTCTTGGGGTTTTGATTCTTCTACATGTACAATGAGGGTCTCATCCATTAGACGAATGAGGATTAATCAAGAAAGAATTGAGCAAGTAAACGAAATGAAGTCAAACCAATACATTATTGCAGCAAATCAGGAAATGAATGCGTCTGATGTAAGGTTAAGACAGACGGAGTAGGTCTAAACATTAATTCTTTTTAACTTATAAAAATATTTGCTAATTTTCAAAATAATTTTAAAAAATTAAAGTTTGATTAAAATAAGCTAAAAGTTAAAAATAACACCCTCAATTTTTTACTTTTAACTTAAAAATTATCATAGTTTGAGCAAAAAATTATTTTTTTACCCTAAATACTTTTTTATATTCTCAAAAATATCTCTAACTAAAATAACCATAACTACTCTCTCCCTTTCTTATTATTTTAATTCAAATCATCGCTCAACACTCTTATGCTCTTAGAAACTACCGCCCAACAATATCCTTCTTTCACTATTTTTTTAATAAATAATTTATGATAGTAAGAAAAATACATAAATGATAAATAAATATTTTTATTCATGAATATAAAAGAAATATCTTAAATTTTTTATATGAAATAAGAAGCGATGTGCATGTCATTAGAAAGAATAAATATTATTGATTGGTTAAATGTTAGAAGTTTGTTGAGAGGGTAAGATCAAATCGGAATAATTAATATATTTTGACAATTGAATATCTCAATCATGTTTCAATTTCGATCATGAAAAATAAGGCATCTTAAAATTTGCATGTGATCTATTCAAATTATATATTTTAAAAATTAAAAATAAATTATGTATATAAAATTTACTTAAATAATAAGCTTATATTGATATGAATTAAAATATAAATTTATTTTGCTTTAGTTTTTTTAGACAAAAAAATCTTGGTGTAATCAGTTTTTATAATATTAACAACTTGAATGATATTTCAGACATTTTTAATTAAGAAATGCTTAGCAGCAGTTATGTGCCAAACACATTAAATTTTTTTTTCAGCTACAACACTTTTATCCAAACACATAACTACTTATTTTTTAAATAAATTTAGCACTTTAAAAAATGTTTCTAAAGTACTTTTTAAAAGCTTTTTTTTAGGTAAGCCAGATGAACTTTAAGTCAAGTTTGTTTCTAATTAAAAAAAGAAAAAGTGATAATTTGATCAAGGTCAAGTCAAATACTTTATTGATTAAGAGACTAAATTAAATAGTGTGAATTGTAATTTTTAAAATCTTTTGAAATCTACAATTTTTTTCTTGTTGGGCTCCTTAACTGACCTATTTTGAAATATACAATTTTTTCTAGTTGGACTCCTTAGCTGACCCATTTCAAAGCAATCATTCTTTTTTACTTCATTTTAAAAAAATTGTGTCTTCCTCTTCCTCTTTTAAAAAATAGAACTGCTCATCTTCTTCTTCTTTTCCAAAGTTTTTCATCTTTGTCTTCGTCTCCTTCATCTTCGTCTCACGATTTAGTCTTCATCTTGGTCATATTCTTCTCTTTCTATGGACATTGTTATCATAACAAAAAGTAAAAGTATTTCTCTATAGTTAGAGTTTTGAGTTTGAGTTTTTTTAGTTTAAAAAGAAACAGAAGAATATACATTCCTATGTTTATTGTTTCTCCAAACATTTCATAGTTTATTGCTCTATTTTTTTCCCTAATAGAATGTCAAAATCTGATTTCAAGGGTGATAGCATTTGTCTTTATCCCACCGAGACAAGCCAATCTAAGCCAATCACAACAACATTATACACAATAATGCGAAAGCTAGATCAACACAACATTATGAATAACAAGTCTATAAAGCAACAAGGGCATAAACAAACTATAAACCATCCCAAAACTGATTGTCACAAGATGCAAGCCTCTAATACATCATAATGAGAAGAAATGGTGCAAGTCTCGATATTATCTGTCTCCCAAATGAAACAAAGCTACTAATAGATATCTGTCAATCTCGAGAGTATGATGGAACAAGAAGGAACTACCTCTCAACTGTCAAAGCTCGGTCAAGAAGAAGAAGAAGAACAGTGTCAGCAGGATCCAGACTCATTACCTACACACATGTGTAGAAAAACAAGGGTGAATACCAAGGCACCAAACAAGCAGACCTAATCATTGGTAGAGAATAATAAACTAAGCACTCCTTTCATCACAACCACATACCTCTTGACTACAAAACTTGTACGTAGGAACACCTAGCATATACAATATATAGGCAACATAAACAATTTCAGTCTTATATCGCAGTGTCTCAATAGTCAACTTTACATAATGTACAAGACTCAAATATTTAATATATATCACAACTTTTTAATAGATCCATCTCAACAATATACAAGATTCGAGTCATCAAGATGCATCACTTTCATAATTATGAGTGCATATAAGATGTTCATATAGACCATCTATTCATAAACACATACTCAATCTCATTATCAAATAGCCAGAATCATTTTCCTTCGTTTTTTCATCATCAATGAAACATCAAATAATTCATGTCATCATTTTACAATAATCACTTTTACAAGTATAAAAATAGTTAAAATATTCATATTACATTATTTATTCAAAATCATCAATCATTTTTATTATTTTTTTTCAATACTTGAGTCATCAACAACATCTTACGTAATAATCACATCGTAAAGTAGTTTAAATTTTTCAAATACCTTTAGTCATCATAGCTCAGGACAATTCATCAATTGAGTCCTTATTTCACAAGCATTTAGTTTCACAATTTCTAATAATATCTCAATATAAGTATTTAGCTCAACATTTTATATAAAGTAATTCAATAGACAAAACCATGTAATATGATTCAAAGTTCAACACTTAGAACATCATGAATACTTTCACATTATCGACAATGGCATCACAAGCGCATTTAACGATGTCAACTAACAAGTCTAAGTCCACAAAATAGTCATTATTTCATAATTCAAGTCATACATGTCATCATTTTTACCTTCTCATTATCAAAATCGTATCCCCTAGAATAATTACTAACCCCCAAGTTTCATACCGAAACAAAATACTAAGTTCAATAAACTCAACAAGGGTTAGAGTCCACTTGACTCAATCTAGCCAATCAATCACTCTAATAACAATTGAATTAAATTCGAATCACCACAATCTACTTGAAAATGAATTCACAATCACAATACTAAACTAATAATACTAAAATCAAGCAATTCGAAAAAAAAATCATTCAAAAATTCACTATAAAAAATTAATGTTGAAATCTGAAAATTTTTAAATTGAAAGAGTTTCTCTTATGATTAGGAAATCACTAGTGAAAAGTAATTCAAAAATGAAGTTAAAACAAGATCATAATCATAATTTCATGAGAATCTCAAAGTTTATGAAAATCCTCAAGTCTCCCAATTGAATTTTTCAATTTTGATTCTAAAATCAAGAGATAATTAATAGATAATGATAAGGGAAGTGATAAATACCTTTTTCAATCAAAAACGTTCAAAAAATCAATCACAATTCATCCTAGCCGCACTCTGCGAGTTTGATAGTAGAGAAATATGTTCAAAATGGGAGTGTAGGGGTCTAAAAAACCTCCTCTGATGTCGCAAAAGTGACACCTGAACATTAAAATCAGCCTTGGTTATAGCAATGGACAGGTCACTATAGCATCTTCACTTTTGGTGCTATAGCGGCTTCGTTATAATGAGGTCTCAAAAGCGGCCAAACCCTTCACAAAAGAGACCCTTGCACCAGAACACAACAAAAACTCTATAAAGCAATTTCAAAATTCGGATCAACTATCGTGATTCATTTGCAACCTCATACAGACAAACTATATATGCAACCCTACTAAATTCAATGTTCCAAACTCAATAAAATTGTCAAAAATCGAATCTGAGGTCTCCTTGACCTGGAACTTTATTAAGCACCTTAATTCTAACATAGGCCACTAGAAACATCAAAACAACATCGGGGCATTCAAAAATTATGAAAAATATGCTTTTATCACTAAAATCACCTTTTTGGAGCATTGAAAAAAAAATCAGAAAATCAATCTGAGCAACAGAATTTGAAACATTGACAAAAGTTAAACCAACTCAAATTTTAATTCAATTTTTCAATTCTGAACCTAAAATCACTTAATAACCCTAGATCTGATTTTGATAATTTTCCTAGGTCAATTTCCATGTTCTAAAATTGATGGAATCTACGGAATTCCATTTTAACATACAAATCTCCGAATAACTCAAAAAATTTAAATTAAACAATTCAAATATCAAAAATTAAATCTTTGGCAAAAACCTCAACTTTCACAAAATTTCTCAATAGCCAACTCTTTAAATCTCAAGGCCACTAATGGTAGGGGTAAAATAGTGATTTTATCAAAAAAAGTAAAAAATGACCTTCAGGGTCATTACATCATCCACCACTAAAATCATATTTGTCCTCGAACATAAAACAAGGAGTTTGGTTAAAGTCTCCAAAAGATAAGAGTAGCGGGTCTAGATATCAAACTTTGTCTCCCACGTAGCCTCTCCTTTGGGTTGATGTCTCCTCTGAACCTGTACTGAAGCTATCTCTTTGGTCCTCAATATTCAGACATTTTTGTCCAGAATAATCACTAGCTCCTCCTCATAACTAAATTCCAAACCTAACTCTATCGAATCACTAGTTATCATATATGATTATCTAGAATCTACCATAGCATCAAGACATGAAACATCAGATGCATAGAAGGTAGACTAGGTGACAAAACAAGTTTATAGGCCATCTTCTCCACTCACTCAACAATCTCAAGATGGCCAATATACCTAGGATTGAGCTTGCTTTCTCCCCAAACTTCATGACACCCTTCATGGGTAAAATCCTCAACCATGCTCGGTTACCCTCTATGAACTCTAAAGATCAAACCCGCTTATAACAAGACTCTTCTGGTGACCTTCCATTGTCACAACTGTGGTGACCTTCCATTGTCACAACTGACTCTGAATCACACCTGTTCCATCGTATTTCTAAGCAAACCAATGTCTGGAGTATCCACTAAAAGCTAATCAAACCTCCCAAAGGGGTGCTTACCAAATGGGCCAATATGAATACAATCTAAAAATAACATAGTCTCTAAGACAAAACAATTTCCTCATAGCAATGAAGCAATGTTGATCTAGTACCTTATACACCAGTTGTGGACCTAAACCAATCACTGTACACTCGTAATATGCATACACTGCAACCTTAGTCATTTTTCATCCTCATTCATAATTCTCCACCAAATTTAAGCTACACAAATGTGATCTTTAGAAAATGAATGTTCATGAGTGAGAACCTAATAATCTGACTCAAAGAAGATAATAATTAGGTGAGAAATAAGTGAATGGTACTTCAAGGATATAAAGTCCATAATAATATTGTCGGGCTACTGATATAATAGCTGGAATTGTAGACAAACTCCTAAAAATGGCAAAAAATATGAGTCCACAACCTTCAAGATCAATCACATAAAGTCCAAACATGACCTTAATAGCAAGATAAGTACCAAGGCAATCAAAAGATTGCATTTCCCCATGATAGATCTCATACAAGAACTATAAACCAAGTTCGCACATATTGTGCACCGATACACACTAATTACCAAAGATTTGTTCTGCTTTTAATTTCTATAATTAAAACTCTTTTGGTTATTTGATTCCCACCTATTTGACCTTCCTCTGCACTTGATTCTTATTTGATTACCAACGCAGCTTGAAAATACCTAACCTATTAGAACTCAACACATTCACTATATTCCAACAACTGAAACTAACATATCTGATCCCAACAAAATATCATGGCTTTGCTATTACTTTACTGATGCTTTTTATAACATCCTTCAACGTAGCTCGGAAAGAACCTATGATACACTTTTTTTAAATATCTTAAAATTCGTGCAGAATTTCACAAAAACCACTTTATATTCTTGTTCATAGGGCAAAAGTACGTGAAAAAATGGTTACCTACAGGGTATAGGTTGCCCATGTCAAAAAAAAAATTTTTTTTTGATGAAATTACACAAATCAGTAGGGCCTGCGACAAGTTTACGTCACGGACTTGCTGCGCCATAGGTAAAAAATACTTGAAAATTTCTCTTTTTCAGCTAAGGGGCATTTGGGTAATAATCCAATGCCTATATAGACAAGAATTTTGTGTTTTTTAGCTATTTCAAGCCTAGAACTCTCAAATTCCTGTCTAATCTTCACCAAACCTTCCATTCTATCTCAAGCTTTTCAAGAGCTCTTGTTGGAATTTAAGAAACCAAGTGAAGCCCAAGTCTTATTCAAGTTCCTTTCAAGAAAATCTCAATTTTAATGTATGTGGGTCTTCTATCCATGAGTCCTTCCACCCATGGAGCCCCAAAATTATTTTTATCAACTTTTTTTTATTCTAATGATTAATTCTTTATAAGTATCTTTTACTATCATTCTATTACATGAAATATGTTGGAAATTTATTGGTTATTGATCTATTGATGCATGGGTTCCTACTAATAACTGAAATCATGATATATTTCTTATATTAAAGCTTTGTAAGCTATGACATATTGAAAGACTTGAAAATATTGTAAATTTTTGAATGGTTTTCATGACACCCAAATTGGAGTTTTGCATGTATGTTGGTGGGTTGTTTGAATGACTTCTTAAATGGCTTTGATCTACCCCTCTCATGTTCCTTGCTCTTGAATTCTATGATTTTAAGCTTAAATACATATACCCAACTATGTTTTGACTAAGTTATGTGGCAAATGTCTTATGTGATGAAGACTTTATGGCAAGACATGAGATTTATGAATGTTGTTAATGTTGAAGGGAAATTAAGTATGCTATGAGCTCATGAGAATGTTATGAATGATATGAAGCCTTTTATTGGATATTATGATTTGATGATTTGATGAACTAGTTTATGATATTCAAGGCTATAAATATTGTAATAATACCATGAAATACAATGAAGTTAAGGATAGTAGTGAGATGAATTTCAAGTTTCCACGTCTATGTTTTAAAAGTTGATATGTACGATTGTGATAGCTTGTTTTAAGAACGATATAAATTGATGATATTCACTATATGTGTAAGTATGATTTCTAAATAATGAGGGATGAAGGCTTATGAGACATTCTATGTTTATTATTTTGACTTATGAAAAGTTTTCCTATGAATGAATGTTGATGGTAGATGATCTCCCATCTATTTAATGAATGAATGTATTATGGTGGAGTATCTCCCATCTAAGGAATGATTAAGGAGCTATCTTATGACTTTGACTCTATGATGTCAATGGCTTGAGGATAAGATAAATTATCCTTCCACATGACTTGGAATGATTTAATAATATGATTCTATGACTTATGATCTTCTACTCTTGTAAGAGCACTACCTAGCATTGAGTGGACTAAAGGCGAATAATCAAGTCCCAGAAATATGTGCCACCATAGGTAAAGGGATTAGAGGCGATTACCCAAATCCCTAAGAGGCGAGTACCCTAAAGATAAGGGCTTAAGGTGAGTATTCAAGTCTGAGGGCTTGAGGCGAGTACCCGAGTCCAAGAACTAGAGGCGAGTACCCAATTAACATGTGGCTTAGTGGATCCACTTAGGTATTATAAGGTTCACCTTAGCGAAGTGACTCCCCCTTTCTTTCGGTGTCAGGGAAAAATAGGGACTCGATAATTAACTCACATGGTTTATGTAGGTTATGGTCTCTCTCACTATGTTTTATGAACTCCCTAAGGCTTATGGTATATGTCACTCTTGATCTATGATTTTCTTATATATGCTCATGATCCCCTCATGTCCCTATGGTATCCTCCTATGATAATTTATGACGATTTCTTCTCATTATGTCCAAATATGCTTAGTACAACTAATGGTGTTTCAAATTCATATAACTCATCGTTTTACAAACTCAAATGATTTTCTAACATATGTTTATGGTCCCTTGATATTACAAATGGTGTTACTTCTAAAAGAACATGACTCTCTCTTTTCAAGTATGCATGGTGTTCTTCTTTATGATTATTAGTGGTTCAATTATAGTAAGATGGTCCTTCCCTTGAAGTAGATGCTTTGTTGTTCCTAAAAGGTATTATAATTTTACTTATGCATGATGATCTATGTTTCTTTTTATTCCAAGTTTAAGTATTTTGTCATGAAATTAATTAAGTGTGCATTTCTTACTTTCCATATGTATTATCCTATGTTGCATGGCTTAAGAAGTGTTTTAAATGATTATGTTGTTGCTATTTTATGCTTTATGCTTTGTTGCATTGCATGTCCACATAATAGTACATTCAAAATATTAATGCATACATTTTGTCACAATCCAAGTCTAGGGCCTAGATGTGACATGGCGTATGCGAAACCCGAAGGGACCCCAAGTAAGTCTCTTAACATATTATTACACATCCTTGGTCGCAGAAGCAATAAAATACAACAAGAAGTAGTAAATAGGGATAAACGGACTTGAGGGACAACTTTCATATTGTAAACATCAAGAGAGAGTCAAAGCTCATAATATAATTACACATTATGTCCAACAATACCTCTACTACATAGATACTTAGAAAGGGCTAAGACAAGCAACTGGATCACCCTCATAGTCAACATACACCAAAGAAAGAGAGAGAGAGAGAGAGAGTCTTAATACATAGCATAAGATTAAAGACATTGCCCTCGAAATGGAGGACTCACCAACTAGCTTGAATAGATACTACTAGCCACGTGGAGGAAGATAATGACCAAATGGAGCTTCGGTCCCTACATGGTAATATCATGTAGGCATAGAGTATGAGTTGGCATATTTGTATGTACTAAATATATAGGATGCAATTCAATAAGAGATAGACAACATAATCAAAATGCATAACCATGAATAATGGATATCATAATACCAATATGATATGTATGAATGATGATTGAAGAGAAAATGCTTGTATAGAACATATTACATATATAAGAATAAACCATCATCATAGACCTAGCATATTAGTATTCGGAATCCAAGGCTTAGCATCCCCTTAGAGGGTGATCAAGATATATACCCCTCAATAGGTAGATGGTCATCACACCCTCCATCATAGTGGTCAAGATATCGACCCCTTAACATGGTTAATAGACTTCACACCCTCCATCATAGTGGTCAAGGTATCAATCCCTTAGCGTGGTTAATGGACTTCACACCCTCCATCATAGTGGTCAAGGTATCAATCACTTAACATGGTTAATGGACTTCATACCCTCCATCATAGTGGTCAAGGTATCAACCCTTTAACATGGTTAATGTATTTCACACCTTCCATCATAGTGGTCAAGGTATCAACCCTTTAAC
>JAOTQJ010000083.1:9810391-9829747 GCA_025642045.1 Solanum sejunctum
CATTGGGAATTTAAGGTTAGCATATGTCTAGGTGTCCCTATCGGACACTGGTCACGACCCTAGGGTGGGGCGTGACATATTGTGAATAAAGATTCGGTTTAATGTATGTCTAGGTGCTTAACCGACACTAATCACGGCCTTGGGGTGGGGTCGTGACAGAAAGTCTTCTTGGCAAAGTAGTGGTCAAGCAGCTTGTCCCACTAGTTGCTAGTGGTGGTGCAAGATGGTTAGTAGATCAAATATATTATCCCTTAAAGGGAGGTTACAAATTGTGTGGTCTTGGTTTGAGGGGGAGGATTGTTGGGTATGACAAACCTCATCCACATCGGATGAAAAGGAAACAAATGTACCAATATATAAGTGTTCACCCAACTCTATTAGTATAAGACCTTTTGGGATGAGCCCAAAAACAAATCTGTGAGGGCTTGACCCAAACCAAACATTATCATATTAATATGAAGTTAGGGTGACGGTACGTGCAGTCCTAACAAGTGGAATCAAACAAGGCTAAGAACAAGTATTCATCTTGGCGAGTTTAGTTCTAGATGCAACCTATTTGACAATAATGAAGATTTTGTTAGAGAAACTTTTCAGAGAGGTTCTTTGTAGTGAGAAATGAAATTTTCTAATGGAGATTCAACTTGTTGAAGATTGTCTGAAGAAGGTGGAGAAAATTTATCTTGTTATAAATTCAAGTTAAGGGGGAGATTTGTTGAGTATTTGTCCAAAATTTCTTACCATATTTAGAGTTTTCCTTTTAGAAAAAAAAATAAAATTTTTTCATATCTGGCAAATTCTTTTTCTAGTAGGAAAAGGTTTATGACTATAAATAGAGGTTCATTTCTTCTAACTTGGTAGCATTCACAATGTAGCCATGAAGACTTGAGAGTTTCGTGTAGGGAGAGAAACAATGAGTGACAAGATATGTTAACACTTATGTGGACCTCTTTATATTCCAAGGGAATTGGTGAGGTTATTTTTCTCGATATTATGTACTCTCTTTTATATAGTGGATTGCTCATCTCCTCTTGTAGATTTAGGTCGGTTGACCAAACCACGTTAAATATTTATCTCTTTATGGTGTGTTTCTCGTTTATATTCATACTCATGGTCTTTCGAGATTGCTTTGCTAGCTTATGTATAAACACTTAATTTATATCAGTCCTAACATAAATTTGAGGAAAAAATAATTAAGTTGTGTTGAACTTCTAAAATAATAAGAAATTTGAGATAAATATTTTGAAAATCATGACAAATAATTTGAAATGAAAAGCGCAAAATATTATTCAAAGATAAATCATAGAATAATTTGTCAATGTTATTCTTTCGATTTTTCCCAAGAACTTCTTAAAACTATACATGTTACTTAGGAGACATTAGAAAGTACTTGATACCCTATTAAAAAAGAAGAATTTTTTTTAAAACTTAAACTTAAAAAATTTATTCATTTTAAATAAAATAATAGTATGATAATTGAAATATTATTAAACAATAGTATAATAATTGAAGAAAAATAGTGAAAAGATGATCTTGTTAAAAGCAAAATTTTATTATGATAAAAAAAAAGTTCAAACACCATTACTAAGAGTGTTGATATTTTTAAAAATATTATAGATAATAAAATTTAAAAATAATTAGTTGTGTTAAATTTTGAAAAAATAACTATAGCTGTCATTTTTATATTGTTCTGACAATAATTTCTATTTTTCCTTGTTGACTTAATTTGTCATTTCTCTTTATGAATTAAAAACAATAGTAAAAGGGAGAACCAAAAATATAACAATTTTTTTCTTTTTTAAATCCTTTAAAGAAGGCTGTAAATTTGTAATGACTCGTTAAGTCATTTTGAGCACGAGGATTATTTTTCTTTATTAAGGAACTATTTTTGAAAACTTTTAATGGTAATTTTAAACTATTTATTTGACTATAATTATTCTAGTAGGCTACTAAAATTAGATAATTAACTTATGGGATGGTAAATGAGTTTTCAACCCTAAGTCACTTAATCCGTATATTAGAATAAGTTAGTGGGATATAACAGTTTTAGATCACAAAAGAACGGTAGAAAAGAAAAATTGGCGAAACTTACCTGTATGACAGAAGACGGCGCACTTTTCAGGTAAATCCTTACCTTCAGTTGCCACTAAGTAAGAATGAAATTGTATACAATTAATGTTATGTTCTTCTTAAGGAGGAGACTTGAAACAATTATGTTTGTTGTATCCATCTGGCATGCACGTTAGGGGTCAAAATAAGAAGGAAACTAATGAATATGGTAAAGGAGGTTGTGATGTGTCGCTTCCAAAAGCTAAGATCATAATTGTGATTATTGTTTTTGTAAGAAACAAAGGTGGTGGGTTTATGATTAAAAACGGTAAGTCATTGGAGCAACTTAGAAGGGGAACCACCTGTAACAGAAGCCATAGGACTGACTTCATTCTCTTGTTTATTAATTGATGAGGAAGGTTGTTACTCATATAGTGTATTATTATACTGTGCACTCAATACAATAGAAACGTTTGTTTTATGATGAGTTCGTCAGTGTTTGGTTACCAATGTAGGCCTCTGAAAAATAAAGTTGGAGAAATTATTCGGTGAAAACTAAGACTTTACTCTAGACTTGATAGTTAGGATTTGACTCTAGATTTGGATGTTTTTACTTTGCAAATCTTATTGTGAATTCTTATTTGATTAGATCGTGGTGCTACGGATTCTATTCAAAAGTAAAAAAGACAAAATTTTGAGGATTTGGAAGGCGTGTTTGGTATTCATGATATGTTAAGACTTTTCAGATTTCGTTGAAAGATGCTTTTCTAATTAAAGATTAAAACAATAAAAATATTGAATGGGTAAGAGTGAAAGTTGGGGGCTTGTACCAATGGTCTGACAGGCATTAGTGCGAGTACCAGTGTTATAAAGGAAAGTTTTATTTCTATAGATGATTGATTGTAACAAAAGAACGCCAAAACATATGGGCATTAGCTGATGTATTATAACTTAGTTTTTTTATGTGGCTTTTTTCTTTATTGAACTCTTATATTTTGTGATAGTTGAGGTAACTATATGTTGTACTATATTTGTTGTATTGTGATGCATTACCATCCCCTATATTATTGATGTATATTGTGCAAACGGATTGACATGAGATTGAGTGTGTGTGAGATCACTGTTATAATCTAAGTTGGGCACGTGGAGATCGTCCATGCTGAGGATGGTTAATTTTATAATAATGTGTTGAGATCATCCGCAAAGATACATATAGACCGTCTGTGTCGGTATATGGATTTCGTGAGTCCCCCATGGGTCACAAACTATCAACATGTTCCCGAGAGGTATTATGTATATATGATTTAGAGATGACTTGGCATTTGAGGTATATCATTTCGTGGTGTTGTATTGCATCTCATTACCTTCATTCTTATTGATTGTGCTTTATTGGTGTTAGATATCATATGATATTTGATTACTTCTATTTGTTAACACTTGTTGTTAAGTATAATATGGATTTACAAAATTAGAAGATGATTTATTTTGATATATACTCCTGTCACTACTTCTTCGTTGTTGGTCAATAAGACATACAGGGTACATGTGGTTTCGTACTCATACTACACTTGTTGCACACTTTTGTTAGTGCAGATTCAATTCTGAGTACGAGAGCATCCCGTGAAGCTATTTGAGTTCAAGCTTGGATTATCCTAGAGTTGTGGTAAGTTGTTTGACTATTCTGCAGTCCACACCTTCCTCTCTATTTTTCATATTCCCATAGGATATTTCTTATGTTTAGACTTGTCATCTTAGTTTCAGACTTGCATCACAATTTTAGAAGCTCCTGTACTTTTGACATCAAATCTTGGGTGGTATTTTAGTTTTTTGCAGTTTGTACTTATAAGTGACTTATTTTTTAGGGTATCCATTTGTTACTATCTTTCACTTTATATACTGCATTGAATTAGCAACTTATTGGGTTGGCTTACTTATCGGCTGGGAGTATAGGTGCCATCATGACTCGTATTTTAGGGTCATGACAAATTTGGTATTAGAGCTCTAGGTTCATCGGTCTCATAAATACAAAAGAAATGTCTCTTAGAGTCTTGCAGATCAGTATGATGACATCCATATTTATCTTCGAGAAGCTATAGGACATTTAGGAAACTTACTCTACTCTTCAATTCTATTTCGTACAAATTTGACTCTGTTGAAATTCTAACTTTATTAACTCATTCTCTTATAGATGGTGAGGACTTGTACATCCACGAGTGGTGATCAAGAGCCCATTCCTGCACCTGCTTCCAGTGTTACTATAAGTGGTAGAGGCAGGGGTGAGGACGATATCGATGAAGAGACCGCTCTCCAGTACATGTGGGAGGGCAGATACCAATAACTACCCAGGGCCATACTGGGGCAGTACTTCCAAATGTAGATGTGATTCATGAGGATGTGAAGGGTCATGTTGGGGAATATGGACCCTCTTAGGCTCTGCCTGGTTTTATTGCCACTCTAGTGCTTTAAGATACTTTGGCTCGTATACTAGGATCCCTAGAAGGGATGGCTTCAGCAGGAATAGTGCTAGTCCCCTCTGGTGGTTCACAAACTCGTATTAGAGGCCAGACTCTAGATTGGATGGTTGCTCCAAGTTCTCAGACTCTAGGTACTCAGCCAGCTTCTACTATAGCTTCTTGTTTTGACAGTATGACATTTTCG
Organism: Solanum sejunctum; assembly: GCA_025642045.1. Taxonomy (NCBI): domain Eukaryota; kingdom Viridiplantae; phylum Streptophyta; class Magnoliopsida; order Solanales; family Solanaceae; genus Solanum; species Solanum sejunctum. The sequence continues at coordinate 9,815,096 of JAOTQJ010000083.1, forward strand.
GGTGTTGCATTACATTTGTCTAATAGACCTGCTATGACTGTGGATGAGTAGAAGATGTTTGGAAGGTTCAAGATGATGAATCCTCCAACTTACAAATGAGGATGTGTACAAGTTCATAGTCAGTTGTTATGAGAGTTGCACAATCTTGGGTTAGTGGAGTCTCATGGAGTTGACTACACGACGTTTTAGATGATGGGCCCTTCCAAGCAGTAGTGGAGAGATTATATTAGTAACAGGCCAACAGGATCACCTTCACTTTTATGGAGTCAGTCCACTCAGGTATTTCTAGATAAGTTTGTTCCATGCAATGAAAGGGAGCATAAAAGGGCTGAGTTTGAGAGTTTACAGCAAAATGGTATGTCAGTTGCAGAATATGATGTTAAATTTCATGCCTTGGCTAGGAATGCTTCAATGATATTTTCTACCGAGGATGATAGAGTTAGAAGGTTTGTCGAGGGATTGATCATTCTGATTCGCATGTGATTTTCTCAAGTTGCTACTTCTGGTGCTACTTTCAAAAAGTGGTAGATGCTGCAAAAGGAGTTAGAAATGATTCGACGTGAGGGATTTGAGTAGCGTGAGGGTAAAAGATCTCGTCATTCAAGTAATTATGGTAGTTCTCCACACAGGAGTCGAGGTTACTCAAGGAGAGGTTACCACTCTCAGTCTAGCAGAGCTATTCATGTTGTTATGCTAGCATCTCGAGCTAATCATGTTAGGCTTAACACCTCTAGCTCGGAGCATACTTCTCATGGTTCATCTTCTAGACCCTCAGGTTAAGGAGGGTATACTGGTCATTTAGGTCCCTCTCATTATCGTACTCCTCATAGGGGCTATTTTGAGTGTGGTATTATAGGACATTTTGTCAGAGATTGCTCCAGGATTGGTCGTGGTGGTTCACATCAGGATTCTAATGCTTTGACTACCAAGACCACACAACCTTCGACTAGGGAGGTGCACAGAGTGGTAAAGGTGGTTCTTATTCGGGAAGAGGTGTTACTTATTCTAGTTGAGGTGGTGGCCGAGGAAATTCCCAACCCACGGGTGGTCATGCCCAGTGTTATGCTTTTCTAGGTAGGCCAAAGGCGGAGACTTCAGATGTTGTTATCACAGGTATTATTCCAGTTTGTCATCGATCAGCTACTGTGTTATTTGACCCAAGCTCTACCTACTCTTATCCGTCCATATACTTTGCTTCAAGTTTAGATATGCTATGTGAGTTTCTTAATTTTCCAGTATATGTTTCTACTCCTTTTGGAGATTCAGTAGTGATAGATCGGATGTACCGATCGTGCATAGTTACTTTGATAGGTTATAACACTCAAGTGGATTCGAAGGTGTTAAATATGGTAGACTTTCGTGTTATTCATGGGACGAATAGGTTGTCTCCTTACGATGCTATTTTGAATTATCATTCCAAGACTATTACATTATTTATGCCTAGGATTCCTACTATAGAGTGGAGAGGTGCTCTTAGTTATGCTCCAAAAAGGGTGATATCATTTCTTAGGGCTCGTCAACTAGTGGAGAGAGATTGTTTGGCTTACTTGGCATATATTTGAGATACCGGCATGGAGACTCCTATGCTTGAGTTTATTCCAATAGTGAGTGAGTTTCAAGAGGTCTTTCTGACTGACCTACTAGTTATTCCACCTGATCGTGACATTGATTTTTGTATTGATCTAGAACCAGGCACTTAGCCTATTTCTATTTCACCTTATCATCTAGCACCAATCGAACTAACAGAGTTGAAAGAGCAGTTGCATGATCTATTGAGCAAGGGGTTCATTAGGCCAACTATATCTCATTGGGGTGCTCTAGTCTTGTTTGTGAAGAAGAAGGATGGATCAATGTGCGTATGTATTGAGTACTGACAGTTGAATAATGTAACAAATAAAAATAAGTACCTAATTCCTCGTATTGATAATTTATTTGATCAACTAAAGGGTGCTTTTATTTTCTTCAAGATTGACTTGAGATCTGATTATCATCAATTAAAGATTAGGGCGGAGGATATTCCTAAGATAAGATTTCGTACATATTATGGCTATTATGAGTTTCTGGTGTCTTTTAGGTTAACTAATGCCCTAACAACATTTATGGACTTGATGAATAGGGTGTTTAGACCGTACTTGGATTCTTTTGTTATTGTCTTCATAGATGATATATTGATGTATTCCCGCAGTAAAGAGGAGCATGAGTATTATTTAAGGATTGTACTTGGAATTCTGAAAGAGAAGAAGCTCTATGCAAAATTTTCAAAGTGTGAATTTTGGCTTAGCTTGGTGACATTCTTAGGACATGTGGTGTCCAAGGAGGGTATTATTTGGGTCAGGCCTACTTCAGTTACTGAGATTCAGAGTTTCTTAGGCCTTGCAGGTTATTATCGATGATTTGTGGAGGGCTTTTCATCTATCGCGTCTCCCTTAACTAGATTGGGCCAGAAGGGTGTAGCTTCCCAGTGTTCTGATGAGTGTAAGGTAAGTTTTCAAAATCTTAAGACCTCATTAACTACTGCTCCGATATTGACTCTACTTATTGAGAGAGAGAATTTTATTGTATATTGTGATGTTTCTTAAACTGGTCTTGGCTGTGTATTGATGCCGAAGGGGAAGGTAATAGCTTATGCGTCGAGATAATTGAAGGTTCATGAGAAAAACTACCCTATGGTGTTTGCATTGACTATTTGAATGCATTATCATTATGGTGTGCATTGTGAGGTGTTCACAGATCATTGTAGTCTCCAGTATATATTCAACTAGAAGGATCTCAACTTGAGACAGCGGAGATAGATAGAGTTACTCAAGGACTACGATATGACTATCATTTATCATCCAGGTAAGGCAAATGTGGTAGCAAATGCCTTGAGTCGAAAAATAGTAAGTATGGGTAGTCTGCCCTTGTTACAGGTTATAGAGCATATTTTAGCTATGGATGTTCAGTATTTAAATAGCTTTGTGAGGATTGATATTTTAGAATCTGGTAAGGTTTTGGCTTACATGGAGGCAAGGTCGTCCTTATTGGAGCAAATTCCGGCTTAATAATTTGATGATGGTAATTTATGTAAGATTCGATACAAGGTGTTAAAAGGTGAAGCCAAGGAGGTAATTCTTGATAGTGAGGGAGTTTTGAGGATAAAAGGTTGTATTGTATTCATTGCACTGGTGATTTGACTAGGTTGATTATGGAGGAGGCCTATAGTTTGAGGTATTCTATTCATCCAGGGGCTACTAAGATATACCGTGATTTAAAATAACATTATTAGTGGTATCCTATGAAGAGGGATATAGCAGATTTTGTGTCTCGTTATTTGAAATGTCAACAAGTGAAGTAAGAATACCAAAAACCAGAAGGTGTGTCTCAGAGGATACCCATACCTGAGTAGAAGTGGGAGCACATCGCCAGGGACTTTGTGGCGAGTTTTGACACAAATCTTGGGTAAGTTTGATATCATATGGGTCATTGTGAATCGATTGACTAAGTATGCACACTTTATACCAGTTCAGACTAGTTATAATTCAAAAAAGATAGCCAAGATCTACATTAAGGAGATAGTTCGCTTGCACGGGGTACCTATTTTGATCATTTCAGATCGGGGTACACAATTTACATCTCACTTTTGGCAGCCTATGCAGAAGGAGTTAGGTACTCGAGTGGATCTTAGTACAACCTTTCACACTCAGACTGATGCTCAGTCTGAGCATAATATTCAGGTTCTTGAGGATATGTTACGAGCTTGTATTATTGACTTTGGTGGTCATTGGGATCAATTTTTGCCTTTAGCGGTGTTTGCATACAATAATAGTTACCATTTAAGCATTGAGATAGCACCATTTGAGGCATTGGATGGTAGGAGGTGTCGATCTCTTGTTGGGTGGTTTGATGCATTCGAGGTTAGGCAATGGGGTACAGATTTGCTGAGGGAGTCCTTTGACAAGGTCAAATTGATTCAAGATAGGTTTCTTATGACCCAGAGTAGGCAAAAGAGTTACGCAGATAGAAATATTGGCGATTTGGAGTTTTACATGTAACGGATAACAGCGAGGCTTGAGAATTGATATGCATTCGAATCATAGGAGGTAGCAATCGTTGATATGCTCATATTGGTGACATTATTGTTGCTATGATCAAAGAAGCAGTACAAATATACCTCTAGAAAGATCAGAAGCAGTCCGAGCTGTAATTGTGCGTACCTGTAAAGAACTCAAACGTGACAAAGGGATGATAATACGATATGATGACAATGCTGCAGTTATTATTGATCAAGAAGGAAATCTAAAAGGAACTCAAATTTTTGGTGCAATCGCTCGAGAATTGAGAGACTAAAATTTTACTAAAATAGTTTCATTAGCTCCTGAGGTATTATAAAATGAAGAGAGTTCTATTGAAGGTTTCACCCATAACGGATGTGATGAGATTTGTAAGGAAGGGTAAGTTGAGCCCAAGGTATATTGGTCCTTTTGAGATTGTTGAGCATATTGGTGAGGTTGCTTATCAATTGGCTTTGCCACCTGCATTATCTGGTGTTCACCCTGTATTTCATATCTCAATGCTAAAGAAATATCATGGGGATGGAGCTCATGTCATCCAATGGAATTCGGTGTTACTTGACAAGAATTTGACTTATGAGGAGGAGCTGATAACCATCTTGGATAGAAAAATTCGAAAGCTAAGGTCAAAAGAGATTATTTCGGTGAAGGTTCAATGGAAGCATCTTTCAGTTGAGGAGGCTACTTGGGAGACTGAGTCGGATATGCAAATGAGATGTCCACAACTTTTGAGCATTCAGGTGCATTCTATTCTTTTGGACGAACGTTTGTTTAAGTGGTAGATAATATAAAGACTCATTAAGTCATTTTAAGCACGAGAACTATTTTTCTTTCTTAAAGAACCCTTTTTGAAAAATTTCAATGATAATTTTGGACTATTTGTTTGACTATAATTATTTTAGTAGGCTAATAATGTTAGATAATTAAATTATGGGATAGTAAATGAATTTTTAACCCTAAATCACTTAACCTGTATATTAGAATAAGTTAGTGGGATATAATACTTCTAGACCGCAAAGAAGGGAAGAAAAGAGAATTTGGCGAAACTTACCTGTATGGCAGTAGACGACGCACTTTTCAGGTAAATCCTTACCTTCAGTTACCACTAAGAATGATTGTGTACAATTAATCTTATGTTCTTCTTAAGGAGGAGACTTGAAACAATTATGTTTGTTGTGTCCATCTGGCATGCACGTTAGGGGTCAAAATAAGGAGGAAATTAATGAATATGGTACTGGAGGTTGTGATGTGTCGCTTCCAAAAGCTAAGATCATAATTGTGATTATTGTTTTTGTAAGGAACAAAGGTGGTGGGTTTATGATTAAAAACGGTAAGTCATTGGAGCAACTTAGAAGGGGAACCACCTGTAACAGAAGCCATAGGACTGACTTCATTCTCTTGTTTATTAATTGATGAGGAAGGTTGTTACTCATATAGTGTATTATTATACTGTGCACTCAATACAATAGAAACGTTTGTTTTATGATGAGTTCGTCAGTGTTTGGTTACCAATGTAGGCCTCTGAAAAATAAAGTTGGAGAAATTATTCGGTGAAAACTAAGACTTTATTCTAGACTTGATAGTTAGGATTTGACTTTAGATTTGAATGTTTTTACTTTGCAAATCTTATTGTGAATTCTTATTTGATTAGATGGTGGTGCTACATATCCTATTCAAAAGAAAAAGACAAATTCTTGAGGATTTGTGGCACGTATTTGATATTCAAAGTATGTTAAGACTTTTCAGACTTCGTTGAAGGACGTTTTTCTAATTTAAGATTAAAATAATAAAAATAGAGAATGGGTAAGGGTAAAAGACGGGGGGTCTAGTTCCAATGGTGTGACAGGCATTGGTGCGAGCATCAGTGTTATAAAGGGAAGGTTTATTTCTATAGATGATTGATTGTAACCCAAGAATACCAAAACATATGGTCATTAGCTGATGTATTATAACTTAATTTTTATGTGGTTGTATTTCCTTATTGAACCCGTATATTTGTGATGGTTGAGGTGACTACATATTATACTATATTTGTTGTATTGTGATGCATTACCATCTCCTATAATTAATGTATATTGTGCATATGGATTGACATGAGATTGAGTGTGTGTGTGATTACTCTTATAATCTAAGTTGGGCACGTGGAGATCGTCCGTACTGGGGATGGTTGATTTTATGATAGTGCATTGAGATCATCCACACAAACACGTAGAGATCATCTGTGTCTGTATATGGACCTCGCGAGTCCCCTATAGTTCTCAAACGCTCGACATATTCCCGAGAGGTATTGTGTATATACGATTTAGAGATGACTTGGCATTTGAGGTATATCATTTCGTGATATTGCGTTGCATCTCATTATACCCTTCATTCGTGTTGATTGTGCTTTGTTGGTGTTGAAAATTATGTGTTATTTGATTACTTCTATTTGGTAACACTTGATTGTTAAGTATAGTACGAACTTACCAAATTAAAAGATTTATTTGTATATATATTCCTATCACTACTTCTTTATTGTTGGTCAATGAGATATACTGGGTACATGTAGTTTCATACTCATACTACTCTTGTTGCACACTTTTTGTGGTGCAAATTCAATTCCGAGTATGAGCGCATTCCGTGGAGTTATTTGAGTTCAAGGATGGATTATCCTAGAGTTGTGGTGAGTTGCTTGACTATTTTGCAGTCTACCCCCCCTCTATCTCATTAGTCATTCTAATGGTTTTTATTGGGTTATCTTTTTTCATCAATCTCGGATGGAACCAAAGATTGACTATTTTTTGGCCTTGGAGTATGATGGAATAAAGCAAAATGGCTCTTTAAACTATCTGCGCTTTTTTCATTTGTGAAGTAGCAGTTAGTCAATGCAATTTTCGACGCTCTTCATGGGTCATCTGGAAACAGCCGCTTTATGTTTTTAAACATAGAGGTTAGGCTGCGTACATTCGACCCCCCCTCACCCCGCAATGAGCGGGAGCCTTTTGAGGCACTGGGGTATGTTGTTGTTATTGTATTTATTGGGTTATCGGTTCAATATCGATTTTTCCTATTGGATTATTGGGTAAACCGATAACCCCATAAGACTATAATAAGTTACTATTTTACCCTTTTGTAAATATTAAATGTTAGTAGTTTAATATTAGTAGGACACTATAATATTATTTTACATGTTTTAATCTTTACAATGCTTAAGTGATTAATTATCTATTTTAATATTTTAGTTTGTAATTAATTAATTATAGCTTTTGCAAGTTAGTAAATATAGTCTTCATACTCTATCTATTTTTTATTTACATACATTCTCATTATTATTCTTATCAGATAGATAAAAAATTAACCATTAAAGATATAAAATCGATAAACTGAAAATCAATAAAATTTATTTTATCAATTTCTTATTAGTCAAGCATATTTAAAATTGAGAATCAATAAATCAAATCGAACTAATCGATGAACACAGATATTTCTACCAAGAAGTTTTTTGGTTGGCTGCTTTAACGGCTAAATCTTAAATATTCATTAAGAAGTTTTTAGTTGCAGTAACGCAGACGGCTTATCTTTTATATTCAAGAATTTACCCAAATATGATTGCGTGCTATATATATATATATTTTAAAAAAATATGTTTTTATATTTTTGTAATGGGAAACTTATAAATAAAAAACACACAATCTCATTATTCTATAAAGATAGAAATTAAATTTATTTATATTCTATTCTCTGTAAATTTTATTTATCAACTTATGCTGAATATATTACTCCATTATTATTATAATTTACCTCAAATATTTTTTTTTCTAAAAATAATGGTTTGGCTTGACTTAAGTTGAAGTTTAAAAATTGTCTTTTTACTTTTGTGTTTCTAAATTAAAATTATGTCAAATGCATAAAAATATTCCTTAATTTATGATCTCAAATATATCACGTGAAAAGTTTAAATTAAATAATGCTAAAAATATATTAATTTTATATGGAAGGAGTGTTAAAGTTTGTTGAGCTTGAACGTTTTATTTTTGAAGAAAGACGAATTAGATCTATTCATTTTTAAAGGTTTAGCTTGAATTTAATTATTGAAGATTATTGGAATTGTTGTCAAAAAATTGTATATCAAATTTAAAGTTATTTGAACCAATTTTGAAGCAAAAATATCTTAGTGAATTTCTATATAGCATGTTATGTTGTTTACTATTTGATCATATATCTTGATAGATCAACAAAAGTCATTTACTATGATTTTTTAAATAATTTCAAAAAATTTAAATAATAAGATCAAAAGGTCTTCTTGTACTAATTACATTTTTTATGGTAATCTCCATTTCAGTAATGTCTAGTAATCAAAATGACCAGTTAAACAATGTCCAGTAATATTCAATAGCATTACTAATAATTGTCATTTGCCCGCCTAAATTTTCAAAGCTAGAGATTTAGTTTCATTTTATACAATTAAAATATTAAAACTATTATGAACAAATACAATAAAAATAGCTTAAAGTTAACGACATTTGTTTTTTTTTTTTTTGTTATAATGATGTGTTTAATTTGTCATTTTTAAGTTGCAATATTTAAATAATTGTAAGTTTTTATTCCAAAATAAATTATAATACATATTTATGTAAGAGTAAATCGCCTGATTTTTTCTATGTAAGTCTAATGCGAAAAGAAATAATTAATCTTGTAAAAATTAGTAGTAATCCTTTCTTGATAGAGTAAAGTAAAATTCAATTGGTGTAAAAGATATAAGAATAATTTATAATTAATTCTATTAAAATTATTTATCATAAGTGTTATCGCATTGAACAAGACACTATATGAATAATTATATTATTAACAGATATAAATTTAAAAAAGAATTTTTAAATAGTGCTAACTAAATCTATATGAAAATAACACAAATTCTTTTTTGAACAATAACTTTTAAATAAAAGTCCAGCGCAACAAAATTTACGCAAAAATTTTAAATAAAAAAATTTATACTCTAAATAGGAAAATTACTTGGATGAGTATTTTTCAAAAATAATTATTGATTTTAGTGATATTTTTTATTTATTATTATTTATAGTAATAAATAGTAATATTATGATAAATTTACAGTTATATTAAAAGTGAATTATGCATGTAATATAAATATTTTTTAAGTACTTAAAAATATATTGTGTTTATTCAGTAAAAAATTGACACAATGTGTATAAAAGAATTTCTTTATTTAATTTAACATAAATTTTATTAATTACAATGAACTTAATATACACTATGAGATTGGGTCCGTGCTCTGCATGGGCAGACTACCCCTAGTTACTTACTAATAAGCGTATAGCTCAATCAGACACCTCTTCGTCAATATGTCTGCGCCGGCTTCTTCGCCGCTAGTATATGAGACCCACAAAAATAATTTGTGGGTCCATTAATTTAATATTTTTAAAGCAATTTTATTATATTTCTTCAACTGCTATAATTATGATTTTACAAGATGGCTTTAATTATGATTTTACAATATTAGCCACGATAAATTATTTTAATCAGTTGCTTAATTTAATATTTTCAAAGCAGCTTGATTATTTATTTTTGTGAATTGCTTGATTTAATATTTTTAAGTAACTTGATTATATTTTTTCGTCTGCTTTAATATGAGACCCGCTAAAAAAACTTATAAATTTCATAATTTAATTATTTTAAAGCTGTTTGATTTTATTTCTTCGATTACTTTTAAATCTAATAGTTAATAACTTAAAATTTTGAAGGTATATAAAAAAAATATATTTATATTATAAAAATTAAGATTAAAAAATATCTATCTAGTATATTAATATAGAAGAAAGGGAAAGGCGCAGTAAAAAAGAAACATTCTGACATGTCTTACCTTTTTTCATTTGCCAGTCACGTTTTCCGTTAAATGAAAAAGGTAAGTAAAAAGAAAGTTTTATTGCCCTTAAAAAATAGTTTGCCGTTTTGACTCTGTACTCGATATTTATGAAGGATCAGAACTAAATGAAGAGAATTTTGATGAGTTGAGGACTCGGAAACAAGTCGACAATAAATTGACGGCTTAGCTTAAACGATGTGAGGTATGTGAGACTTTAACCTCAAAGGCTGTTGTCCCTAATATTACGTTAAGCATGCTAGCTAGATAATAAACTATATTATATAATTTCAGGGGCAACCACGTATATAAAACGACGATCATATTCATGGGGACCAGGATGCTATTTCTGAGTTAAGGTTATCAATTTATTATTATGATTTCTTTGCATGCATGGTATGATACATGTACTTAGTTCAGTTATTTTTGACTTCATAATTGAAGAAAATTGAATAACTTATTCTTTTGTGAAACCATATCATAAGTAACAAGCACTGCCAGAGAATAAATTGCATACAAAATTAAGGCATGAGATTTTAGTGATATGTCAAACACAAGAGATATAGAAACTAAAAAAGGCTAGCAAGCCGATGTAATCAAGCATCATCTATCGCCTGGATATAGCGACAGCTGAGAAAATGATAAGGAGAACAAGACACACAATCGCACCAAAGGAGCCGATGAGTGAACCAGCAGATCGTTGGCAGAAATCAGTATATTGTTGACAAATCGAAAACCAGTTTGTAGAAGAGTTTCCGTTATGTGCTAAATACACAATTGCAGCTGCTGCAGATGCTCCAGATGCGAGAAGAACCAACATTATCTTCAAAATTTAATAACAAAAATCATGATCAATCATACTACACTTTAAGATTCAGGGACAAAAAAATCTAATTTTCATGATCGTTACAATTCACTTTTCAGACCTTCAACTATATTGAGACATGTTACTATGTTATATTGTATGTTCTCTATAATAAAATTCCTAATAAACGTTATTACAAAAGAAGTTTGATTGTATGAAGAGCAACTCAATCTATATTACCACGTCAAGGAAGATGAGCACAATCCGACTTTTTCCTGCTCTGCTCCTCATAATATGAAAGATGGAAAATGGGAGAGAAAGAGCAAGATAAGCGCAGACTATTGCATTCACAATCACGAACAACCTGTGTAAACAAGAACAAAACAGAAAATGAAGGAACTTTCATATCTCATATATTACCAAAACGTACTTACTTAAATGTGTCAATATCATCATATTGAGCTGAAAATTGCACAAATTGTGTGACAAAAGGAAGTGTTTGTTCAGCAGTTCCCATTGCCACAGCACCTGCTAAGGTCCCAACAATTGCGACGATACGCAGAACAAGATCGAATACAGAGAGTCCTCTGTTCACTCCATGACTTCTGGCCTTCGATGCTTCTCCAGCTTCAATCGATACCGGTTTCATCATTCCTTTTTTCTATATGATTTGTAATTTTTAGCTTGTGATAAATGCTTTGGATTGATCACCAATTTATATTAACAATATTAAGGCATGTTTGGGTAATTTCCACCAATAGGAAGTGATTGATGTGGATTTGCTGAAATCAAATTAACTATGATACTTTTTGAAGTGGCTAAGATATGCACTCAGATTTGGAGACTCTTTACCTGCTCTACTTTCTACATAGTCCCTACTAAAACAACATTCTTTCGATAAAGGGTTTTAGTGGTATATATGGATGATCCATTGGTGCTTAATTATTTTTAGTCTGAAATTCGCTACATAAAATAACTATTTTTTTAATATATTTTAGTAAACTATTAAATTTTGTACATAAAAAATAGTGTTTGTCTCAAATTGCAATGGATGCTTAAGCACCCATGATGGCCTATGTATATCCGCCACTGCTTGACAATGTAACAATTTTCGATATTGTTATTATAATTTTCCATGTTATGTAATAAGTTATTTTCTTTGTTTCAATTTATATGATACATTTTTCTTTTTAGTAGGTCGGGAAGAGAATGACACACTTATATATTTAATACTTTCTCTATTTAAAAAAGAATGACATATTTTTCTTTTTTAATCTGTTTAAAAAAGAATAACTCTTTTCTTTGTTTGTCAACACTTTGATTTCAATTTTTCATTCGCTATATTTAAATTCTTAAAATTAAAGAATATTTTGATATATTTTACGTAACTTTAAATTAGAACTACAAGATTAAAAATCTTCTTTATTTTTTAAACTCTACGTCAAATCAAACAATATCATTATTTTTGAAAGGAGAAAGTGATAATTTGATTTTTAAAATGTCCATTTTAACCTTAGTGAAGTAATTTATCGTCACACAAATACCTGTGACTTTTTTAAGATCACAAATTTTAAAACTTTTTCTTTTTCAAAATATTCCGTAAAAAGTTAAACTATATCACATAAATTAAAATGAAGAGATTAATGCATTGTCATTTTGATTAGTTTATCAATTAGGGGTAAAAATTATCATAGAGTTTTATCCGTACGCGTGGAATACCTTGCATGGAACTTAAACTCTCAAAGAAAATGATAGAAAATTGGCTAGAAACTGGCAATAGCATTTACCCCAAATCATTTCCTCTTCTAGATTGTCAATTTATGTATGATAATTTGACTTTTGAGAGTTAAAAAAAATATTGTGATCTAATCCCACTTTTAAATATTTTAAATTATTTATTTTTGTTATTTATTGTATTTTTTATGCAATTTCTAAATATATAAATTATTTTTCAAAAAACTTAAAAATTACATATTTGAATACATGATCAAAATAGAAAATATTAACTATCAAAATTCAAATTACGTCATAGAAATTGGAACAAGTTTCTTTTTGTTCTTTTTTGGGTAAATAATGAGGTGGCAAGTGTCGATGCTTTAGGTAGTGGTAATAAAGGCTGACTTCTTTCCAAGATTAGTAGTTTCGGTTGATTTGGATTAGGTACAGGGATGTGTTTGCACTTTAAAATACAAGAAATTCCTTGATTAATAATTCTAGGTTGACTATTTAATCAATAATGTGAAGAGCAGAAATAAAATAAAGTATAATTTAAGAAAGAACAAGAAAAGACAAATGGAGTAGGTCAAAATTAGAGGGCTTACTAATTGGAATCCTTTTTATTTTCCGGCTATGATAGCACGCAGAAGTTTATTTAATTTGCCTTCATGCTTTAATAAATTAGTTTGCCCGGTACACTAAATCTTTTCTATATTTTGTTTAAATTGTTGTAATATTCCGACTCCTAAATTTATATTAGATTTAAGTTTTGAAATTTTGAATTCTTATATCTATTTGGAACTCCTCAGAATGGATAGGGTGGAAACTCGAAATGTTTCAGCATATGGAAAACCTTAAAATAATTCATACACTGTAACAAAAAAGAGACATTAAGTATCAATAAATTTTTTTGGAGGGGGGAAATTAACAAAATATACAATTTAAGAGACAATATTACAGTCTATATTAACTTCCAAAGATATTTACATAATAAGTTTTTTATTTACATTGTTGTCATATTCTATTTTGTTATTTTTAAATTTTTATATTTGTTTTTTCTATTCTTCTTCCGTGTGAAGTGTACAAAAGTACACAATTGTTCTTTTCAAAGATGGGTTAATTATGATGTGACAGTGACAACACACTACCCACTTTTGTGTCACCACTCAAAAATTGGGCGTGATGACACTTGCTCAATCCCACCAGAACAAGTTAGTCTTAACTCAAAGGAATAATAAACATATCACGCAGAAGTAATTAACTAGAGTAGATAACTAAAGCTGAGAATTTTTATAAACTTAAATACCACCTAAGGATTGGTTGTCACGCGTACAAGCCACTAACAATACAGAAAATCAAATAAAATACAAGTCCAAACTGTCCTTCTTCTCGAATAGAACAAGTACAAAAGAAATAGAAAAAAGAGAGTCAGCCAGATGACAATAACCACCTCTCTAAATCTCCTGGGAATCCTCGGAGGATCAAGGAGAATACTATTCACTGACCGGGCTCACAACCTACACAAGAGTAGAAGCAAGGGTGAGTACCAAATACCACGCGGTACCCAGCAAGTTAACTAACAAAACAAAGTAAGTTTAATAAAATACACAAACTCCTTTCGTCCCAATCGATCTCCACTGCTATAACCTGCACAGAAAGTTATTCCAACCCAGCAATATATTATATAATAAAGATGGTATTTCACCATATCACAATTTTCAAAGCACAATCTAAAAATGATAGCACAATCAATCATAAGAATAACATCATGCTATGCAATAATATGCAAGGGTAAAATACAATGCTTATATAATAATCGCCAGCAAAAACCTCGATCTTATAACATCACTGAAAATATCTCAATATCACATCATCGCCGACAAAGACCTCAGCATCACAATATCATCATAAATTTGTCGGCAAAGATCTCATCATCACAATATCATCATAATTTTTTTCAACATCGTAATTTCGCTGGCAAAGACCTCGGCATCACAATATCTCAATCGGTAAAGACCTCGGTCCCAATGTTTTCCATCTCACTCATATCAATATCCGGAATCAATGCAAATATGCATGTCATGGAATGAATGAACATGATGTGAATTCCACAGACAAATCCACTCACTATCTCCAACCACAACAATATATATATATATATATATATATATATATATATCAAAAATATAGAATTCTCATCACTTAACCATATTTGTCAATTCAAA
>JAOTQJ010000083.1:9829847-9856243 GCA_025642045.1 Solanum sejunctum
ATCAAGTAACAAGTCTTGTAAAGCTTTCCCAAGTAATAAGAAGTCTTTCCTTCTTAAAAGCTCTTTGTCTTCTTAATTTAGCGTTTCCTTAGCGATCCAAAGTTTGAAGGCTTGCTAGTGTTTGCAAATTTGGGCAAGAATCATAGACAAACTGACTAGCACCGTACAAAAGTCTTAGCATAACTCTAAGTCCGTAACAAAGAATCCTACGTACCGCTGGCATCAAACTGCCAAGGAGAGGGGAGGTGACTCTAGCAATAAGGCGTTCTGCCCTAGTTGCGTATTGGCTTGGCCGAGTTCAGGCATGCTGACCCGATTAAGTTTGGGGAGCTTGTCGCTTGTCTTGGACATAACTATGAAGGGAGCTAAAGTATACGACGGGCACAACTGGTTGGGAGCTATTGTCGCTTCCCTGATGAGCCCATGGCAGGGCAAAACCAGCTGGTGCAATGTATGTTCGGGCTAGTCCGGGGTGGTATGGGACGCCTCAGGCGTCAGAGGGGCCCTATGGATGCGCGCCTGGCTCCAGGTCCATTTCACTTGGTATCAGAGCAAACATGCTCTTCTACATTCTTCTGCAAAGTGTCAACTCATGAGTGCACAATGCTAGGTCGGCCAGAGATGCCAAGGTGAAGGGCTAGGCCAGTGACCATGTATGCCAAGCGGAATGGCTAGGTCAAAGAGGGCCAGAGATGCCGAGTTGAAGGGCTAGGCCGGGACCAAAGATGCAAGAGGTGCAATGATGAGGATGCCGAGTGGGAGATTGAGCATGATGATCTTGGGCAGAGAGAAGCCCAAACTTCTCCTCCGAAATGAAGCGGCTCATGCACAGAAATTATTGCAAATTTTAAATGAAGCCACCAGTTGGACACACTGACGAAGTACTCTGAGCAATAGATCGTATATGTTGGGAAAGTCCCAGGGATAGTACGAAGATGTACGGCAGCATGGGCAACTACCTGAAGAAGTGCCAAAAGTCCAAGGGGGCAGCAAAGACAAGAAGTAGCTGTTAGCATGATTTGGGGTGCAAGTCCAATTGTGGAAGCGAGATTATTTCTGACGAAAGTAATACGTCGGGTCGCCGCATCATCGGGTGGGGGATAGTTGTTACGGCCCTAGAGGCGTAACCATGAATCGTACGTACCGTTGGCATCAAACTACCATGGAAAGGGGAGGTGACTCAAGCAATAAGGCGTTCTACCCTAGTTGCGTATTGGCTTGGCCGAGTTCAGGCATGTTGACCCGATTAAGTTTGGGGAGCTTGTCGCTTGTCTTGGACATAACTATGAAGGGAGCTGAAACATACGACGGGCACAACTGGTTGGGAGCTATTGTTGCTTCCCTGATGAGCCCATGGCAGGGCAAAACCAGCTGGTGCAATGTATGTTCGGGCCAGTCTGGGGTGGTAGGGGATGGCTCGAGCGCCGGACGGCACTGCGGACGTGCGCCTGGCTCCAGGTCCATTTCGCTATGCTCCTTAACACCAATATTCTTTGTTGGATCAAACTATTCACACTTAAATAATATAGTTTGCTTTAAAAGTGCTTTATAGTATTCCACTTGTATAGTCTCTTGTATCTTTCCATAAAAATCACCAATATTTGGATCCGAGATACAAACTCCACTATTCATTGTTGATCTTGTGCTTCCGCGATGAATGGTGTGAAATTTATATCCATTAACAGAACATACAAGATAAGAGTACACACTTATTAATGGTTTATCAGTAAGACTATGCAAGTATTCATTTTCAATATGATTGGATCGAACCTATATAAAAAATTATTATAAGACGTTTAGTTTCACAAGATAACTTAATTAAACCATCATAGTTGTATAAACAATAATTGGTGGAAGCTTACATATTTCTTGAACTATATAGAAAAATTTGTGTCGAGACTCATCTATTTGGTCTTTAGAGATATTTGGAAACTCTTCTTCCAGACGTTGCATATACATGCTTCATTGCAACAAAATAATTTATATAGAAAGTCTTAATATTTGAACATATTTATTATATTAATTAAAAAAGTATAACTTTAGAATGTTACCTCACAAATGGCTCAACCTCTTTACAATTTAGAAGAATATAAGTTTTAGCAGACTTGATTTCTTCAAGAGATAAATCTCTTTTTTTGGCTTCTCCCGATAACCTACTTGGATGGGTGAAGAATATTGATAAATTTTCTTTTATGTCCTCCATAAAACCACCATCATCATTGCGGGTCATATCATGATTACGTGACATAATATGAGGTTCAAAATAGTGAGAAAATAATTGGGCTGACTCTGCCATCAAGTATGCTTCACAAATAGAACCCTCAATACTAGCTTTATTTTCAATCATTTTTTTAAGAGTTCGAAGGTACCCATATAGATAATAATTAAATTATAATGTCATGAATAATATATTTTTTCCATAAAAGCATCAGTAGTTCATATTTACTTCTCAAAAGGATACATCTATCTGTATTGTACATGTCTAGCAATCTGTGCTTCATATGGCAAGTGCACTGGTAAATGCGTCATTGAGTTAAAGAAGCCAGGGGAAAATATCCGTTCTAACTTACACAGGATCTGTGGAATATGTACCTCTGATCTCTCTAAATCTACTACTAGAAGGACAGTTGAAGTAAGATCTTTAAAAAATAAACTCAATTCTGTAAGTGCCTGCCACACATTACAAGGAAGTAGCTCATGAAAAGTAATTGGCAGTAGTCATTGCATGAACACATGACAATCATGACTTTTCATGCCAAATAACTTAAATTTGTCTGTGTCTAAGCATTGACTCATATTTGAAACATATCCATATGGAAACTTCATACCTTCCAACCAATCAGACAAGGCCTTTTTTTAATTCTTTTCTATAGTATATGTAGCTTTGGGATAGCTTCCATTGGCATTCCTTGTCAACTGCGGTCGATCACAGTATTTTGCAATATCTAGACGTGCTTTTGGATTGTCTTTTGGTTTTAGCATCAACATTAAGAATTGTGTTAAACACATTATCAAAGACATTCTTCTCAATATGCATGACATCAAGATTATGTTGTATCAGGTTAGAGCTCTAATATGGCAGATCCCAAAAGATGCTTCATTTTTTCCATCCACATGACTTACATATTCTCTTATTCACCTCTTCTGCATCTAACTCGGTTACATTCCTTATCCCTAACTCATAAATTTTATTAAAAATTTCTTCTCCAGTTCTCACTGGTGGTGGTGGTCTTGTGACAATTCGACCTTTAAGAAAGTTTTTATTATCTTTTCAAAATAGCTGACTTTGATTAAGAAACATTCTATGACTGTCAAACCAAGTTATTTTTCCACCATGTTGTAACCTGAAAGATTGTGCTTCCTCCATACAATAAGGGCACCCTAAGTTGCTATTGGTACTCCATCCTGATTGTAACAACCCCGTGAAAAGACAAAAATACCCCTAGACTTGACCTTACGCGTAACGTATCTTACCATGCCCCATTTACAAATCTGAGATCGTATTTATGATCAGTGTGAAAAATCTAGCTAGAAAATGGTCTCGACTGGACAGAAGCTCAAAAAAATGCAAATTATTTTTTCCAAAAAATTTCGAAAATAGTTAGGAATCTGCGTCCTCTCTGGGACGCGGAGGGAACGCGGAACCAGACTTAATGGTTTTTTAAAAATTTGATGTAAAGTTTTTTCGCAAAAAAGTGCTAAATAACACTAGTGCGCGTCGCGCACTAGTGTAAATATGGGCCAGTTTTTATTTTTTAAAGGGGAGGGGTATTTTCAACTTTTTCACATCTCATATCCTAAACTAAGTCAGTTTTACGATGATTTAAGTTAAAAAAATGTTTATTTCATTCATTCATTAGTTCAAAACAAGAAACTCTCCCTAGAAACTTCAAGCGTAAGATCAACAGCGGGTATAACCTTCAAGAGAATTTCTTTGATTCTTCAAGAATCCTCTCTCAGGTATGTAAGGTCACCCAAAAGTTATTATTTTGCTAATATTATAGAAATTAAAACTAGTTTTCACCCATGAACATTTAAGTATCAAAGTTTACTGTAAACCTTGTAAGTGTGTTAAATTCCATGATAACTTCATATATTTTTGACAGAGTTTTATGAAACTTTGGTCTTATTGGTATCCAATTTGAGATTTGTTATTAAGTTTATGTACATTTATGATCAAGGTTTATGTTTATTTAGTTTGAAAATTTTGATATTAGCTAAGGAATGTTTATCTTTGCACATTAGCCAAGGAATCTAGCATATTTTGGGATCACTGAGTTGATTCTAATTATCAGTAAATTAAAGATTTCAGTGAGAAAGCCAAGAAAAGTTAAAGCTGGGCTAAGTCCCCGAAAGATAAGATTTCAAGAATTCATTCTTTAAAAATTATGAGCTATATAAGGTATTTTAGGAGTACTATTGAGCACTGATATGGGTGAGAATAGAATAAATTAGTCAAACTCATAAAGTATGTAGCCAGAATAGGATAGGATTGTACTACAATACCTTCCTCATTAGCTACTGAGATGACCCAATTTTAGGATGGATCCACTCCCCTAGTATTCGTCCCCTACCCCTATAAAATACCGGATGACTCTGGCAGCGTACGTAAGACACTGTATCACCGCGAAGCTCATAGTGGTGGTTGTCGGTTAGAGTCCCCAAGTTAAGAAACTATGATTTACTTACTAGTTTTTAGTGTGTTATTTTCTGCTTGTTATTTTCAATATACCAGTCTTTATGATTAATGCCATTTAATTATGAATCATGTTTATGTCTTTTCAGAAGCATTACATATATCATTTTACTGTTTTGGCCATCTCACATACCTTACATTCCACGTACTGACGTTCTTAGGACCTGCATCATTTTATGATGCAGATGAAGGTGACCAAGTTCCTCAGCAGCCGCTCCGTTGAGAACTTGGGGCCTGTCTCAGTAGTCCTTTCAGACAGCTTAGTAGAGGTTCTATAGACCGTATTATTAGTATTTCAATTTTTAGTTATTTAGACATTGCTTTAAATGCTTTCTTATTTAGTTATGCAGACAGTTTAGCTTATTTTATTGCTTTTATGACCTTTTCCATCATTATTACGTCTTCCGCTGAGTAAGTAGCCAGGCCAAGTGGTTTGCTTGGGACCAAAAATGATTTTTGACTACCGACCACATCCAGGGTGTAGGCTCGGGGCGTGACAAACTTGGTATCAGAGCACAAAGTTCAAGAGTCCTAGGGAGTCTATAGAACCATGTCTAGTAGAGTCCATATTATGCGTGTGAAGCGTGCCTCATTTATAATAGTGAGGGTACCGGACATTAGAAAGTGTCATCATTACTTGTCATTCTTTATCTCATGCTTCAGAGTATATCTCAGTAAAGTCCCCTTTTAACTCGTGCGTTCACACTGTGTTTTTCAGATTATGCCTCCCCGCAAAGCTGATGGACCAGTCAGGGGCAGAGGACGCCCATCCAAAAAGAATGCAAACTATCCTGGCAGAATTCCTGAGGAACCTAGAGGCCCAACTGTGCTTGTGGAGCAGCCACAACAGGCAGACATTTCTAACGCTGAGCTTCGCCAGGCCATTCAGACTTTGGCTCAGGCAGTCACTAACCAAGGAGGTTGCCAAGGAGATGGCAAGAATGATAGGGCAGATACCACTAGAGTTCATGAGTTCTTGAGGATGAACCCACTAGAGTTCACGGGGTCCAATGTTAAAGAGGATCCTGAGAACTTCATCGAGGAGCTTCAAAAGGTGTTCTAGGTGATACAGATAGCTGAGCGGCTTACGTTGGCTACCTACCAGCTCAAAGGTGTACCTAGACTCTGGTTTGACCAGTGGAAAGAGAGTAAGGCAGAAGGGGTGCCAGCAATTACTTAGGCAGTGTTTGAGGAGGCCTTTCTGAGAGAGTACATTCCTAGGGAGATGAGACAGGCTAAGGTAAGAGAGTTTCTGAACTTAAAGCAGGAGAATATGAGTGTGCGGGAGTACAACCTCAAGTTTACACAGTTGTCCCATTACGTTCTAGCATATTGGCGGATATGCGTACTAGGATGGATCTCTTTATGTCCGGGCTTTCTTGAATGACTAAGAGAGGGAAGGAATGCGATGTTTATTAGGCATATGGATATAGACCGTTTGATGACGTATGTGTAGTAGGTAGAGGAGGACAAGATGCAAGATAGGGAGGATTTCAGGAGTAAGAGGGCAAAGACATCAGGCCAGGAGTCAGGCAAGAGAGGAACTGGAGGTGGAGGTCACTCATCTTTCCAGCCTAAGACAGCCAAACCAGCACCTTCATCTGCTAGTGCACCTACATTGAGGGTCAGAAATGAGCAGGGATCACAGCACCACAGGTTCCCGAGCAGCTAGTCACAAGGTAGCATGGCTCCAGGATCACATCATTATACTACTTGTGGTAAATGTGGTAAGTCTTACCCTAGAGAGTGCCTTTTGGGCACAAATGGATGTTTTAAATGTGGTCAGGTGGGGTATTTCTCAAAGGATTATCCTATGGGAAAGCAGAATACAAGAGATACCAGGTCATATATAGTCTCTTCAGCACAACAGGGTAAGCTACCTCACAAACGTATTACAACAGGGACAAGTGGGGGCACAAACCACTTGTATGCCATGGGCACTAGACAGGAGCAGGAGAACTCACAGGATGTGGTTATGGGTATGCTCAAAATCTTTACCCATGATTTTTATGTATTATTACACCCAGGAGCCACATTATCATTTGTAGCCTTGTATGTAGCTGTGAAGTTTGGGGTCAGTCCAGAATGCTTACTTGAGCCTTTCAGTGTTTCTATGCCAACTAGAGAGTCTATTTTAGCCCAAAGAATATAGGGGCTGTCCAATCTCTGTTTATCATAAGACTATTATAGCTGATCTGGTAGAGTTAGATATGGTAGAGTTTGATGTCATCCAAGGCATGAATTGGCTTCATGGTGGGTATGCCTCTGTAGATTGCAAAACCAGAGTAGTCAAGTTCCAGTTTCCTAACGAACTAGTCTTAGAGTGGAGGGGTAGCTCAGTCGTTCCTAAAAGTCAGTTTGTCTCTTATCTCAAAGGTAGAAAGTTAATCTCCAAGGGGTGTATATACCACCTCGTCAGATTTCAAGATTCTTGTGCCCAAGCACCATCTCTGTAGTCTGTCCAGTTGTGTATGAGTTCCCGGAAGTTTTTCCTGAGGATTTTCCCGGAGTCCATCCTGATAGGGAGATAGACTTTGGGATAGACACTCTCCCAGATGTTCAGCCTATCTCTATCCCTCCCTACCGCATGGCTCCTTCAAAGCTAAAAAAGTTAAAGATACAGTTGAAATATCTTCTAGATAAGGGTTTATTTGAACCAAACGTCTCACCTTGGGGTGCTCAAGTTCTTTTCGTGCGTAAGAAGGACAGTCCTTTTCGAATGTGCATAGATTGCCATCAGTTGAACAAGATCACCATTAAGAACAAGTACCCTCTTCCCAGAATTGATGACTTATTCAGCCAACTTCAGGGTGCTACATATTTTTCCAAGATAGATCTTAGATCTTGGTATCATCAGCTTAAAGTTAGAGAAAAATACATTCCTAAGACAACTTTCAGAACCCGATATGGTCATTATGAATTTTTGGTCATGTCCTTTGGGCGAACAAATACACTAGCAACTTTCATAGATCTAATGAACAGAGTATTGAGGCTATACCTGGATATGTTTGTTATCGTGTTCATAGATAACATTCTGATTTACTCCCGTAGTAAGAAGGAACATGCAAACCATCTTAGCGTTATCCTTCAGACCCTTAAGGATCAACACCTATATGCTTAGTTTTCTAAGTGTGATTTCTGGATGGAATTTGTAGCATTTCTGGGGCACATTATGTCTGGTGAGGGTTTCCAAGTTGATTCCCAAAAGATTGAAGCAGTGAAGAATTGGCCAAGGCCTACAACACCCACAGAGATAAGGAGTTTCTTGTGCTTGGTGAGTTACTACAGAGAGTCTGTAGAGGGGTTTTCTTCTATTTCAGCTCCCTTAACCAAGCTGACTTAGAAGAAAGGTAAGTTCGAGTGGTCAGAAGCTTGTGAGAAGAGTTTCCAAGAGCTGAAGACTAGGTTGACTACAACCCCATTCTTATCCCTACCAGATGGAGTTGATGATTTTGTGGTTTATTGCGATGCTTCCAGAGTTGGCCTGGGTTGTGTATTAATGCAGAGAGGCAAGGTGATAGCATATGTCTCCAGTCAGCTTAAGATTCATGAGAGAAATTACCCAACTCACTATCTTGAGCTTGTTGTGGTGGTGAATGCATTGCAGATCTGGCGAAACTACCTATATGGTGGGCATGTGGATGTGTTCACGGACCATAGGAGTTTGTAGTATATGTTTGGCCAGAAGGAGCTGAATTTGAGACAGGGGAGATGGTTGGAGCTGCTGAAAGACTATGATATGAGTATCCTCTATCATCCAGGTAAAGCTAATGTAGTTGCTGATTCTCTTAGTAGGGGTGACCATGGGAGCACAACCTATGTTAAGGCTAAAAAGAAAGAGTTAGTTAAGGAGATCCACAGACTAGCCTGTTTAAAGGTTCAGATTGAAGATTCTAACGAAGGCGCGACCATTGTCAGAAATATTTTAGAGTCATCCTTAGTGGTGGAAGTGAAAGAAAAGCAAGACAAGGATCCCATCTTTCTCCAATTAAAAGAAGATGTTCAGAAGTAGAAAGTATTAGTGTTATCAAAAGGGGGAGATGGTGCCCTGAGATACCAAGGCAGGTTGTGTCTGCCAAGTGTTGACATTCTTAGGGATTGGATCTTGGCTGAAGCTTATAATGCTAGATACTGCATCCACCCTAGTGTGACAAAGATGTATAGAGATTTGTAAGGTGTATTGGTGGGGTGGTATGAAGAGAGACATTGCAGAGTTTGTGTCTAGATGCCCAAATTGCCAGCAAGTTAAGGTTGAGCAATAGAGGCCTTATGGTGTAGCCCAGAACATAGAGATTCCAAAATGGACATGGGAGATGATTAATATGGACTTCATAATAAGCTTAGCTCGATCCCGTAGACAACATGATTCGATATAGAATGACCAAGTCAGCTCA
Organism: Solanum sejunctum; assembly: GCA_025642045.1. Lineage (NCBI taxonomy): Eukaryota > Viridiplantae > Streptophyta > Magnoliopsida > Solanales > Solanaceae > Solanum > Solanum sejunctum. The sequence goes on from JAOTQJ010000083.1 coordinate 9,838,938, forward strand.
CTTCCTACCTGTCAAGACGGCTGACACAGCTCAGGATTATGCCAGACTCTATCTTAAGGAGATTGTTAGGCTGCATGGGGTTCCTATATCCATTATTTAAGACATAGTAGCTTAGTTTACAGTGTAATTTTGGATGTCTTTTCAGAAAGGGCTTGGTACAAAGGTCAATCTTAGCACAACCTTCCATCTACAGACGGACAAGCAAGCAGAGTGAGCTATATGGACCTTGGAAGATATGCTGAGAACTTATTTGATAGAGTTTAAAGGTAATTGGGATGATCATTTACCTTTGATTGAGTTCTCTTATAATAATAGTTTTCAAGACGGCATACAGATGGCACCATATAAGAGGCTCTTTATGGGAGAAGATGTAAATCACCCATAGGATGGTTTGAAGTTGGTGAGACAGGCTTGATAGGACCTGATCTAGTCCATTAGGCTATGAAAAAAGTAAAGGTTATTCAAGAGAGGCTTAAGACAGCTCAGAACAGATAAAAGTCTTACATAGATGTTAGAAGAAGAGACCTGGAGTTTGAGGTAGGCGATTGGGTATACTTGAAGGTATCTCCAATGAAGGGAGTTATGAAATTCAGGTAAAAGGGGAAGCTTAGCGCATGATATATTGGGTCTTACCAGATTTTGAGAAGAGTGGGTAGTGTTGCTTACGAACTAGAGCTACTAGGGGAGTTGAGTGCTATACACCTAGTATTTCATATCTCCATGCTTAAGAAGTACTTGGGAGATCCCTCTTTAGTTGTCCCAGTTGAAAGTGTTGGGATTAAGGATAACTTGTCTTATGAAGAGGTTCAGGTGCAGATATTAGATTGGCAAGTTCGTAAATTGAGGACCAAGGAGATTGCTTCAGTGAAGGTTCTAGAGGAATTAATTCGTAGAACAAGACACATGGGAAAAAGAAGCAAAAATGAAGGCCAAGTACCCACACTTGTTCGTTGGCCTAAATGAAGACCTTGAAGGTAACTTTCATATTTCACCTTGAAGAATTATGTTTGTTAAGTTCGAGAATCATGTGTTTCAAGCTGATTTATATGTATCATTATCATTCAAGGACGAATGATCCCAAGGGGGAGATATTATAACACCCCTGTTAAAGGATGAAAATACCCCTTGACTTGACCTTGCACGTAACGTATCTTCCCATGCCTCGATTGCAAATCCGAGAATAGATTTGCGATCAGTGTGAAAAATCGAGCCAGAAAATGGTCTCGACTTGACAAAAACTTGAAAAAACATGAATTATTTTTCCCCAAAAATTTCAAAAACAGTGAGGAATCCGCGTCCTCTCCTTGATGCAGAGGGAACGTGGTACCACACTTAGTGGCTTTTCAAAAATTTGACAAAAAGTTATTTTCGCGTAAAAGTGCTAAATAACACTAGTACGTGTCGCACACTAGTGTAAATATGGGCCAGTTTTTGTTTTTTAAAGGGGATAGGTATTTTTGACTTTTTCACACCCTATATCCTAAACTAAGTCAGTTTTATGATGATTTAAGTTCAGAAAAATGTTTATTTCATTCATTGATTAGTTCAAAACAAGAAACCCTCCGTAGAATCTTCAAGCGTAAGATCAAGAGCCAGTAGAACCTTCAAGAGAATTTCTTCAATTCTTTAAGAATCCTCTCTCAGGTATGTAAGGCCACCCAAAAGTAATTATTTTGCTAATATTGTAAAAATTGAAACTAGTTTTCACCCATGAACCTTTAAGTATCAAAGTTTACTGTAAACCTTGTAAGTGTGTTAAATTCCATAATAAACAACAACATTACCCCAATGCCTCAAAGGCTCCCACACATTGTGGGGTAAGAGGGGTCAGATGGAGCTTTATGAAACCTTGGTCTTATTGGTATCCAATTTGAGATTTGTTATTATGTTTATGTACATTTATGATCTAGGTTTATGTTTATTTAGTTTGAAAATCTTGATATTAGTTCAAGAAAAGAAAAGACTAGTTTGAGCATCTTTTAAGCTAAGTTCAAGAATATGATTTAAATGTTTACCCTTGCACATTAGCCAAGGAATCTAGCATATTTTGGGATCACTGAGTTGATTCTAATTATCAGTAAGTTAAAGATTTCAGTGAGAAAGTTAAGAAAAGTTAAAGCTGGGCTAAGTCCCCGAAAGATAAGATTTCAAGAATTCATTCTTTAAAAATTATGAGCTATATAAGGTATTTTAGGAGTACTATTGAGCACTGATATGGGTGAGAGTAGAATAAATTACTCAAACTCATAAATTATGTAGCCAGAATAGGATAGGATTGTACTACACTACCTTCCTCATTAGCTACTGAGATGGCCCAGTTTTAGGATGGATCCACTCTCCTATTATTCATCTCGTACCCTGGCAAATACGAGACGGCTCTGGTAGTATGGACGCTTTATCACCACGAAGCTCATAGTGGTGGTTGTAGATTAGAGAAACTCCGCAAGATAAGAAACTATGATTTACTTACTAGTTTTCAACGTGTTATTTTCAATATACTAGTCTTTATGATTAATGATATTTAATTATGAATCATGTTTATGTCTTTTGAGAAGCATTATATATATCATTTTGCTGTTTTGGCCATCTTACATACTATACATTCCACGTGCTGACGTCCTTTGGACCTGTATCATTTTCTGATGCTGATGTAGGTGATTGAGTTCTTCAGCAGTTGCTCATTTGAGAACTTGCTAGCTTTCAGATAGTGATGAGGCCTCTTTCTAGTCCATGGCTCTTTAGTTCATGTCATGTTAAATCATTTCAGTTTTATTTCAGTTCTGATTACTTGGGGCCTGTCTGAGTTGTCGTTTCAGACTGCTTAGCAGAGGTTCCAAAAACTGTATGATTAGTATTTTAGTTTTCAGTTATTCAGTCATTTGTTATTCTTTATGAGTTTCACACACCCTTTATTGAAAGTTTAGATTTTTAAAAATAGTACATGCACTACAAATTAGAGATTGTTGGGGCTTAGAAATCAAGAAATAGATAGAGAGATCAAAAATCTTACCCATGGAGGTTCAAAGTTTTCTCTGAAGATGAACCCATGACACTTTCAGATGCTTTTCCAGATCTAGCTAGATACACTTCAGATTAACTGTTATGATCCAAGCGTAGGTCTTAGACGTGACTGGAGAATGAGAATCTGAAAAAACCCCAAACAAGCCTCATAGCATATCATTACACATCCTTGGTCGCGGAAGCAAATAAAATGACAATAAGAGAGAAACGTAAACAAAGGGAATAGGGACTAAGGGTAATTTCTATATCATAAACATCAAGAGTCAATACAGTCAAAGCTCATAGCATAGATACATAATATGTTCAAGAACACCTCTATTACATAGATAAGAACAGTGGCCAAGACAAAGCAACCAGGCTCACCCTCATAGTCAATACATAAGTCAAAAAGAGAGAAAGTCTTGATACATAGCAAGAGATCATAAGTAACGTCCCCAAAATTGAGTATGAATCAATAAGTTTGATAGAAGTCGTACTAGCCACGTGGAGGATAATCATTAAGCGGTACACCGGTTCCTACTTGGTGGCATCATGTAGGCATAAAGTATACGTTAGTACGGTTGAATGTACTAAGTATGCAGGACGCAATGCAACAAGAGGTAGACATCATAGGCAAAATGCATAATCATAAGCAATGAATAACATACTAACAATATGGCATGCATGAATGATGCTTAAAGTAAAAATCATACTTATATAGATCGTAATATGTGATTGACCATTATAGTGCAAGTCAAGGCCTACCACCCTCTTGGATAGGCGCATGGTATGAACCCCTTCGTGAGGTTGATAGAGTACAAACCCCCCCATCGAGTTTGACGGACCGCGAGTTAGGCGATCAAGGTACCAACCACTCGATAGGTTACCCGGGCCTATAAGGTCATCCCTAACACTATACATATATATATATATCTATATCTATATATATATATATATATATATATATATATATATATATATGTATGTATGCACTCCTTTCATCATCATACACATATATTCTTTTTCATCATTATTCCATTATCATTTCATCATCATACTGTCATTCAACTCATAAGACATACATTGCACCTTCAATTCCTCAGAATCGACAACCGGACATTTTATCAAATACTTAGAGGGTATATAATGCTAGTGTAAAACCATGCAATTCAAGAGTGAAATTATGCTAAAAAAATCAGTATAAAGCCATCAATAGATACTTGGTAACACCCTCAAACAATATACATCAAGATCCTTCATCAATTCTGACAATAGACCTTAGATTCATAACTTCAACATAGTAAAACAATCACAATTTCATAAAGCCCAACATAGTGTGCAGTGATTGTCATAATAGATAAGACCCATGAATAAATCAACTTTAAATCACGCAATTTTGACTAAAAAGATCTTGTGTATCGTGGGTGAAAGTAACCCATGATACCCACATGCCTTAGCTTTGGAGATGAACTTGATGAAGATTGGAGATGGAGATTTGAAGTTTGAGAAGAAATCCTTAGATCTGGAGAGGGTTTTGAGACTTGAGTTCTGGAGTAAAATATTGTGTAAGTGTTTGAATGAGGATTGAGAAATGTTTAGAATGATATGAGGGTGAAAATAATAAAGTATACGTATTTTTCATGTTTGGGAACATTTAGGCCCAAGACCCAAAAGTCTTGGACTATACAAAATTAACTAGGTAGGAAATACATAGGTCTGCATCGCGGACCTATCGAGGAATCAGGATTTCTTCATCTGCGTGCCTTAGCCGCATCTCACCAGAAGCACACACACCTCACTGGAATTTTCATTTGTGGAAAATCAAAATTGCTAGTCGTTTGTTCTTAAATTGGATTAGACCCATTTTTCACTCAAAATGACCTCCTGAACAAGATGCGAAGTCGATTTTTGATATTCTACATGAATTTTGAGATATATGGAAATTATGATTCCGAGCACATCCAAGGCACATTTCTAGATACTTTTTGGGGTCGTTACAATATCTCCCCCTTGGGACCATTCATTTCCTAATGTCAAAGAGACATATATGAGAGACAAAAATGACAATTTTAGCCTGCATAGTAATGCAACAATGCACTTGAACATTATTTCAAAATCTCATCATAAGTATAAAATCATTATAAACTTAGTCAATTTAAACAAGAAGATATGCAATAACATGAGGGCTAAACTTAAATCTTAAGATCACATAAAGGACTTTCAATACCTTAGGCTTGAGTGGAGTGGAAAAGGTAAGGATGTTGCTTTTGCATGTCTGCTTTGGCCTCCGAATTAGCACTTTCAACTTGTTGATTCCTTCAAAGGATCTTAATGAAAGCGACCTCTTTGTTTCTTAATCTCCTCACTTGCCTATCCAAGATGTGAATCGGAACCTCTTCATAGGTCAAATTATCTTCAACAATGCCCACAACATCAAGAGGCACAACGACATTTGGATCAGCCACACATTTCATCAACATGAACACATGAAACACCAGATGAACAAATCCATTTCCCTAGGCAATTTCAACTCATAAGCTATTTGCTAACCCTTCTTATCAGCCTATAAGGACCCACATATCTTGGGCTCAACTTGCTCTTCTTACCAAAATGGACCATACCCTTCATGGGTGACACCTTCAAGTAAACCCAATTACCAACTTGGAATTCAAGATCCCTTCTCCTCACATCGGCATAGGACTTTTGGCGACTTTGAGCTATCGTCAACCTTTCTCTAATCATTCTAACCTTATCAAGAGCCTCCATCCTAGATCTGATCCCAAAAAGGCTACTTCACCAACCTTAAACCAACCAACCGGTGATCTACAATGTCTCCATAGAGAGCCTCAAATGGAGCCATACCAATACTAGAATGATAGTTATTGTTGCAGGAAAACTCAATCAACAAAAGATGATCATCCCAACTACCTTTAAGTTCCAACATGCATGCTCTAAGCATATCCTCAAGGGTTTGGATAGTTCTCTCGACTTGGCCATCCATTTGAGGGTGGAAGGCCGTTGAAAGCTTAACTCTAGTATCATGACCCCTTTGAAAGGACCTTCAAAAGTGTGAAGTGAATTGTGCCCCACGATCCGATATGATGGACAAAGGAACCCCATGCAACCTTACCAGTCATGAATATACAACCTTGCATAATATTCAGCCTTATATGTGGTCTTAACTGGTAGAAAGTGAGCCAATTTTATCATCCTATCAGCCACCACCCAAATGAAATCAAAACCCTTTCTAGTCTTGGGCAACCCAACCATAAAATCCATATTAATCACCTCCCACTTTCAAGTAGGAATCTCAATGTCTTGGGTTAGGCCACCCGACCTTTGATATTCAGCTTTGACTTGTTGACAACTATGATAACTGAAAATGAACTTGACAATGTCCCTCTTAATACCTTCCCACCAATATACATCTCTCATCTCTGTACATTTTGGTGGAACCGTGTGGATAGAATAAGAAGAGCTATGGGCCTCATCAAGGATCTTTTCTATTAAACCATCAATACACGGTACACATAACCTACCCTAGTACCTAAGGGAACCATATCCCCCTTGGTAGAAAACCTCCACCTTGCCCTCTTTTACCAAGGCCTTCAATTCCAACAAGGAGGGATCAAGATCTTATTTTGCTATCACCTCATAAATTAAGGAAGACCTAGAACCATCAACAACAAAAATACCCCCATTACCAACCTCTTCCAACCTAACTCCCAATCTAGCCAATCGGTGCACCTCCCTAGCCATCTCCTTATCATCATCATCAACAAGAGATAGGCTACCCATAGACAAGCTACGCAAAACATCCGCCATCACATTTGCCTTATCGGGATGATAGTGCATACTCATATCATAGTCCTTAAGAAGTTCTAACCATCTCCTTTGCCTCAAGTTGAGATCCTTTTGAGTAAATACATATTGGAGGCTCTTATGATAAGTGAACACATCAACCTGCACCCCATGCAAGTAATGATGCCAAATCTTTAATGCAAACACAATGGCAGTTAACTCAAGATCATAAGCAGGGTAGTTCTTTTCATGCACTTTGAGTTATCTAGAAACATAAGCTATGACCTTACCATTTTGGATCAACACACAACCTATATCAACTCAGGAAGTATCACAATACACAATAAATCCCTCAAGCCCATCCGGTAGTAACAATATAGGAGCGGACACAAGCTTATTTTCGGAACTCCTTTCACATTCAGCGAGCCACAAAAACTTAACATTCTTTTCAGCCAATTTTGTTATAGGAGAAGCACTAGAAGAAAACCCATTCATAAACCTCCGATAATAGCTCGCTAGACCCAAGAAACTCCTAATGTTCGATGGGGTCAATAGTCTAGGCCAATTTCTAATCATATTGGTCTTTTTAGGATCTACCTTTATACCATCCCCCGACCCCACATACCCTAGGAAAGCAACCTCCTTCAACCAAAATTCACACTTTTTATATTTAACATACAATTTCTCCTCTCTCAATCTTTGTAACACAACCCTCAAATGAGCCCTATGCTTCTCCTCACCACGAGAGTAAATCAAAATGTCATCAATGAAGACCACAACAACGAAATCAAGGTAGGATTTGAAAACCCTATTCATTAGGTCCATAAAGATGGCTGGTGCATTGGTTAACCCTAAAGACTTTACTATAAATTCGTAATGCCCATACCTAGTTCGGAAGTCCATCTTGGGACCTAACCCTCACAAGATGGTAAAGACCCTGGTTAGAGGTCAACTTCTAGGCTTTAATGCAAGAGATGAATCTACCCTTGACCACCACATCTTGACTTTCCCACTCAAGGGCGGATTCATTTGGAAATTGGAACTTGAACCTATGAGTTCAATAATCAATAGAAGCATAGTATACATGCAACGAATCCATCCCAAAAATAATGTCAAAATCAACCATGTCTAACTCAACAAGATCACAACGCAAGATTTTATGCAAAATGCAAATAGGACAACTTCTATAAACTTTCCTAGCAACAATAGATACACCGATAGGAGTAGATACTTTATATGACTCATGCAATAACTCAAGGTCAACATGAAACTTTTTGGCAACAAAGGGGGTAACAAAAGAAAGAGTGGCACCCGGATCAATCAATGCATACACATCAAAGTCAAAATTTTCAACATACCAGTAACAACATCTAGGACTTCATCAACCCCTTGTCTCTCATGATAAGCATAGAACCAGATGTGCCTTGGTGCACCATCTTGTCGGCCACCTCTCCCCAATGGGATCGTATTAGCACCTTATGGACAAACCTCCTTGCCTTTGTTATGGTTTCAAGGGCAATTTATCGCCTTATGCCCTAACTCCCCACAACCATAACAATCACTGGTATTCTTCAAACATGGTCCACCATGACCCTTACTATGCTTCTGACACACATCAATAGAAGCCATACCACTAACACCTTGGGCCCTCGGAAGATCATTTGCAACCCTCTTATCAAATGCATGAGTAGGCCTTTGGCCTTGATGGAACCAGCCACTCCTTTGGAATTTACCCTCAAAACGAGCCCTCTTGGCCTCATGCCCCCTTCTCTTCCTCAATTTCTCCTCTTCCATTTGCTTGGTGTAGGTCATCAAATATGACAAGTCCATATCACTAATCAACATGACAGACCAACATTCTTCACTAACCAAGTCAGAAACACCCATCACAAATTTGTTCATCCTAGATCTCGAGTCGGCCACCAAATGCTGAGCATACATAGGGAGTTAGGTAAACTTAAGGGCATGCTCCCTCACACTCATAGACCCTTGTGTCAAATTCATAAATTCCACCAACTTAACTTCCATAAGTTCAATGGGGAAGAACCGATTAAAGAAGGTCACCTTGAACTTCTCCCAAAGTACCACATAGTTGAATCCTTTTTCCTCCTTCCATTGGTTGTATCATACTTGTGCTGCCCCTTTGAGTTGGTAGTTGCCAACTCCACTTTATCCTTCGAACTCACACCCATAATGGACAAAATTTATAGACCTCATCAATGAATTCTTGGGGTCTACACTGATTTTGACCCATAGAATTTTAGGGATTCATTCTCATGAAATCTCTTACCTGTGAGGCCGGTGTAGGAGCATGAAGAACTTGGGCCCCTTGGTTGGCTTGATTAGCCACCACCTGTGCAAACAAGTGAGAGCATCCCTCAACTCTTCATTGGTGGTTGTTCCTCGGGCGTGCGGGCTCGTCTTCCCCTCGTATTAGGCATGATATAGCATATCCAAGAACAATCATTAGGGGGAAGCTTACTTCAACTCTATAGCATGACTTAGAACATGAATAAGACCCTAATCAACGCAGTGTATTGGACTCCGAGGATCTAACAACCTAGTGCTTTGATACAACTTTTGTCACAATCCAAGCATAGGTCCTAGACATGACCGACGAATAGGGAGCCCGAAGGAACCCCAAACAAGCCTCATAGCATATCATTACACATCCTTGGTTGCGAAAGCAAATAGAATGACAATAAGAAATAAACGTAAAAAAGAGGAATTTGGACTAAGGGTAACTTCCATATCATAAACATCAAGAGTCAATAGAGTCAAACCTCATAGCATAGACACATAACATGTCCAACAACACTTCTACTATATAGATAAGAGCGGTGGCCAAGACAAAGCAACTGGGATCACCCTTATAGTCAATACATAAGTTAAAAGAGAGAAAGTCTTAATACATAGTAAGAGATCATAGTAACGTTCCCAGAATAGAGGACTCACTAATAAGTTTGATAGAAGTTGTACTAGCCACGTGAAGGAGGATGATCAAGCGGTACATCGGTTCCAACATAGTGATATCATCTAGGCATAGAGTATGCGTTAGTACATTTGAATGTACTAAGTATGTAGGATACAATGCAACAAGAGGTAGACATCATAGGCAAAATGCATAATCATAAGCAATGAATAGCATATTAATAATATGACATGTATAAATGATGCTTGAAATAAAACCATGCTTATATAGATTACAATACGAGTGTAAGGAATGACCACTATAGTACAAGCCAAGGTCTACCACCCTTTTGGATAGGCGCATGAGGTACGAACCCCTTCATGAGGTTGATGGAGTACAAGCCTGTCATGACCCAAACCTAGGGCCTAGGTGTGACATGGCGAATGAGATTCCGAAAGCCCCCAAACAAGTCTCTTAAATCATAATTGTACATTCTAGGTTTAAATGGTAAATCACAAATAGATGACAATGGAATATGGGGAATGTGACCAAAGGACAACTTGTAATCATAAGTTGAAGCATAAGTTAAATAGTTTAAAACATACCAAATGTAGCAATGGTCTTGACACACCTCTAAAAATGACAATAAACAGAGCCAAGAATACAAGTCAAGGCCCTTCAATAGAGTCAAAATAAAAATACATTAAATATCTGAATAACAAAGGCAAAGCTTGAAGATAAGAGTTCTATTCTGATTAAATGGGAACTCACCAAAGCTTAAAGTCTTCACGAGTAATCTAGCCACGCAGAGGAGGATGAGATCAATCACCTGTCCCTACATCATTATAGTATGTAGGCAAAAATGTGGTTAGTACTTTGGAATGTACTAAGTATGGGGGTATGCAATACAACAAGTAAATATAATGACAAAGAATACTTACCCAATATGACAAACTCCAAGCTTAAACAACATACTCATTTCCAAAGTAAAGCATAAGTAATGCCATGAAAATGCATAAAGAAGCATAAAAGCAAATAAGTGTGGGAATAAGACCATAATCGACAAAATCATATGAGCTATAATATGGAATACCAATGTCATACTCCACACCGGCCAAAGAGTGGGTCAACTTGCCAGGATATAACTCCAGAAACATAAGTACTAAATGTATCCACTTATCAGAAAGCCTAAAAAAGCATAATTAAAATATCCTACAGTGGCACGTAGTTATGAGATTAGAAGCTTTACATAAGACCCCTTAGGTCGAGTCCCACTCCTAACTCATTCGGTGCTAAGTCAAAATCTCACGAAAATGAACAATGCATATTAGAAATAATAAAAACTTAATTTAGTTCAGAAGGTCATAACATGTAAAATAAATCATATTCAAATTTGCACTTAGAATAGCTCATTAACAAAGATTCAAAATAAAACTGACTGGGTCTTAAGTCACCCAATATCATTTCATACTTGTAGTTACTTATTCTTGTCCAATATCATAAGTTCATATTATGCCATAAAAGCCAAATATCCAAAATTCATAACTCAACTTAAGTCATGTTGGGGACTGGTTCAATAACCTTAAAATCACAAGTTTTATATTCAATCAAAGTTACAATAATCATAGGAATATTTTAGGGTAAAATCATAATAACTGATTTGTGGATCTAAGACTTGAAAATATACGTTAGCTTAAATAATTCAAATTTAAAATGCTTGAATTAAACTATGTAAAGCCTTGATAAATATTCATAAATAATCATAAAATATACGAATATAAATTAAGCAAATATCAATTTGTATGCAATTATACATAAATCAAAGATTGAAAATTTGTAATTCTAAATTTAGTTTTTCCAAAGAGGACTTCCTGGTTGAAAAGAAATCAAGAATCAAACTCACATATCTTGCTTGATTAGCCTTGAGAAGATGAAGAGGTTTGGTGGAGATCTTGAAGAACACTTAGCCTAAGTGTTGAGAGAGTTTTGGGAGACCAATGTAGATTAGGAGATTTCGTTTCTTTGAAGAGTGATGTAGAGACTTTTGGTTTCTTTGAAGAGTGATGTAGAGACTAATTAGAGGGGAATATTTATACTAATTTTAGGATGGTTATAAGGGTCATTTAATCACTAAAAAGTGGTCAAAACATGTGGCTAAAAGGGCATAAAATCATGTGGTGCTAAAGGGATTCTTGACTCACTTTTCAAAAGAAGAAAGATGCCAAACACAAGGGAGAGGGCATGGGACCTAGGTATGACAACATTATCCTTTCCCATAGTGCTATGGCATGGTACGGTGTGGCCTCAAGTCGTGCTAAGGGCATGCCAAGGGCTGCCTATGCAAACCATGCAACAATGACAAAAGAATTACTCTCAAACAAGTCAATTATGCATCCTTCACATATACCTTCATTTCGAATAATTCCAAGTGCAAACAAAACTTCACTTTTAGTCTTAAACATAACATTGCCCCCAAAATATTATACCAAGGATAAACCAACCGCCCTTCCAAGACCACCTCAACAATCACATAACTAAACCAAGCTAATCACTAAGATAACCTCCATTTCAAATTTTACTTAACTCAATAGGAATTCACTTGAACATTATGTTTTCACGCAAGTACAGGCTTAAAAACACCTGGTATATTACAATATCAACCTCTTGGGATCATTTGTTCCCGAATGAGACAAAAGTAGTTTGAATGAATATGAATTGAAATAGTGACTGAGAGCTTAACATGTAAAAAATGCAAAATAGAGCTTATTTTCATGCAAAACTTATACAAATATCATAAAGTAACATCAAAATAATTATGCATGCTTAATAATTATAACAGTGACAAAATGGTATAGAATGAGAATTCGAACTCGAGGAATAGAATTACCTAAACCTTAGTCTTGATTAATTTGTAAAAGATAGGGATATTTCTTCATCATGTCTGCTTTAGCTTCCCATGTCATACTCGCAATATATTGGTTCCTCCAAAGCACCTTGATGGATACCACATCCTTATTTCTCATCCTCTTGACTTGTCGATTCAAACTTTGTTCGAGTACTTCTTCATAATTCAAATTTTCTCCAACCTTCACAATATCTAATTTGCGTCACCAATGCACTTCCTCAATATAGATACATGAAAAACAGGGTGAACCAACTCCATCTCATTAGGTAACTCAAGCTTATAAGCTACCTTTCCAACCCTTCCTAAAATTTTGTTAGGACTCACAAATCATGGGCTCAACTTGCCCTTTTTGCCAAAACGAACAACACCCTTCATACGTGAAACTTTGAGATGTACCCAATCTTCCACATCAAATTCAAGATCTCTCCTCCTCATATTCGATATGACTTTTGTCGGCTTTGAGCTATTTTCAATCTGTCTCTTATCATTCACACTTTTTCCATAGCCTCTAAGACCAAATTCGGGCCTAATAATGCCATTTCACCTACCTCGAACCAGCCAACCAGTGATCTATATCGCCTACCATAAAGATCTTCAAATGGAGTCATCTTGATGCTAGAATGATAACTGTTGTTATATGCAAACTCAATGAGAGGTAAGTGATCATTCTAATTACCTTTAAATTCCAAGACACATGCTCTCAACATATCCTCCAATGTTTGAATGGCCCTTTCAACTTGACCATCTGTTGAGGATGAAATGCGGTACTCAGCTTAACTTTGGTACCCAAACCTCGTTGGAATGCCTTCCAAAAATGAGAAGTGAATTGATGGCCATGATATGATATTATTGACAAAGGAACACCATATAACCAGACTAACTCATGAATATATAACCTTGCATAATCTTCAGCATTATACAAAGTCTTAATCGACAAGAAATGAGCTAATTTGGTCATACGATCCATAATCACCCAAATTGAATCATATTATTTCCGAGTCTGAGGCAATCCAAGATATAAATCCATATTGATTTTCTACCACATCCAAGTTGGTATTTCAATGTCTTGAGCTAGCCCACCAGGCCTTTAATTCTCAGCTTTCACTTGCTAATAATTTGGACACTCGACTACAAACTTGGCTATGTCCTTTTTCATATTACTCCACCAATAGACTTCTTTCAGATCTCGATATATTTTGGTGCAACCTAGATGAATGAAATAAGATGAATTATGAGCCTCTTGTAAGACCAAGTTTCTCAATCCATTTACATTTGGCACACACAATAGACCTTGGTATCTAAGGATATCATCTCCCCCTTGTGAGAAAACCTCCACTTTCTTTTATTCAATAAATTTCTTAATTCAATCAAAGTAGGGTCAAGGTCTTGCTTTGACTTCACATCAACAATCAAAAAAGATTGAGACTGATCATGAACAGATATGCCACCATCATTAGTACCTTCCAACCTAACACCCAATCTAGCCAAATGATGGACTTCCTTTGCCAAATCTTTCTTTTCACCCTCAATATGACTCATACTACCCATGATTATTCTACTCAAAGCATAGACCACCATATTGGCCTTACTAGGATGGTAGTGGACACTTATATCATAGTCTTTGAGAAGTTCAAGCCATCTCCACTGCCTTAGATTCAAGTTCCTTTAAGTGAATACATACTGCAGGCTCTTGTAATCGATAAATATATCCACGTGAACCCCATAGACATAGTGACGCCAAATTTTTAGAGCAAACACTACCACCGACAATACAAGGTCATGAGTTGGATAATTGCGCTCATGCACTTCCAACTATCTAGAAGCATAATCTATGACCCTACTATTTTGCATCAACAAGCAACCCAACCTAACCCTAGTTGAATCACAATATACCACAAAACCATCCAAACTATCTGGAAGAGTCAAGATGGGAGCCGAAGTCAACTTATCTTTCAATGTCTGGAAACTCTTCTCACATTCATTAGACCACACAAACTTGGACTTTTTCTGGGTCAATTTGGTCAAACGGGATGCGATTGAAGAAAACCCTACTACAAATCGTTGGTAGTAACCTGCCAAACCCCAAAAAACTCCTTATGTCAGATGGAGTTAAGGGTCTTGGCCAGTTTCGCACCACCTTAATCTTCCTTAGGTCCACCATAATACTTTTATCAGTTAGCACATGGCCAAGGAAAGAAACTTCTTTCATCCAAAATTCATACTTGCTGAATTTGGTGTACAATTTCTCATCTCTCAAAGTTTGAAGGACTGTTCTCAAATGTCCCTCGTGTTCCTTATCACTTTGAGAGTAGAATTAGTACGTCATCAATAAAGACCACAACAAAAATATCAAGGTAGGGTTTGAAGACCCGATTCGTAAGATCCATAAATATAGCCGGCACATTTGTCAATCCAAAAGACATCACTCAAAACTCATAGTGCCCATACCTTATTCTAAAAGCTATTTTAGGAATATCACTTTCCCTAACTCATAACTGGTGATCCCCAGAAGGTCGATCTTAGAAAAATGTCTAGCTCCTTATAGTTGATCAAATAAATCATATATCCTTGGAAGTGGGTGTTTATTCTTAATGGTGACTTTGTTGAGTTGACGATAGTCAATGCACATTCGGAGTGACCGGTCCTTCTTCCTTACCAACAGAACAGGATCACCCCATGGATATTTGCTAGGCCTAATAAATCCCTTCTCCAATAAATCTTTCTATTGATCCTTAAGTTTTTTCAACTTCGCTGGTGCCATCCTATAGGGTGGAATAGAGATAGGTTTGGCATTGGGAAGGAGATTTATGCCAAATTCAATTTCCCTTTTGGGAGGAATACCAAAAAAGATCTTTGGGAAACATATCGGGGAACTCATTAACTATAGGGATTGACTCAAGAGCCCTTAGAAGACACATCTCGAACCCTAACCATATGATAGATACACCCCTTATATATCATCTTATGAGCTTTAAGATATGAAATAAATGTACCCTCTACCATAAAATCTTGCCCCTCCCACTCAAAAAAGGGTTCGTTAGGAATTTGGAATTTAACTTTATAGGTTCTACAACATATGGTGGCATAAGAGGCATGCAACCAGTCCATACCAAGGATCACATCAAAATCTACCATAAACAATTCAATAAGATTGCACGGAAGAGTCTTATGCATAATAGACATAGGAACATTTTTATACTCTTTTAGCAACTATTGGCTCACCCACGGGAGTAGACGCAAGAAAAGGTTCATGCAAAATTTTGGGACTTAAATTGAACCTATTGGCAAGGAAAGGGGTCACAAAGGATAAGTTGGCACTAGGATCCAACAACACATAAACATCAAAAGCAGACACTTTTAACATACCCATGACAATATGTTAGAACCCGTAAGTCCTCAATTGGTTCAATTTGGTAATGTTTGGGACCAAATGTAAATTTAATTTAAAGGGTGCCCTTTGAGATTTAAAATTTTGAGTGGGGTCATGTGTGTGTGGCAATTTTTGATTCGTCCAAGAGAGGGACTTGTGCCTATATATATGTGTATATATCTTGTAGGCATAAGAGATGTTCACACTTAGAAAAAAATTAGAGAGCAAACAGGGGAGGGCTCTCTGGTAGCTACAGTGGTTGGGAGGAAAATTCCTTTTTTTCGATCTTTCAATTATTTGAAGCTTCAATCTTGGTATATTGGGTCTCCTAAATGGCGTGGGGATCTTACTTGGTCAAAGAAGTGCTTGGTTTGATGGATATGAAGATTTGGGTCTAGTGAGGGACTTGAAAGGTATGTTAATTTCTAGCTTCAATTATGTAAATTAAAGCTTGTGGGTATGTTAGGGGTGTGTTAAATGGAAGGTAAAACATGAATAAAGGGTTGATTGTTAGCTTGAATTATGAATTCAGAATTTGGGGTTGAATGGGTACAAGCTTGCATATGAGGATATATTGATTTATAGTCATGTGTTTATGTTTATTTGTCATGAAAATAGTCCTTGTGGGGTGACAAAAAGTGTTGGGAAACTATGTGAATGTATACATGAGGGTTCGCTTGAATTGGAGCCCCATGGGATATGTAATGTTATGTTTTAACATTGGGGGTTTGCGTTGGGCATTTGATTGACGTATTATAATTCTTGGAGTATATAGGAAGGATTGAATATGGTATATATGTGTTTGTATAAATGTTGCCCTATTTTACCAATTATGTCGTAATAGCGTTTTGTGGTGTTTTAATGTTATGATGGTATTAGAGAGGGACTATTGATGTTGTAGGTTGTTGTTGTTATTGTTGATTGATTATTAGAGCTGAGTTGAATTCTCGGGGCAGCATATTTTAAGGGGAGATGCTGCCAAATTTTTTTATAAAATTTGGAACTAGAGAGTTAGGATTTAAGACTCGATATAGTTGTTAATCATTGGCGTTATTGTGATTCGTGTAGACGTGGGACATCCGAAAGCATAAATTGGATTGGTCTTGCATTGGAGTTAGTTGGAGGAACGAATCGAGGTATGTAAAGATTTCTATCTCATGGCATGAATTAGTTAAGTTGGGTCAAGTTCTTATGTTTGAAAAATTCCTTTTCCTTCACAATTTGGGTATATCTTGTGTTCATTCCTTGGTACTTTTATAAAAATTGTATTTATATTTTGACTCTTGGGTATGTAGAGCCCGCAAGTTGTAAAAGTGTGA
>JAOTQJ010000083.1:9856343-9900295 GCA_025642045.1 Solanum sejunctum
TAGGTTATAAAAGAATTTGGGTTGGTAAGTGTTTGCATGCCCCTATCGGGCACTGGTCATGACCCCCGGGGTGGGGTGTGACAAGCAGGATCACCTCTCACTAATTCTAAGGCTTTTTCTTTAGCTCTCCAAGCTTGCATGTAGGTTAATGTTGCACCATAATCATTTAACATATCATTTTGTATCTCTCGTGGTGTGTAATCAGATTTATTTTCTACAATCTTTTTCAGTATGATAGTAGCAACCACAATAGTTGTTGCATGTCTTTCAAAAATGGAGTTCACCCCTAGCAGATATACATGTCTAGCATTGTACTCTCTAATTTTAAATAATCCAGATTTATTTAAACTAGATGCTCGTAAACTCCAATCACAATTTTCACTCAAGCATTTAATTGTATAACTACAGAAAATACAACAAAATAAGTCCACAAATGAAACTGAATTACAACAGTATTATAACAGAGTTCACCAGAGCTAAATCATACAAACCCAAACAACAAAGTGAATTCTTCTACAATGATTTGAATTACAATAGCATTATAATAGAATTCACTAGAGACGAATCATACAAAATCAAAAGATAAAAGTGAATTTAATTATAACAACTTGCACAATTTATAACTGAATTTCACCAGAGCATTTTATGAAGGAATGCACTAAACTGAAATTAGAAAGTGAATTCAATTATAATATCCTGCACAATTATTTAAATTACATAACTGAATTCACTAGCAAACTCAAATAACAAAGTGAATTCAATTATCACACCTTGCATAATTAGTTGAATTACCAACAGTATTATAACTGAATTCATCAGCAAATTCAAAATAAACAAAGTAAATTCAATTAAAATACCCTGTATTCAATTGTATAACTACAAAAAATATAACAAAATAAGTTCACAAATTAAACTTCAAAAAAATAAAAGTTGATAGATAATTAAAGGTCACAGAATAAATAAAGATATTTATTAATTTGCATTTGATCGTATGACCTTGAATTGAAATTTCTGAAGAATAGAATAACGCCTCGCTGCACTAACCAAAATTGACTTTTGTTGATAGACTTGATTTTCCTCAATTAATTCTTGATTGTGGTCAGTTATGATTGCAGATTCAACATTTGAATACTCATCATTTTTTGTGTACGATCCCATTTCAATTTCTTGAATTGTATCATCAATTCGAATCATAGAACCAAAATTGTAGGAATTGAGTATTTGAGAGGTTGAGATTGAATCAGATGTACACATATGTGGAATTAAGTTTGATTCATGCTCCTCTTGGATAAGTAATTATGTAGTTGTGATACACAAAGGGGTTTTAGCAATCTTTTGGTTATCCTTTTTTAATTCTGCATACACTTAGACCCCCATATTATTTCATATTTTCAAAGCACTGACTAATCATTAATTTTGTATGTAATGCTTATTTTTTTTTAATAAAAGTGTCAATGGATAATTATGTTGCAATTACCATCACAAGGGCCTCATAATTTGATTCAGAATTTATAACTATTACATCTGCATTGTAGTCAACATAGCGACTGTTACTGTCCCACCTCCCATTATGATAAAGCATAATAGTACTATGGCCATCTACAAAATTTTATACAATTAAAGTGAATTCAGAGGTATTATAACTGAATTAGAACGTGTTATAACTGAAATTCACTAGCAAACTGAATCATACAAACTCAAAAACAAAGTGAATTTAATTATTGCACATAGCACAATTATTTGAATTACAACAATATTCCCAAAGTTTTATATTTGAATCATATAAACTCAAAAAACAAAGTGAATTCTTCCACAATTATTTGAATTACAACAGTATTATAACTAAATTCACTAGTAAACTGAATCATACAAACTCAAAAATAAAGTGAATTCAATTATAACACCTTACACAATTTATAACTGAATTTCACCAGAGCATTTTTTGAAAGAAAGCACCAAACTGAAAGAAGAAAGTAAATTCAATTATAACACCTTGCACAAATTTATTAGTTGCAAGAGTATTATAACTGAATTTCAGGAGAGTATTTTTTGTGAAGGGGTGCACCAAAGTGTTATATTAGAATCATACAAACTCAAAAACAAAGTGAATTCAATTATTGCACCTAGCACAATTATTTGAATTATAACATTATTATAACTAAATATCAACACCCAAAGTGTTATATTTGAATCATACAACAACAACAACAACATACGTAGTGGAATCTCACAAGAGGGGTCTAGGGAGGGTAAAATGTACGCAAACCTTACCACTACCCCATAGAAAGAGAGTGGTTGTTTCCTGGGAACCGTCGTCTCAAAAACCCATAAGCAAAATACACTAGATATGATAAAAAGGAAAAGATAGAAAATATAAAGAGCGACTAATAATGAAAAACACATGACAGTATGCAAATACGATAAAATTAACACATATACAACATATAATGACAACACATGATAAAAATACGACTCCTCCTGCTACCTTACTATACCCCACAGCCAGACATTCACCCAATCCTACCAATCAATTAGCCTACTACTCTAAAAAAAGTGAATTCTTTCACAATTATTTGAATTACAATAATATTATAATTAAAATTTACTAGCAAACTGAATCATACAAACTCTAAAACAAAGTATATTCAATTATAACACCTTGCACAAATTTATTAGTTGCAAGAGTATTATAACTGAATTTCAGAAGAGTAATTTTTTGTGAAGGGATGCACCAAAGTGATATTTGAATTATACAAACTTAAAACAAAGTGAATTCAATTATTGCACTTAGCACAATTATTTGAATTGCAATAATATTATAACTGAAATTCACCAGCAAACTGAATCATACAAACTCAAAAATAAAGTGAATTCAATTATAATACCTTGCACAAATTTATTAGTTACAAGAGTATTATAACTAAATTTCAGAAGAGTATTTTTTTTGTGAAAGGATACATCAAATTTTAATTGAATTATACAAAGTCAAACAACAAAAGTGAATTCAAGGGAAGAGTAACAGAATGAATTATAAATTATAATTGGATATGAATTAGTCAAAATTAATTTCTAAATTACACAGATGAATACATGAACAAAATCAAGCTAAATTACACAGATGAATACAATGTCAAAATCAATTTGTAAAGATCAAGTAAACGAAATTGATTGAAATTTTACAGACTTACACAATAATAAAATTAATTTCTGAAAATTATAGTATTATATTTGTGAATCCAGATGTAAATTGTAGACAACAAATCCGAATCTAGTTGTAAATTCAACAAGAGAGAAAGTGATGCATGTACTATTAATTAGTCAAAATTAAATTGTAAATTATACAAATGAATGCATGAACGAAATCAAGCAGAATTATACAGATGAATGCATGAATGAAGTCAAGCTGAATTACACAAATCAATTTATAAAAATTGAGTAAATGAAATTAATTTGAAATCCCGCAAGTTGGGCAGTTCAAGTTGAATTTTGAATAAAAAATAATAATTGAAATTGTATAACCTAATTATTATGAATTTGAATTGAGGATTTGTGAGTTGAAAATCACATCTCCATTGTAATGAAAGAGAGAGATAGAGTTGTAATTTGCATTGTCGATCTTCAGAAGAGAGAATGGAGAAGTAGCAAAAGAGAAGAAAACATAAAAAGAACTCTATATTGTTAATAGGTTACTATTTTTGATAAAAAAAATATTACTATATTTGGTAAGAGGTATAGTTATGTTGAATCTCGTAATATTAATAAAATAATATATTATATATGTAAATCATCCATATTAAATATGTTTAAAATTCTATCAATTAATAGAATAAAATAATAAATTTATTATATTAATAATTATTTCCTTAATAAATATACCAAGTGAAAGTTACTTATTAACATTTACATACACTTGAGACTCCACTAGCCTACTCATGTGATTTTAGTGGATGTTGTTATTGTTGATAAAACAAAAGAGGTACATACAGGTAATTGTAAAAACTTGGTGGAGCATTGAGGGAATTAACTAACTATAAGTACTATAAATTGTAATACGCCCCTATAATACTGTTGCACTCTCTACGAAGCTCCATACATCTCCATCACTCATCTTTCCAAATCTTCAGATGTAAGACACACTCTCTCTCTCACGGTGTATGTTTATCCAATGTAGATGTTGTTGCTTGTAGCTTATGTGTGTGGATCTCTGCATTTTGTGTTTTTCGCTGATTCTAAGTGTTGTTGATCCGTTTTCCAGTAAAGAAAATGGTGAATTTCAGGGTTTCTCGCGTCGAAACTACGGTATTTGAAGGTCAGAAGCCTGGTACTTCCGGCCTCCGTAAGAAGGTAAATCTGAAAGCAAATTAAGCTAAATCAAATTCAAAATAAACACTTAGTTCGAAATCAAAATCTTAATGTTTTCATCAACTTGGATACAGGCACGGTTTTATTTCCTTCCCCTTTCACCGATTTAGTGAAATTTCCAGATTCTTTTATTTTTTTTACCGTTCGAGTTCAATCCAATTTCCATTGGATTTTCTTGCGCTTATTATCTTTTCCTTTAAGTACTTGTTATGGTATACAAATTGTAATAAGCAGGTATAGATCGGAGGAATAAATTGTAATGTAATGGGATCTTGAATTAATCGAAATGAAAACATCTAATGGTGTAATAAATGTCTTTTAGAAGTTACTTGATCATATTGTCTTTTCCTCATTCATGCTTCTTTGGACATAAACTAAGCTATTTAAATTAGATCATGTAAGGAATTCTTACTTGCCAATAACTCTATGAACTGTGGTTAAGGACTATGAGCAGTTGATTAGTTTATGATGGCTTTCTCAGTCTCCAATCAGTGTTTTCTTTTCTGAAAGCATTATATGATTCTTGGGAAGGTATAAAATCTAAACTTGCTGACATACATTAGATATCAGATTCAGTTGTATGTGACGAAAAAACTGCAATTCTTATAGTACTTCATGTGGTAATTTCTAACAGAAAATCCTATCTTTTGAAAATAATTTAATCTACTTCAGTGTATCTCTGTGAATTGGTCAAATTCATTTTTTCTAAGCTAAAATCACAGATCAAATTGGGTTGGAAGGAGTATTCACGACCCAGCAAAATGAGTGCTATGTCAACGAAACATAGCTCCATACAAGATGTGTTAGCAAATGGTAGTCTATATCAGACTAGTCTGAGTTACAGTGACATTGTCAAACTCTACTCTTTTAGCCATTTGGCTTGTTACTAATTTGTTTTCCTTCACATTCCAGTAAGAATGAAAGCCTGAAACATTGATGTGTTCTTCCGGAGACAGCTGGAACAATATATTTATAACCGTTATGTTCATCTTCTTCATAACTGGTTCTGCATTTTGTTTGAATATTTGTAAAATGGCAGTTTAAATTTTAGTTAGCTGTCTCACTAATAAACTCGAACTTCTGGACATCAGTAGTTCTATACGATATATTGTCCATATAGTGTTTCTTGTCCTTTTTTGCGCTGTTATCTTAATGGCTTTTGATTGTTGAGTCTAACATTAAGTTAATTGGGCTGTTTCAGGTGAAGGTGTTCATACAACCTCATTACTTGCAAAATTTTATTCAGGCAACATTCAATGCCCTTGGATCTGACAGAGTTGAAGGTAAGGAAGTTTATTTTTGCCTTGTATAGCTGTATTCCTCTATATTTCTTGCATGTATTGGAAGCAGAGAGAAATCTGGGATTTGGATGTGTTGGTGCTACACTGCTTTGAACGCAAGGGGTCGTTTGATAGAGTGTATTAGAAGAAATAATGCATGCATTAGCTTTGTGTATTAGTAGTACCTTGTTTGGTACACTTTTTCGACATATGCATACTCTATTATGTATTGAGGAGTGTACTACTAATACATGAAAATCCATGGTATTAGTAATGCAAGGGGATTTAATGCATACATTAGCATGGTTAAAGATCCAATTGTCCCTCAAAACCTTCTTTTACATCTTTTTCACATATTTGTGGAGGACATCTTTATTAATAAAAATATTTCTTAGCAATGCATGCTATTTTTAATACACCATACCAAACAATGCATAAGAAATAATGCAAGCATTACTAATGCACTCTATTTAGTTTATGTAGGCATAACTAATACAAGTATTACTAATGCACTCTATTTAGCATTATTCTCATGCACCCTACCAAACGACCCCTAAAGGCGTTGCTATTTATGAGGTCCAAATAATGTAAGTCTTTAGCCGGTTTTGATCAATTTTTGTGCTTCATTTTGGGTTATTCGTCTTTTTGATTAATATTGTCAAATTGATCTAACGAGAAAAATGAAATATGATAACTTACTGCAAAGCATATAACTTTGAAGGAGGAAACTACTTATATTTTATGCTGATAATAAAAGGGAAGAAAATAAAGTTAGCAACACTTAAGACTAGACAAAGGGTCAACAAAGATCACACGTAAGTGTTTTTATAAAAGGCTTTATGAAAATGCACCAAATAGGATTCGAAATCGTGTCCTTTGACAGTTAAAATTGACTCTTCATCACCGGCATCATATATTCAACTATTACTCCGCGTGGAACAATTAGTATTTATTATTATATTTCTTATACATATACGCAAAGTTCCAACTTAGGCGTCTGGTGGCGTGGAAACCTCACCCTTCTACATAGATCAGCCCCTGAATGGAAGAGCTGATAGATATATCCCCCTTTTTGGGGGTCAGTTGATGATTTTGTTGTCTTGTCCCTTCTTCTAATCACACTTTAATTGTGCAGGTGCTACACTTGTGGTTTCTGGTGATGGCCGGTACTATTCGAAGGATGCCATCCAGGTACTATTAATCAGGTTTTCCTATGCAATTCTTTATTTTGTTTTGTTTGTTTGCCTTAACACAATCAATAATATAAAAAGGTTGTCTCTAATGCATAAGAGAAATTCTGAAACAAAGAAAAGTTTCTTGTGATGTTTTTATTGAGGCGCCATGCCTAACTTGCTTAATCGTCATGTTTAATTGAAGGATATGGTTCAGAGTGTAACCTCTTTGGTCTGTTTCATTGCAGATCATCACAAAAATGGCAGCAGCAAATGGACTAAGACGTGTTTGGATTGGTCAAAATGGACTTTTGTCCACACCTGCTGTATCAGCTGTTGTTCGTGAGAGAGTCGGGGCTGATGTAAGTACTCTGCCTCTAGAGCTACATCAGATTGCTTTATTCATATTTCCCTTTCCTTTTTGGTGATTTGAGTTTACTTGTTTCAAGTATCTGTTAACATAATACGTTGTTAGAATAGGAAAAGGAATATGATTTGTAAATAGTATCCTACATGGAGAAAGATTGTCACATGGTATCTGTAAATAAGGCTCAGTGTAAATAATGTGGATACACAATTCAACAATATTTTTCTCATATATTTCCCAAATAGTATCAGAGTATAAGTGGGAAAATAATTATAGTGCAAATTTCCAACAATTTCCAGGAAAGAAATAGTCACTGCTCATTTTTTTATGGTGACAACACAGCTGTCTTTCTTAAATTAATTTTCGTTAGTGTAGTGCAAATTCCAACACCACCACTAGGTCCAAATACCCTGACCAGCAAACCCTGATCAGACTCTTCGAAAATAAACAACACATGGGCCCTCACGTGCTGCTAAAAGTACTTCTCCGGTGAGCGCATCAGATTCAAACGCTAGTGCATGCATGGTTTTCAGTGATCTTTTTTCCAGTTGGGTTGCTCCATCAATCAAGTCATACACAATATTTCTCTAATTTTGATCATCGTCCAGTGGTAAGATCTATGTTTCCATCGACTTCAACACTGTTTGGACGATTCTAGGCTGTTTTAGGCCATCTTTTCAAAGAAATATTTTACTGTCAGTATCATGCGGAGATTCCGAGCTGATCCATACCATTTTCTTCAAGATCCAGTCACTTTTTATTTTCTGGCAAGGTCTTAATTCTCATACAACCTGATCTTCATTTCTTGCTTCTTTAAAGTAAAATTTCACAAGATGTCTTTTGGGTGTGATATTTTTGGCTCCAAAAACACGAGAATTGGAAGCTTAAGTCCTATGATTCATTCAAAATCCTTAATGAGGGGATCAAAGCATCTAAAATCACAGTCCATCCAGAATCGATGAAGAGGAGGTCATTTTGGAAGATCTCAGGTGTAGTTATTCTCATAAGCTTAGACACACTCGAGAGGGGTGCTATTCTTTGCATCATTGACCATCCAAGAACGCTCACGCTGCTCAGGCTTACACTACATGTAATGAACGAGTTTAATTATCTGAAGAGGAATACAATGAGTATTTCACTATCAGGCAAGCATGCAAACATCTCCACAAGTAGAGCCTCAATCACATAGAGTTTGATCATGGGTTGTGGACTCTTAACACTTTTGATCATATCTCCGGTGATAATCACTTTTGTTAAATATTGTCTATTCATAGTCTCTTTTGGCTGTTACTTTTGCCAATGGGATCCAAACCAAAAAAAGGAGTTGGACAAGCTAATCCCCTATCCTTTATCACTTTAAATTTTGTTCTTTATGTCTGTGGTTGTCCTTTTAATCTTGCATTGGTTAGTCATTTGACTTGCATCCTAAGTTGTGCCATATCTTTTGAGGACCCTTCTTCATGTAGGACTGTCGTATGAGACGGACGATCGGTATAGGATATGAATCACAAGGTCTTTGCTACCTTCTCCTAACTCCACCTGAGTATGTCCAGTTACAGATCCTCTAGACTTAATTCACAATTGTTTGGGACATCTGAGTTTGTTCAATCTAAGCCTAGTTTGTCTAGTCTGTCCAAATTAGATTATGAGTTGTACCACCTTAAGAAACACACTCCCAATACTTTCAACGTCGTGTTGAGAATCGTGCTGAGTATTTTTCCATCACTCACTCTGATATTTGGAGTCCTAGTAGAGTTAATTCATCCTTAGGATTCATTGATGATAATTCAAGAGTTATTGTGTCAAAATACAAAATCAGTTTGGTTTCTCTATTATACCTTTCGTAGTGATAATGCCTTAGAATATATGTCCTCCCAGTTTCAATAGGTTTGACCTCCTCGTTTCAAGGAATTATTGATCAATCTTCTAGTTTGTAGTGCCCCTCAATAGGATGGAGTAGCAGAGAAGAAGAATAGGCATCTCATTGAGGCTGCTTGCACTCTTCTCATTCAACGCTATTTACTATGTTTCTCGGAGGATGCAATTATCTTGTCTTGCTATTTAATTAATTAGATACCCTCATCTTCCATTCAAACTGGAATGCCTTATTTAGGCCACATTTGTTTGCACTTAATGAAGGTCTGAATCAGAATTGTATAGATCTCAATCTATTAAGTGCATTCATTATTTTTAAAATTTTGTCACTTAATGAATCTGGATACATCTGATTCAATTTGGTTTCTCTATTGTACCTTTCATAGTGATATTGCCTTAGAATATATGTCCTCTCAGTTTCGGCTGTTTTGACCTCCTAATTTCAAGGAATTATTTGTCAGTTTCTAGTTTGTACACCCCTCAGCAGAATGGAATAACAGAGAGAAGAATAAGCACCTTATTGAGGCTGCTCGAACTTTTCTCATTCAATTTCATGTTTACTATGTTTTAGGAGGATGTAGTATTGCAGTTATCTTGTCTTGCTATTTAATTGATAAGATACACTCATCTTTGATTCAAACTGAAGTGCCCTTATCTAGGCCACATTTGTTTGCACTTAAAGGTCTAAATCTGAATGATTTAGATCTCAATTCATTACGTGCATTTGTTATTTTTGAAATGTTATCACTCAATGGGTCTGAATACATCTGATTTAATCAGATCTAGAACGGAGTCCAAAAATCATTGAGACCTTTCATTCTTGATCTTTTGTACTCCCTCTGTCCCACTTTATGTGACACTCTTGACTTGGCACGGTGTTTAAGAAAAAACTGAAGACTTTTAAAACTTGTGGTCTAAAACAATCCTTTGATATTTGTGTGATTGTAAATCATTTTTTTAAGGGAAAAAGAAGAATTTTAAAGTTAAATTGTTTCTAATTATAATAAAGTGACATTCTTTTTGGGACGAATTAAAAAGGAAAGGGTGCCACATAAATGAAATCGAGTCAGTATTTTTTTTAAAAAATTAATTGAACTTCTCTTTTTCATGTGTAACCCTATCTCTTGAACATCATCGACATGGTGATGAATTCCTCAACCTCCATCTTCATGTCTATCTCACCTCTTTTGGCCATCGTCAACACATCATAGTCGATGGGATCAATGTTTTCAAATATAATAAT
This sequence comes from Solanum sejunctum, assembly GCA_025642045.1. Taxonomy (NCBI): domain Eukaryota; kingdom Viridiplantae; phylum Streptophyta; class Magnoliopsida; order Solanales; family Solanaceae; genus Solanum; species Solanum sejunctum. The sequence continues at coordinate 9,866,643 of JAOTQJ010000083.1, forward strand.
AATAATAATAATAAAAATAACAATAATAATAATAATATGTTCATTGTAAATTCACTGGATTTGTCAAATAAGAAGGTGGTGATGCAGATCACAAGTGCTCGAGAGTCTTGCGCGATGGTGGACGGAAAGGCACGAGTGTGTTGATGGAGAAACCTTTGGAAGTACAAATGGTCTAGATAAGTGCAGTGAGTGAATTTGGTGTATTAGAGTGGCAAATCCTCGGGAAGATAGAGAACCAACGACCAAAATGGGGGCTCCAGCAGCTATAATATGTGATAGAGTGGATTATGGGATTGAGATAAAGATGTGTGAAAGCTTGAATCTATTTTCCACTTTTTCTTCTTTGAAATTGGAGCTTTTGAGGTTTTAAATTTTTTTGATGGAGTTTATTGCTTTGGAAGTGTGTTAGCGACGAAGAGGAGACTCAGAATGGTGATAGCTAATTTTAGATTCAAGGATTCTATTCTTCTTTATTATGTTCATTAATAATTTTGATATGCTTTTTTATATGTATTTTCAGATGCTTAAAAACAATCTGTCTTAATTATTTAGGCTTCATTTGTTTTCATTAAGATTTAGACGTTTGAATCTAAATGCATATCGAATCATTAAGAGATTGTCTCAAAATGTAAATACACTGAATGATTAAGATTGTTTTTCAACATTTGAATGTACATAATTTATTTATATGTACATAATAAAAATACAGTTGCAATAAAAATTAATGAAATATTAAAAATAACTAAAATAAAATTATTATTTGATTTATAAAAAATAAGCACTAACACCTACCAATGATGATGGAGATAGTTTATAATAATGGTGGTGATGGTAATGATTGTTGTTAGTGCTAGTAATGATGGTGGTAATAGTTGTGAGGGTGGATGGTGTTGTGGTAACTGTCGTAATGGTGGTGATTGGTGTTGGTTTTGTGGTTGTAATAGTGAAGTTGGTTGATAATAGTTGGTGGTGTTGATGACAGTGAATAAAAACGTGTGGTGGTTGATGATGTGTTTGTGGTAGTTGGCGATTATGCTAGTTATGATGATGGAGGTGATTGATAAAAGAGATTGATCATAGTGATGGTAGTGACTAATAGTAGTGGCTGAGGTGATGACAGTGGTATTGGGAGCTTGTTCCTCTTGCTTCAGGTAGATCTATCATTGTTTCCTGTTGGGTTTATGCAATCAAAGTCAAATTGATCGGCTTAAGGCTCGCCTGGTTGCCAAAGGGTATATTCAAATATTTGGACTTGATTATAGTGATACTTTCTCTCTCGTGGCTAAAATAACATATGTCCGATATTAGGCCCTTTATCGGTTGGACATTAAAAATTCTTTTCTCCATGGTGAGCTTGAAGAGGAAGTTTATATAAAGTAGCCACTTGGTTTTGTTGCTTAGGGGGAGTCGGTCTACCCTGGTGTGTCAATTGTCGGCAATTTTATGGTCTGAAACAGTCTTCTCAAGCCTTGTTTGGAAAGCTCATGATAGTAATTCTGGTTCTTGGCATGACTTGTAGTGAAGCTGATCACTCATCGACATTCTTCGCCAAATTCATGTGTTTTGGTGTTTTTTATTGATGGTATTGCTATTATCGGCAATAATCAAGGTGGTATCATTAGTTTAAAACAACTCTAATCAAATATTGTTATTTCGCAATACATATATGTCTTAAACATTATTGAGAAGACATTAGTAGTAGGGTGTAGACCCATTGACATTCCTATGGATCCAAATGCTAAACACCCTTAGCACAAGGGAGCCATTCAGTGATCCTAAAAGATACAAATGCCTTGGTTGGTAAGTTGAATTATCTCATGGTGACCGAACTTGACATTTCTTATTCTTGCGAGTGTTGATTGGGATGTAGTTGCTCGCATTTTTGGTATATAAAGTCGCTTTCAATCAAAGGACTATTCTCTGAGGATCAAAGTCATGAGCAGATCATTAGATAAACATATGTTGTTTGTGCAGGATCACCTTGTGATAGACATTCTACATTCGAATATTTTGTTTCAGTGGGCTAGAAGAGTAAGAAATAAAGCGTGGTTGGTTGATATTAGTGCAAAAGTATAATATTGAGTAATGGTAGTAGCATCTTGGCAGCTAGTTTGGATTAAATAGTTGCTGAGATAGTTAAAAATTTGGAAAAATCATGGAACTTATGTGATAACTAACTAGCCCTTTATATCGCATCATATTCGATATCTTATGAAAGGAGTAAGCACATTGATGTTGACCGTCACTTTGTCAAATAAAAGATACTCTCTAGAGATATTGTTGCTAAATTTGTGAGATTGGATGTGGTTGTGAGAGGCATACCTGATACCGAAAAAATCTTCATTGGGGGAGACTTTAATGGGCATATCGGGGCAACCTTTAGCGAGTTTGAAGATGTTCATGAGGCTTTGGTTTTGGGGAGAGGAATGGAGGTGGGATGTCTCTCTTAAATTTTGCCAAAGCCTTTGAGTTAGTCATTGCTAACTCATGTTTTTCAAAGAGGAAAAATCACTTGATTACCTTTCATAGTACGGTAGCTAAGACTCAGATTGATTCCTTCTTCGAAAGGGCAATAGAAGCCTTTGTAAGAATTGTAAGGTTATTCCGAGTGAAAATATTTCTACTCAACATAGGCTTTTAGTGATGGACTTAGAGATTAAGAGAGAAAAGAAGAAGAAGGTTACTTATGCCCAATCGAGGATTAGATGGGGAAGCTTGACTCCTGCCCTCTCTTGAGAGATGGAAGAATAGTTGAGTAGTGTAGAGGCTTGGAGTAGTAGCGGAGATGTGAACAATATGTGGGACACTATTGCTAGTTGCATTAGAAAAGTAGCTACGGAGGTACTAGGGGTATCGAGAGGGACCTTTGGTGGACGACAGGGTGATTGGTGGTGGAATGGCGAAGTTCAAGGCAAAGTAAAGATAAGAAGATTGCTTATATGAAGAAGTTGGAGTGTAGGGATGAGGATGAGAAGCAAAGGCTTAAGGATATCTACAAGAGGGCAAAAACAGAAGCGAAGATAACGGTGACAGGTGCCAAGACAGTAGCGTTTGAGCGCTTATGTGGAGCTAAGTGAGGAAGGTGGGGACAAGAGATTGTATAGACTCGCAAAAGAGAGATAAAGGAAAGCTCGCGACTTGGACCAAGTGAAGTGCATCAAGAATAAGGTGGGTGAGGTGTTGGTGGATGACACTTCCATCAAGCTAAGGTGACAAGCTTACTTTCATAAACTCTTAAATGAATAAGGGGATAGAGATATTGAGTTGGGTGAGTTGGCACACTTCGATAGTCAACGAGACTTTGGTTATTGCAGGCGTTTCAGAGTTGAGAAGGTTAGACGTGCTGTTAGTAGGATGAAGAGAGGTAGGGCGCTCGGACCCAATGAGATTCCGCTGGAGTTTTGAAAGAGCATGGTCAAGGATGGTATAGAGTGGTTGACTAGACTGTTCAATGCTATCACGAAGACTTCCAAGATGCCCGATGAATGGAGGAGTACAATGGTTCCATTGTACAAGAACAAGGGTGATATTCAAAACTGCAACAATTATAGGGGTATTAAGTTGTTAAGCCACACTATGAAGGTTTGGGAGAGAGTGGTGGAGATGAGGGTGAGAAATTGAGTATCTATTCAGAGAATCAGTTTGGATTCATGCTGGGGCGATCGACTACTAAAGCAATTCACCTTGTTCGGAGATTAGTGGAGAAATATAGGGAAAGAAAGAAGGACCTTCATATGGTGTTCATTGATCTCGAGAAGGCTTATGAAAAAATCGCGAGAGATGTCTTATGGAGGTATCTAAAGGTGAAAGGTGTTCCAATGACGTATATTAGAGTGATAAAGAACATGTATGACAGAGACAAAACTCGGGTAAGAACGGTGGGAGGAGACTTTGAGTATTTTCTCGTTGAGATGGAACTTCATCAATGATCTGTGTTGAGCCATTTTCTTTTTGCCTTAGTGATGGATGAGCTGACATGGTCTATTCAAGAGGAGGTTCCATTGTGTATGCTATATGCGGATGACATAGTTCTGATTGATGAGACTCGAGCTAAAGGTAATGATAGATTGGAGGTTTGGAGACATGCTTTGGAATCCAAAGGATTCAAACTGAGCAGGACCAAAACGAAACACTTGGAGTGCAAATCAGTGTTGAGAGGGATGAAGCAGATAGTAATGTGAGGCTTGTCACTTAAGCTATTCCCAAGAGAGAAAACTTTAAATATCTTGGGTCTATCATCCAGAGTACTGGTGATATCGACGATGATGTCACACATCGTATTGGGTAGCGTGGACGAAATGGAGGCTTGCCTCTGGAGTATGTGTGATAGGAAGATACCACCTAAAATTAAAGGTAAGTTTTACATAATGATGGTTAGACCATCTTTGTTGTATGGGTGGAGTCTTGGCCATTCAAAAACTTACATGTTTAGAACATGCAGGTTGCAGAGATGAGGATGTTGAGATGGATGTGTGGATATACTAGCGCTGATAAGATTAGGAATGAGAGCATTCGGGAGAAGTTAGAGGTGACCTCTGTGGTTGACAAGACGAGAGAAGCAAGATTGCAATGGTTTGGACATGTGCGGAGAAGAAATATTGATGCTCTTGTAAGGAGGTGCGAGAGGTTGGATTTAGGAGCTCCACGGAGGACTAGAGGTAGATCGAAGAAGTATTGGGGGGAGTTGATTAGACAAGATATGGCGACACTTGATTTCACCAAGGACATGAGCTTATATGGAAAAGAGTGGAGGTCGCGTATTAGAGTAGCAGGCTAGTAGGCTAGTAGGGATAGGTTAGTAGGATTAGTCGGTCTTTATATTCTGTGGTGTCGTCTTATATTTGTTAATTTTATTGTATCTACTTTCTATCCTTGCTTTCATTGTTAGTCGTTCTTCCTTGTTTTTATTTTCCTTTCCTTTTTTTCGTATCTAGTTTATTCTACTTATGGGGTTTTGAGATGAAGGTTCCTCGAAAACAACCTCTCTACCTCTATGAGGTAGTGGTAATGTCTTTGTATATTTTCCCCTCCCCAGGCCCTACTTGTGGGATTACACTGGGTATGTTGTTATTGGGTTATCAACTTGCATATATTTTCATCAAGTCCCTCTGGTCCTTGTATTAATTACATATGTAGCAAAATTGATACATTTTGCTTGTATGCACCAGCTTGAGGGGAGCGTTCGAATAGAAATCGGAATATGATTTGCATACAATATCTTGGAGAAGGATTATCATGTAGTGTGTATAAATAGAGCTCAGTGTAAATAGTGTTGATACACAATTCAATGATATTTTTTCCTGTATTTCTCATATATGTCATTGTCATGTAGTGTCTATAAATAGAGCTTAGTGTAAATAACGTTAATACACAATTCAATGATATTTTTCTCCTATATTTCTTACATATGTAATACTTAATACAGGGTTCTAAAGCTACTGGGGCATTTATATTGACAGCAAGTCACAACCCAGGTGGCCCTCATGAGGTATTACCAGCAACTTTTTCTTGATAATTTCTTATTTTTGATGCTTTGTTTCTGCATCTTTCCAACATTATCTGATAACCTATTATTGAATTGGAAAGTTATTAATTTCTATTCTAGGATTAAACTGATGTTATGGTCCTTTTATCAGCTCATGTTTGATTCACAGTTGAAAAGTAGGATTTTTCTTCTCTCTCTACAGCGTTTCACTTGCTTTGTTTTGACTAAATTGTATTCTCTGAGAACTGAAAAGCATGCAACGTTCTACGAGTCGTTCCATTATCTTGTAGAATGGTAAAATTAGTATGCTTCCATTTTCGTGATAAAGATCTGGTTTTGCTCATTGCTTGTTTGGCCTAAATAGACATCTTCCTTTTAAAGTTGAAAAGACAGAACTTAGACGTTTTGATTTCTATTCTCTAGGGAGTTGGTATTTATTTCTATTTTTCGTGAGGGCGGGGGAGGGGACAGGATGAAATTTGCCTTTGTTGCAGCTGATTAAGAATATCTATAACTATATACACACAATAGACATCTATGTACATGCCCTTTAAGCATGTTCTATTATTTTAAGGAAAAAAGTTGCAGGGAAGAATACATCATGGTTGGTGAAATGATTGTGCGTCTCCTTTCATATTATTTTAGTAGGCGTTTGGCCATAGATTCCAATATTTATCACTTTTTTGGGGAATTTATGGAGCTGAAGTTGTGTTTGGTTATACTTTTTGCAAAGAACCCTTGGAATAATGTTCGTTGATGTACTTAAATACAACTTCAAAAGTAAAAAATCGAGTTAGAGAACAGGTTATAAGCTCACTGCTATTTTTGTCATAAAAGAAGGTTATAAGCTGTTTTCCAGATCTGAAATACAACTTTAAGTTGGATTTGGAATTTTCATGGCCAAACAGTGATTTTCAAATAAAGTGAAAATTATTCCAGAAAAAACTGAACAATTTTTATGGCCAAACTGGTACTTAGTATACCTATTAGAGAGTGTTAGGAATGCCTTTGAAATAACTGTTAGTCTCGAAAGGTGTTGTATTTGGAGGACAACACCTTTAGTGGGAAAATGGTTAATGAAAATAAATAAAATGTAGGATATCAGTTTGGTTTAGAATTCTTATTAAACTGTTCAGACTTCCTGTTTTGAATACCTGCTAGAGTGTTTAGCATACCCAGGTGATAAATTGTCAGATTTTCCTGAAGATTACAGTTTCTCATATGTATACACCTGTAGGATTTTGGAATTAAGTATAACATGGAAAATGGTGGACCTGCCCCGGAAGGTATAACAAACAAGATCTATGAGAACACCACAACAATAAAGGAGTACTTGATTGCCGAGGGCCTGCCTGATGTAAGATGCACTGCTTCCCTAGTACATTTTCCTGACTCTTAATTTGATTGATGAAGTAACATTTTGATATGGCCCAACTTGAATGTAGGTGGACATATCTGCAACAGGTGTCTCAAGCTTTGAGGGTCCAAAGGGGAAATTTGAAGTTGACGTTTTTGATTCGACTAGTGATTATCTGAAATTGTTGAAGTATGAATGTTTCTCTTATGTGCAAAAATAAATGTCTTTCTGCTTTCAGTTGGGAATATATGTCGACTAATGCTTATACATGTAAATGTGTCCTTTGATATCTAAAGGTCAATCAACAATTTGTTGCAAGGGCACTATTCAGCTATTATTGAACTTTGAGTGTCATGCCCTTCCAATTTGTAAGGGCTCTGTAATATGTCTTGGGCTTGTTTTTGACTGAACAATTGGGATGTTGCTTCATGCATGTATCTTTGGACATTGTTCTAAAGCTAATTTTCATCTTTATTACCTTTCATATATATAGTTTTTAAATTTGTACTTCAATTTAGTTATTCTTTTTGAAATAAATTTTCTTTTTTGACTCAATATTTACTCTGCATATCTGTTTCCAGGTCAATATTTGACTTCCCAGCAATCAAGAAGTTGCTCTCTTCTCCAAAATTTAGTTTCTGGTATGCACGTTTCCGTCCTTTTTCATGTACATTCCCCAGTCAATTGCTTTCTTGCTAAGAGTATCATCTAGGTACTCACATCTCTGCCCATTGTAGCTATGATGCACTTCACGGTGTTGCTGGTGTACATGCAAAGCGTATATTTGTGGAGGAGCTTGGGGCAAATGAAAGCTCTCTAGTTAATTGTGTTCCCAAGGTCCTCTCATTTTCCTTTCATTGAGATTTTTCTTGCATTTAACTGTTTTGACTTTCTGTTCTTCTAAAACTATATTTTAGGACTCCTTTTTTTCTTTCTATTACATGTATGATAAATTTAATAGGAGGACTTTGGTGGAGGGCATCCTGATCCCAATCTGACATATGCAAAGGAGTTAGTTGCATGTATGGGATTGTCTAAAACACATTCTGAACCAAATCCACCAGAATTTGGGGCAGCTGCTGATGGAGATGGAGATCGTAACATGATCCTGGGGAAAAGGTAACTTCTTGCTGATTTCTTTTTTGAACTACAACTAGTCTCTTGCCTGAGTTGCATCTTAAATTTTGTTTTGTCTATTGTTTATTTTGTAGATTCTTTGTGACTCCTTCTGATTCTGTCGCTATAATTGCTGCCAATGCTGTACAAGCTATTCCTTATTTTTCTGGAGGTTTGAAAGGTGTTGCCAGGTCTGTATCACTTGGAGTTAAGCTGTACATGATTGTTATGCTGTTGATATTTTTATTCAAGAGGAATTCATCTTGTGATGACATCTGTCTGAGTTGCAAGTGATGCAATGCTAATCGTTCTACAGGAGTATGCCCACATCTGCTGCTCTTGATGTAGTTGCTAAACACCTGAACTTGAAATTTTTTGAGGTACTACAGCTCCATTGACATTTATATGTTATTTAGTTTATCTTTTGTTGGTGGGCATGCTGATTTTACATTTTCCATTGCCTTTGTTAAGGTACCCACTGGTTGGAAATTTTTTGGTAACTTGATGGATGCTGGAATGTGTTCAATTTGCGGAGAAGAAAGTTTTGGAACTGGTTGGCTTTCTGGACTTAATTCTTGTATCTAATTTGATACAAGTAGGTTTGGACAATGTAAGTGGACGTGTAAAGGCATTAAATCTTTTTAATTATCTCTTCACAGGCTCAGACCATATTCGAGAGAAAGATGGAATATGGGCTGTTTTGGCTTGGTTATCTATCCTCGCCTATAAGAACAAGGACAACCTTGGGGAAGGTAACCTTGTGTCTGTTGAAGATATCGTTCGCCAACACTGGGCAACCTATGGACGTCACTATTACACTCGATATGACTATGAGGTTTTTGCTTGACAGTTCCTATGTAATGTTATTTGTGAGTATTTTCTGTGTCTCCTCAACTCAAAACATGTTAATCAATTTCTTTTGTTTCTTTTAGAATGTCAGTGCTGATGGTGCAAAGGAGCTTATGGCTCATTTGGTGAAGCTGCAATCCTCCATTGATGAAGTTAACAAGTAAGCTATCCTTTAGTTTCAACTTTCAAGTTTCTCTCTGGATGTAATGTTTCTAAACCATGTTTAACGACTCATTTTGTAGTTCTATATTTTTATCTTTATACTTTGATGATGCCCATCCTTTGTATGAGAAATTCCAGAAGAAACTATAGCTTAAACACGGGGTAGTAGGTCTTCCTTAAATTGTAATTAGAACACCATGAGATTTTTTTAGACCAATCCTGTTTGCTGAATGACACTTGGAGCTGGTATAGATAGTAGCTAAGAGGTGCAGCTGTACTATAATGTATTTGTTGGTGCGTTTCATTTTTTATGATCTTCTTGTTGATTCATCTAGCGCTACTCATTTATTTAACAGAGCTGATGTGTCATCTTGGAGATGTTTTTATTCCCTTACCAGGCACCAGCATATAGTATCTGTGACTCCTTCCCTCAAACTGAAAGCCTTTCATAGTAGGAGTTTCAGGAGATGTACCAAATTATAATCTTCTGCGTGCCTTCCACTTTCTACTGATTTTGCATATGGCTAAACCAAATTCAACCTGTCAAGTGGCCATCTTTCCCTATGTGGTAGATTCATTGATAATAACCGGGTTACTTGGATAAACAAGAAAATAATACGAAAAAGCGAAAGTAAATAGATTAAAGATAGGATTGAAAAATATGCAAAATTTGGGGATTTATCCCCAAATTCAAAAGAAGTGCTAAGCACCCTAATTGATCTTCGTATTAAAAAATTAGCGTATTAAAGCTAATTAATGATACTAATAGAGTCACTTCAAGAACTTAGATCAAAAAGTTATCTAGACCCCTATTTTGAAGAAATTAGAGATTAATTAGTATAAGAGTAATTACCTTTAATTTACGAATAAGAACCTAAGATATCAAGTTAAAGAATTAATCCTACCTCTTAAAGAATCGTTCTTATAAGGTTGTAAGATAAATCCATAGTCACCACACACAGAGGTGTAAAGAAGAGAAGCCTCTCAAATAATATTAATCATGTCTAATAAAAATAATAAAATCTACTCCTATATATAGGGGAAAAACTATTCCAAATAGAATGGGATTAGAATCTACTTTTATGGAATAATTAATAAATAAAAGATCCTTTGGGGTGACTCAATGGTTTGGGCTTGGGGCTTCCATGTTGGAGGTCTCAAGTTTGAATCCCTTGCTTTTCTTCTGGTTGAGCTCGTTGCACCAGGCTTGCCTAGTGCGGGTTACCTCTCCTATGTGGTTCGCGAGCTATTGCCTAGAGCGGGGGTTTACCCCGTGAGCACCCAAAGGGTAGTGGCTGCGGTTTGTCATTAAAAAATAAAAAATAAAATCAAACCAGGAAACTTTAAACTCGGAAAGCAAATAAAAAATAATACCAAAAATTCTTCCATAAGGAAATAAGGAAAAGTTTCCAATCAAGGAAAGTTTTCCCACTTTGACCAGAATATGTGGGTCCTTTCCAAGTTACCTGCACGTGACTTTCTCCTCTTTTTGGGTGAGGATTTTAAGCTCTTTTTTTGGGCAGAAATTCAGCCTCACGTGGGCCTCAATCGTCTTCCATTTGGACTTGGACTTGAACCATAAAATGTGTAGCACTTCGGTCTATTCTTCTCCACAATTCTTGGACTCGTTCTTGGGCTTTCCTTCCATGATAAGGCCATCTTCTTGATTTCCTATTAAAGCCCAACAATCTTGGCTTGCAACTCCTTATCTTGAGACCTTGATGAGAGTCTCCTTAGGGCTCTATAGCATCATCCTTGTCCATGGAGCAATCATCCTCCTTTTCTTGAAAAGAATTCGTTTTTGAATTTGAACGAATTTGACCCTATATCAAACAAGGACAAGTCAGCAACACTGGAAGTAGCAATTAGTTGATATTCACCAGGCAGATGCAATTTGTAAGCATTGTCTCCAAAATTGCATCTGTCTCCAATTCACTCGAGAACTTCGAAGGGTCCCTCGCCTCTAGGATGCAATTTAGACTCCCTTTTGGAAGGGAACCGTTCTTTGCACATGTGAATCCAAACCAAGTCCCTAGGCTCAAAAAAGACTTGTTTTCGCCCTTTGTTTCTTTTCAAAGAAACTTGTCTATTCCGCCTTTCAGTTGCCAGTTGTGTCTTCCCATGTATCTTCCTCATCATCTCAATTTTATTCTTTCCATCAAGACTAGCAACATTATTAGTAGGCAATGACACTAAATCAAGGGCAGTAAGGGGTTAAAACCATAAACAACTGCAAAAGGAGAAGACCAAGTAGAAGAACGAACAGTTCCATTATAATCAAATCCCACCAAAGGCAAGACATCCTCCCAAGAAGTTAATTTACCTTTCGAAACAGTTCTCAACATGTTATCTGAAGTTCTGTTCACCACCTCAGTTTGCCCATTAGCCACCTCTTTAACAAACAAACCAGCCACATGAGAAGCATCATTAGTTTTCGGTCATGGAATGAAATGAGGCATCTTGGAGAATCTATCCACTAAAACAAAGACACTATCCTTTCCATACTTTGTTTTGGTAAACCTAAGACAAAATTCATAGAGATGTCCATCCAAGGTGAAATTGGAATAGGCAAGGGAGTATACAAATGTCGTAAAACCCTAGATTTAGCATGTTACATTCTAAGCATTGTGCACTAAATTTTTCTACATCCTTGCGCATGCCAGCCCAAAAGAAATTTTCAGCAAGAATATCTGAAGTTTTTGGCATTCCAAAGTGTCCCATAAGACCCCCACAATGTGCCTCTCTTACAAAAACATTACTCAATTGACATATTGGCATACACAACTTATTTTCCTTGAAAAGGAACCCATCACATAGAGTGAACTTCTCAAAGGGTCCCTTCAAACAGGCAATATAAGCAACCCCAAAGTTTGAATCATTATCATATGAAGTTTTCATGTGATCGATTACATCAGCTTAGAAGTAAGAGTAAAAACAAGACCACCATACCTTTAGGACAATGTTTCATCCACCACATTATCCTCACCTTGTTTGTATGAAATCACATAAGGAAACGTCTCAATGAACCTCACCGATTTGGCATGTCGCTTACTTAGCTTGACTTTTCAATTACCTCAATGATTCATGGCTGGCCTTTATCACAAACTCACGCGGCCACAAATAATGTTGCCAATTAGTCAAAGCCCTTACCAAGACGTACAATTCATGGTCATACATAGAATAATTCAATGTAGCTCCACTCAATTTCTCACTAAAATATGCATTAGGCTTAGAATCTTGTATTAAAACAACCTCTATACCTTTTCCACTAGCATCACATTCAACTTCAAGTAATTGTAACAAAGGAGCAGAACACAACTTATATTTCATGCTATTAAATGCATGCTCTTGTTCTTTTCTCCAATTAAACACTTTATCATTATTAATGAATTCTGTTAATGGTGCAACAGTTGTACTAAAATCCCTCACAAAGCTCCTATGAAAGCTAGCAGTGCATGAAAACGCTCAACTTCAGTCTCACTCTTAGAGATAAGCTATTCTTGTATTACTTTAATTTTGTTTTCCTCTATTTCAACACCATTTGAGCTAACAACAAACCAAGAAAGATTACTTTATCATCACAAAATGTGCACTTCGAGAGATTAGCATACAGTTGTTGCTCCCTAAGCACATCAAAAACTAACCTCAAGTGTTCCACATGTTCTTCAAGAGAGGTAGAAAAGGTCAAAATATCATCAAAATACACCACAACAATTTGCTGTAAAAATCCTTAAATATATGGTTCATTAGCCTTGTAAAACTGCTGGTTGCATTGGTTAAGCCAAACAACATCACTGACCACTCATACAATCCATACTTAGTTTTGAAAGTAGTTTTCTACTCTTCAGGATTCATTTGAATGTGGTGGTATCCGCTTTTTAAATCAATTTTTAGAAAATATTTTAGAGTCATGCAATTGGTCAAGCATATCATCTAGGTGAGGAAATAGGATGTTGATACTTTATCGTTATTTTGTTAGTGGTGCGGCAATGAACATATCTTCCCAGATCCATCTTTTTTGGTACCAAGAGCATGGGAGCAGAACACAGGCTCATACTTCTCCCACAAAATCATTTTCAAGCACTTCCTCTACTTTCCTATGTAGTTCTCTTGTTTCATCAGATTGCTTTTATAAGTGGGCCTATTTCAGAAGTTGAGATCCAGGAACAAAGTCAATTTGATGTTCTATTCCTCTCAAAGGAGGTAATCCTTTAGGGATATTGGGAGGAAATACATCGCCAAAATCCTGCTGAAGTTCTAAGACACCACTATGCAGAGAAATAGTTAAAATCGTTAGTGTTAAGAAGGACAATGGGCAGCTCCTCTTTTTTTGCAAGTAAGCACTCTTTGGCTTTTGTAACACTTCTATTTTTTCACCTCAGCCGCTTTCCTCTCACAATTCTTTCTTTTTTTTCATTCTTTCCCACCTTTCTTTTCTCTCATTGTTGCTCTCTCTCTCCTCACAGCTCACTTGATTTTTTCATTTCACACTTTTTTTCCACTCCCCCTTCCCCCTTTCCTTAGATTTCATTTTGTCATATCTAGTTCTCTCTACCTATGGGTTTTGAGCTGAGGGTCTAGGAAACAACCTCTCTCTTCTATGAGGCAGCGGTAAGGTCTGCGTACAATCTACCTTCCCCAGACTCCACTTGTGGGATATTACTAGGTATGTTGTTGTTGTTACTTTTTTTCCACTCCTTTTTTGATCCCTCCCCATGTTTCCCCATTGGTTTTTAGTCATTGTTGGTCTTCATACACTTGAAAAGGGGTTAAAGATGCAAGGATATATTTCTTCCCCATATGTTCAAGAGAATACGCATTTCTCCTCCCATCAGGGAAGGCATATCTATCACCTCCCATCACGGAAGGCATATCTATCATATTGCCAAGGTCGGCCCAACAAAATATGATAACCTTGCATTGGTACAACATCAAAGAGAACTTCATCAGAATTCTCACCAATAGAAAAGGAAATAAAGCATTGTTTCTCCCCATATTCATTCAACCATTGAAGCTTGTAAATGGCCTTATGTTTCGTGCATGGAATTTCCAATTTCTCCACAGCGTATGTGCTCACCATATTAGCACAACTACCATTATTAATAACCATAGAGCAAATTCTATCCTTTATCCCACATTGTGTATGAAAAATATTTTCTCTTTGTGTGCCATCAATCTCTCCCAAATTAATGTTCACAAGACGCCTAACAAACACCAAAAATTGTCCCTCATTATGATGAGCCACATCTCTCTTGTCCTAACTCCTAACGTCCTTTTCTTCTTCCCCCTCACTTTTTTCACTCTTATATTCCCTATTATCTTTTATTAAGACAACTTTTCTATTTGGACATTCGAATGCTTTATGTCCCCTTCCTTTGACACTTGTTACATTGTATAGCATGAGAAGGTGTAAAACTTTTGGCCTCCCATTTACTTTTGCCCTTGTCGTCATGTGATTTAAACAAAAAAATGCCTCATGTGTTGGCCATGGCTTTCATGGAGTTGTAGTAAATCAATTCTTTCCTGAGCTAGCTTGTTGCTTTCTTTTATTTTGTTTTTCTACTTTTACAACCAACTCTACTAATCATCATATATTATTAAAAGTGATAAACTCCAACCTTCAAAGTTGGATTTCCATTTTGCCCCTACAGTTAATTAAAATTTAACTAACTATTTAAATAAATAGTAAAAATTAACTACACTGCTATTTTATTCACATAAATGCAGAATTAATTAAAAGTCCATCTATGGCATTTTAATTCTTTAGTTACTGACATTATACAAAAATGATTTTCAGCTATAAATTTTCATAAATTTTGCACTTGAAAACACAAATCATTTTCTTCCCCAGTAGTTGGATATTTTGTAGTCTTTTCACATTCTCAATAAATTTTATGTAATTGTCTATTTCTCAAAATTTTTTATGTAAAATATCTATTGCTTTTGTCAAAAGTTATTCCTCCTAAAAAATTGATTGTTTTTTTTCCTTGGGGCACTTCATTCTACAATGTTGCAAGTTAAATTTTCCCCCCCTCAATTGCTTCTCCTTATAACATTGTTGTATATGGATAAAATAGTGTATCTTCAATTATTAATGGCTGGTTCATATTTTATTTAGATTCTGCTATGTGGTGTGTATGAGTTAATGTGTATATATTAACATTCTTCCAAAAGTTCAAATGATTAAGAATCTTGCCATAGTTGTCTCCTCTCCTCATTACAGTTTGCTTGGATCGTAGCCATATCCATAGCCTTAAAATAATCATCCGTAGGCAGAACCTCGCCTTAGAGTTTGAAGGCTTTTTTGCATCCCTCTTTGGAAGGGTGATGGCAGAAAACACTTCCTCATAACCCACTTCATCTTGTCCCATGTTGCAACGAGTGGTTCTCTACTGTCTGTTCTGTCTTTGCAAAATTTCTTCCACAAACTAGCAGTATAGTCAGAAAATTCAACCACAAGTTTAACCTTCTTACCTTCGGAGTAGTTATGACAGTCAAAGATGACATCCACCTTCCTCTCCCGATCAAGGCACGAGTCTGGATCCCTTGTTTCCTTGAAAATTGGGATCTTTGTCTTAATGCTACTAAGATTGTCATCCTCAGTTCTAGTTCGTGGTGTCCTTTTTTCCTTTCTCCATTGGAAAGCTTCCTCGAATTCGTCCTCATAGTATCCAAATTGATACTCAGTTTGATGGGCTTGAGGAGGAGCTCGAATAGCTTGTATCCTAACTTGAGGCATTGGGTTTTGATGGATTCTCCTTACATCGGTCATGTTCACTGGATTAGGTGGATTTGGGCGACCTCTAATGCATCAAGTTGGACCATAATCATTCTACGCACCTTGGTTAAGTCATTTGAGACCCAGTGTCATCATTTCTTCCGGTTGAAGACATCTCCCAAAAAAAGAAAAAATCAAAGAAATAAATATATCTCGATTTGGCTTCTTTTGTTTTCTCTATTGATCTCACCCTCTCTTGTCTTTTTTTACTCAAATTACAACCTTTGACTGGTTCCTTTAGTGTTTATGTATAAACCCTGCTAGTAACAATCCTTTTAGAAGTAAGATGTAGGGACTGAAAATTTTACCAACTCCCAGACGGATTTGGGTTTGGTGAGACAAGAAAAAAAACAATTTGTATAGATTTTTTTCTAAATTTCCCCTCTTCTTGGTTTTCCTTCTTGATGTTGGAAAGACAAGAAACATAACAAATTTGGAGTTTCTTAATCTTAACAAGAAACATAACAAATTTGGAGTTTCCTAATCTATCATTTTTTTCACTTGATATCACTTGATAAGAATTGGGTTACTTGAATAGACAAGAAAATAATGCGGAAGTGAAAATAAAAGATTAAAGACAAGAATCGAAAGATATGCAAAATTTGGAAATAAATTCCCAAATTCAAAATAAGTGCGAAGAACACCACTTGATCTTAGTATTCAAAAATTAGTAGATTAAAGCTCAATTCAAGAACTTGGATCAAAAAGTGATCTAGATCTCTATTCAAAGAAATCAGAGACAAGAATTAGTATTAGAGTAATTACCTACTATAATTTACGAATAAGAACCAAAGTTATCAAGTTAAAGAATTAATCTTACCTTTTAAAGAATCATTCGTAGTTTGTTGAAATAAATTCATAGTCACCACACACAAAAGTGTAAAAAAGGGAAGCCTCTGAAATAATATTAATCATGTCTAACAATAGACAATATACTCGGTGAAATCTCACAAGTGAGGTCTGAGAAGGGTAGAATGTATGCAAATCTTACCACTACCTCATAGAGATTGATAGACTCTTGTTGGAAGACCCTCAACTCAAATATATCAGTCCCAACAGCTAAAAAATAACAGATATAGAATAGCGACAAAAATGAAAAACAACAATTCTATAAATGAAAATAAAAAGTAGCAAAATAACTGACGAGCAGTAACAACACAATATATAAAGACGCGACTAATCCTACCAACCTACTACAATATAAGGTAAGACAACATCCTACCTCTACTAACCTATTAATGTTCTACCCTAATCCGCGATCTCCATTTCTTTCTATCTATGGTCATGTCCTTTGTGATATGAAATTGTGCTATATCATGTTTAATCACCTCTCCTGATACTTTTTCAATCTACCTCTACCGCTCCACATAACCTCTAAATCCAACTTCTCGCACCTCCTAATAGGAACGTTGATACTTCTCCTCTGCACATGTCCGAACCATCTCAGTCTCGCTTCTCTCATCTTATTTGCCACAGAGGCCACTCCTACTTTCTCCTGAATGTCTGACAAAAATAATAAAATCTATCCCTACATATAGGGGAAAAATTATACCAAATAGAATGGGATTAGAATTACTTTTGTGGAATAATAAATAAGATCTAACTAGGAATTTTTAAACTAGTAAAACATAAAAAGATAATACAAAAAATTCTTCCTGAGGTAATAAGGAAAAGTTCCCAATTTTGACAAAATGTGTGGGCCCTTCCCAAGTCACCTGCACGTGACTTTCTCCTCCTTTTGGGTGAGGATTTTAAGCAGCTTTTTTGGGGCAGAAATTCAGCCCAATGTGGGACCCAATCTTCTTCCGTTTGGACTTGAACTTGAACCATAAAATATGTGTAGCACTTGGTCCATTCTTCTCCACAATTCTTGGACTCTTTCTTGGAGTTTCTTCCATAATAAGCATCTTCTTGATTTCCCATTGAAGCTCTGCAGTCTTGGCTAGCAATTCCTTATCTTGAGACCTTGATGATCATCTTCTTAGGGCTTCTATGGCATCATCTCTGTCCATGAGCTATTATTCATGATTCATCTTATTCTAATTTAGTTGTACCAATGAACCGAGAATAGTTTAATCTCTAATTGAGTGTTTCCATGTCTGTTAAGTTTTGCTATGGCTGTTCCTCCGCTATAGTGATCTCTGCTTAATGGTGCCTTAAGGTGTCTAGTTTCTTTGACTGCTTCATTGAGATCCTTTTTAGATATCGGCAGCTTGCCAGCTTGGCACGTTTTTAGTAGTTTTCATTTTCCTTTATGTAGCCCTACTGCTGGTATGTAAGAGCTAGGCATTCTTCATATTTAATATTTTAAATGATAGTTTCTTGGATCATTTTTCCATTTTTCCTAGTTCACAAATTTTATACCAGATTTTCGTGCTAGACACGTGCTAAGTTCTATTCTGTTCCAACTCACATTGAATTATCACATTACTCTAATGCTACTTATCAAAAAAAGAGAAAATGGATGTCTGTGCTGGATGTTTTTATTGCCAGAGTTTTGATCTATTGTTCACCGAAGCCCAAAATTAGAAAGCACGTGTTTTGCTTGTACAGTCTATTCAAGATTGTGATAGTTTCGAGTGTTCCCAAAGAACAAGAATGTTACAAAAACAATAAGTCTCCTTTTTATTTATAATTAGAAGAGTGTTAGAGATCAACTTCAAGATTTGGTTTTCCTTATCAGCGTCAACACTATTTGAAGTTGAAAACATTTCCATGCTGCTTTTTTCCCCCAAAAGAATACTTAGTGTTTACCGCATTATCAGTCAGATTACTTGCCAATGCCAGTAGATTTTTTTCTTGGACCTTTTTGTGAATTTATTATAATGTTTCCTGTTGTCATGTAGGTACTTGTTATTGAGCAGAAAAATTTAATACCATTGATGTGTCTTTTCAATGTTTAATACTTGATCTTGAGATAAATTGCTATACAGGTTTATAAAGGGAATCTGTTCAGATGTTTCAAATGTCGTGCATGCTGATGAATTTGAGTACAAGGACCCGGTTGATGGTTCGGTCTCAAAACATCAGGGTATAAGATATCTATTTGAAGATGGATCACGATTGGTAAGGAATCTCCCCTGGTCTTGTATTACTCGAAATATGGGAATTATAAGCACTTTTGCATAGGAATGAAAAATATACAGAATCTCCCCAGCTCTAGTATACTCAAAATATGAGAATTGGTGGCTGTTTTGCATGGAATGAAAAATATACAGATAGCTGGGGATACAAATTCTGTTCTGATTTGATTTCTCTTTCATCAAAAGAATTAGGGAAAGGCAACCTTCAGGGTGTGGCCCAGTTGTTTGGGCTTGGGACTTCCATGTTGGAGGTCTCAAGAAACCCTTTACCAGCGAAAGCAAGGGGGTTGCCTTCTGGGTCAAGCTCGTTACACCTGGCTTGCCTAGTATAGATTACCTCTTTTGTATGGTTTGCGCGAGCTACTGCACAGGAGTGGGGGTTTACCATGTGCCCACCCAAAGGATAGTGGCTGCGATTTCCCCTGATCATCCCCCCCAAAAAAAAAATTAAAAATAGGGAAAGGCAT
The DNA here is from genome assembly GCA_025642045.1 of Solanum sejunctum. Taxonomy (NCBI): domain Eukaryota; kingdom Viridiplantae; phylum Streptophyta; class Magnoliopsida; order Solanales; family Solanaceae; genus Solanum; species Solanum sejunctum. Next base: position 9,885,940 of record JAOTQJ010000083.1, read on the forward strand.
AAATACCCCAAACTATGGCCGAAATTTTAGACATACGTCTTTTAGGAGTCCTGTTACCCCCTAAACTTTTTAAAAATAGAATAGATGCCACCTTAAGTGCTCAGGTGGCAAGGAGAGTATTTCATTCTCTTTGAGAAAGTGAGAAGCATAAAATATTTTTTATTTTATCATTATATGATTTTATATTAAATATATTTATTACTCCTTTTTATTTTTCTTTTTATTCTTTTCTTTTCTTCTGTTACCTTTCCGCTTCCATCCGAAAGAGGAGACACAAGTGAGGAGGCCGTATTTGAAATTGGATTAGTAATTTGGTTTTGGAAAGTGGAATAATCAAAATTGTGCAGTAAAAATGTGCTGAAAAATCTGGAAATCAATTTTTTAATCTTCACCCTCAAATTTGAATTATAAATCAAATCCATCTTAAATCTTCGCGAAATAAATCTAAATTTTAGATATGAATCCTTGAGATATTCCTGATCTTTGAAACAGAGTTGGTTTGCGGTAACCCGAGATTCAAACTCGAAGCTTCATTAATGCCTGCCCTTCTTTCAACCAAATCCATCTTAAATCGTTATGTAATCAGCTCAGATTTACATATGAATTCCTTGAGATATTCTGGATGTTTTGAGATATCATCCACTCGAAACGGAGTTCATTTGTGGTAGCCCGAAATTTGAACTTGAAGCTTCAAGCTTGGCTGTCTTAGAGGGGTTTACTTGTGCATTTTCCACAGAATTAACTGACTAGTAAAGTGGAAGTAACTATTGTTGGGTGCATATTATCATGAATCTTTGGTTGTAACTTTTGGTACTGTGCTAGGTGTTCCGTCTTTCTGGAACTGGCTCAGAGGGTGCTACGATCCGTCTCTACATTGAACAGTTTGAGAAGGATTCATTCAAGATTGGGAGAGAATCTCAGGAAGCACTTGCTCCTCTGGTAATTACGTTGGACCAAAGAGATGGTGTTTGTGTTCCACGCGTCTTAATTTTTCATTTTGTTTCTTTGTTGTTTTTGCTAAACAAATTGGTCTTGTTACAGGTGGAGGTTGCTCTGAAACTATCGAAAATGCAGGAATACACTGGTCGTTCTTCCCCAACTGTTGTTACATAAACTTATTGTGTATTATATACTTGCTAGAACTAAATAATTAAATAAGTGTACTGTCCGTAATGGATTAACACCAGAGAATATGCAGAGATGATATCAAAGTTTTGAATTTGCAGCCTTTTGTGATGGACTCGTGTCCGGAGTTGAAGTGTCTTACTCGAATATATAAATGCGGCAATTTCTTGTTCCTTTACCTTTCATCTTGAATGACTAGGGTAGACTAAATTTCTCGTCGGAAAATAATGAGATACAGATATAGCAACGGTCGTAGTATTTGATTGTAGTATAATTTGTATCAACTCTCTGATTTTCTCTGATTCTTCTTGTTGAATATAAAGAAATATTTATCACACGTCAATGTTTTAGAAGTACTTGTACGAAGGATTAAGTCATCAATGCCTTTTAAAGTTATTCACATTTATCACTTAGACATTTTATGTTACCTAGTAGACAAAATGCAGATGTGGCAAGAAATGTGTTCTTCACTTTCAATTGGCCCGTGAACTTGTCCCAAATGCTGTTTATCTTTTTTTTTTTTTAATGTTATTCTCTTTTTTTTTCCCCTCAAAAAGTACCTTTTTTGGGGCTTCACTGACACTTGGCACTAATACATAGCTAATTATTTATTAAAATAATGATTTCTTAAACAAAAGGGGAAAATCAGCCATTACCCACTACCCCATCCTCCACCAGTATGTCTTTTTCACCTCCTCTTTCTTCTAAATTCTTTTTCTGCGTTTTTTTTCTCTCCAGTACTTTTTTAGTTTTGCTTTTTGTTTGTCTATTTCCTTTAGTCTTTATCAAATAGGTCGATTTTTGAATCAAGCAATTTTCTTTCTTTTTCTTCTTCAATTATACTTTGTTATTGTCGTACAATCACCGGATTATTTCATTATTATCATCTCCGTTCATCTAATTTTTAGTATTAAGGAAAATAAATTTTCATTCACAATTTCTGTTTAGCACTTGAATTTGGAAGTAAAAAAAGTTGTGATAAGGTGAACTTTCTACTGGAGACAAATGACCAGAAAGAAGAAAGAAAGGGGAAAGAATTAGATGGTTTGATGGTTTGGGGGTGGATGGGTAAAAAGAGAATGAATTTCTTATTTTTTTTTCAACTGATTAAGAAGATTAAAAGTTATTTTATTTTTTAATTAAATATTCATTATTATTTTGGATCGACGTGACACATGTCAATGTTTTATTCTTAATTTTTTCACACTGAGAGCAGGTGAGATACACATACCACATTTTGTCATTTTGTGTTTTATAGGTATAAATTTGTTAAAGTTAAAGTGTATACAAAGGTTTGTTAAGGTATTTAAGTGAAAATTATGGATAACTTTAAAAGACTGTTTATGACTTAAGCCTTGTATGAATTTTGTGAGGTTGAAAAATCAAGAACTTCTATGACTTAAGTTTGATGTGTGATATGCGTGATGAAGTTACTTGATTGTACCATCCACTGCATTTATTTAGGTTCTAAGTGAAAAGCCTTGACCTCCTCTCCCCCCCTCCCCCCATTTGCTGTATATATGTTATGATCTTATTGATTTATTAGTTTGATTTGATATATCATGTGATCAAATTGAGTGTTTAGAATAAATTGACATTATTTGTACCCCAAATTAATACACTAACTTAAATTGGATTAAAATTAAATTTATATTTTTTGAAATAAATAAATTAATTTAATTATATGAATTTATAATATTTGATTGAAGTAATATAATCATAGTTTCTTATGGATTTAAATATAAAAATTCATTATCCACAAATTACCAACTACTTGAAGTCGGTTGGAGAGTCCCGACAAAAGCAGAAGCAAAAGTGAAACTAAAGTCACTACTCTCATTCCCATTGAAAATTCTCGTTTCCTTCTTATACAATAAGGAATAATTTGTTATTTTGCTTTGTGGAATTATGCTCATTAAAAATGATTAATAAATTGGTATATATTATGAAGGAAAAGTGTCACAATTCAAGCTAGTTCATAGCGTAACAAGGCTAGTAGAAGCCCTAAAGATTTCAGTCAAGCCTCTAGTATTCACAAGGTAACAATAGATATCAAGGAAAAATACGAAAAGCAGAAGTAAAGTCTCAAGAGGATCTCAAAAGAACAAGCTAAAGCAATACAACTGGCTTACACTTTGATGTCTCAACATGCCTCTAGTATCATAGATGGGGGGACATAGGACAAGCGCTAGCTCACCCTCAATGTAAGAAAATGAAATAGTAAAGAAATCTCAACAAAGTAATGAAACATAAACTCAATGGTTGCTCCCAAAACATGAGGACTCACTAATAAGTGCATCAACTCTTCTCCTAACTACAAGCATGAGATGCAAGTGATCGTGCATCCCTATATTATTATACAATATAGGCAAAAGAAAATATGCGTTAATACTTTCAATGTACTAAGTATATGGACAATATGCATAAACTAAGCAGGAGATTGCATGGAACATGTGTCATGAGATGTAGACCAATAATTAAAAAAAAAACATGAGATGAAATTCATAAGTTAAAACATATAGTCAATGTATCAAAATCATAGTAAAAAAATGAAAGTAAACTTGGGCACGTGTGGGATATCAATCTTAACGGACAATAAGACTGTTACGATGCAAAATTCGGGTGTGATAGATTTCACCAAATCCACCAAGGTGAGTCAGCCCAAACCCTAAACAATTCAACTTAATGACAAAAGCAGAAGATAGACAGTCTAATAAGATAAATAAGCATAGGAAATCAAAACTACAACCTTCCCAAACTAGTGTCACATGTACATGCCACCAAATACAAAATATTCAAATGAAATACATGTCTCAATGAATAGAACAAAACATAAATTTGAAAATCTCCGAAAGGCTGTCGAAAGGACAAAAAAGTACGTCTCGATAGATTCAAAGCTCGATCCTATATATCAAAAAGCTAGCAAGGAGAACTGGACTCACAACCTACAAAATGTAGCAAAGGGTGAGCACCAAACAACAGGGTACTCAACAAATGGAATTAACCTAAAGTAAAGCAATGAAAAATACAAGCAAATCCTTAACTCCCAATCACATATCACCAAACTATAACCTTACACTCAGACAAGTCCCAACATAATATATATATATATGTGTGTGTGTGTGTGTGTGTGTGTGTGTGTGTGTGTGTGTATGTGTAAAATATGAATGAATCACAGGAATATAATATAGACTCCTCATATAACATTATATCTCAGAATATCCAACTAATACACAAGTCACAGGGTAAATACACATACAGTCACATAAGCCATACATATAATGATATCAAAACAGAAATGATATGAGATGGAGGAAATGTCATGAGATGTAACAATGCAATGCTATGTTAGATAATCGTGATGCATGTCTGTCCTATGATACACATCCGCTGATAACCATAGATCAAAATCCATGAGGACCACACATAGACCATGTATCTATTAGAACTATTTTTCTTCAATATTTACTTTCATATCTAGCCAGAACTATTTCCATTTAGCTCTTCATTTCTTTTCTTTCTTTTCTTTTTATTTAGCCAGAACCATTTTCTATTGGCTTTTTATTTCTTTTCTTTTGTTTTTCTCTGTCCGGAACCATTTTCCTTTGGCTTTTCATCATCAATGGATCATTAAGCAAGCACATAATAATGACACTTCATGAAAATAGAATATGCAAGATGTTCATATGCATCATATATTTCAACAGTAGAAATTGAGTATTTTTTACATATACAAGTATTCACAATATACTACCAACCCCATCAAAACCTTAAGATCAACAACAATTACTGTACAATTCCCACAAATAAGGTACAAGTATGAGAATTCAGAACATCTATAAATGCTCAAATCAAAACTTAACAATCAAAGCCTACAATGATACTAATCTATTCCCAATTTGTGTCTTCAAAATACTCAATTTCATTAATATAGAAGCATACAAGGTTCAATAATACTTAACAAAAGGTTAGAAGTCCACTTGCCTTGTATAAAGTCTTAAATCAAGTCAAATCCAAAGCTTTCCCCTTCCAACGATACTCTGAATTATCAAAATTTATTTAAATATAGCATTAATATCACATAACGAATCTCATGATACTAAAATCAATCAATTTGGACTAAAAAGGGCAAAATAGTCAAAACTCCCATGCAAAAAAAGTAATTAAAATCTGAAAATTAATACATGAAAATGTTTCCTAGATTACAAGGAGTTCAACAGTGAAAATCATTTCAAAAATAGAGTTAAGATGAGGTAGAAAACATCAAATTAGTATTAGAAATCAAAGTCCAAAAAATCCTCAAATTTCACTATTAAAATTCCAAAATTATAAGTTAAACATACAAATTAATCAATGAAAATCGATAAAATAGGGTAGAAAATAGTTACCTAATCGATTTGCCTTGAAAAACCTTGAAGTTCCTCTCTAAAGCGAAGCTTGAAATATTAAAAATGATGGTAAATGGCTTAAACCTATCGTTAAAAATGATTTACTATTCAGACGTGATCAATACTCCCCGAACATAAAGTTTTATCCGCGAACGTGGAGACCAGAGAAGCCAGTACTTTGCGAACGCGGGAGTTACCTTTGTGAATGCGGAGATCGAGGGAGAGGGGTGCACTCCGTAAATGCAGAGGTCTATTTGATTTGACCTTTGCGAATGCGGAGCTGGAGGCACGAATGCGGAGAGTATTTGTAGATGCACTAGAAATAACTATAAACAAGCAAACACACAACATTAAAATTAAAACTAAATCCTTGGGGTTCGTTCACAACCAGGTGAACACAAATCAAGCATGAAATCCAACCAGAAATGACACTTTGTACTCAATAGAACTGTCAAAATTCGAATTTAGAACCTCCTTCGCCTAGAACCTGAGAAAGATCATTTAAACTAGTTTCGAACTCAAAAACTCAAAATATTCTTGAAAGCTCTAAAAATTACAACAGATTCATTTCTAGCATTACTTTCACCACCCAAAGCCATTGGAACTAACAAAATTTCAATCCGAGCCTCCGAACTTTGAATATTGAGTAAAATTAAACTTATGATCCAAAATGAAATAAAAATGCAACTTTAGGCTAAAATCTCCAGTTTAACTCCATATTCAGTTCTACAAATTTTTCTAGTCTAGATTCGATATTCCAGTGCTGGTAGAATCGACAGAATCTCAATCTGACACTTGAAACTCAAAATGACCCCAAAACTCAAAATTTCCAACTTTATGCCTTTTAAAACTCTTTCTTTAGTAAGACTCAAACTTTTTATAAGATTTTCAAAATGTAATTTTAGACTTGATAAAAAATGACTTGAGACAACTTTCAGGAAGGGCAAAATACTAATTTTGTCAAAAATGCCAAAAATGATCTTCGAGGTCATTATATCATCCACTACAAAAAATTATGTTCATCCTCGAACATGAGATAAGGGACATACTTAAAGGTTCAAATAACTTAGGGTATGAGATATGCATATCTGACTCTATCTCACATGTGGCCTCACTCTCGGGCCTATGTCTCCATTAGACCTTTACGGAGGCAACACCTTAGTCCTCAACTTCCTCACTTGCCTATCCAAAATGGCCACCAACTTCTCCTCATAAGTCAAATTAGGGCTCAACTTAATTGAATCCATGAAAATCACCTGAGACTCATCTGAAATATAACACCACAACATAGAAACATATAACATAGGATGGACTGAAGATAGGTTGGGTGGCAAAGAAAGTCTATAAGCTATCTCTCCCACTCTGTCTAGAATCTCAAAAGGACCAATGAACCTCGGACTAAGCTTTCACTTCTTCCCGAATATCATAACACCATTCAAGGGTGATACCTTCAACCAAACCATGTCACTAACCATGAACTTCAATGGTCAAATCTGCCTATTCGCATAGCTCTTTTGGCAACTCTGAGCTGTCACCAATCAACTCTGAATCAACCGTACTCGCTCTAGGTCATCTTTCAACATATCAACATCCATGACATCCACCACTACCGTGTCAAACCATCCGTTGGGAGATATACATCTCCGGCCATATAAGGCCTCAAAAGGAGCCATTAGAATGTTGGAATGATAACTGTTGTTGTACGCAAACTCCACGAAGGCCAAGTGCTAGTCCCATCTATCACCAAAATTAAAAACACATGCTCAAAACAAATCCTCTAACACTTGAATGGTCCTCTTGGAGTTGCCATTGGTCTGGGGGTGAAAAATTATACTAAAATCCAAATGGGTACCTAACCCATGATGCAAGGCCCTCCAAAAGTGTGAAGTAGATAACAAACCATGATCTGACACGATAGAGATCGAGACTTTGTGAAGCCTCACCACCTGACTAATGTAGAGCTTGGCCAATATCTCAACTGTATACTTCCGTTTGATCGGAATGAAGTGGGTAGACTTGGTCAATTGATCCACCACTATCCAAATAGAGTCAAAACCCCAACAATATGAAGTAAGCCAACAATGAAGTCTATGGCAATGCACTCCCATTTCCACTCAAGAATTGGCATCCTCTGAAGCTCTCCACCTAGCCTTAAATGCTCACACTTGATCTGCTAGTATGTCAAGCACCTAGCTACAAACTCTGATATGTTTCTTTTTATGCTGCACCACCAATAATGTCGACTCAGATCATGATACATCTTTGTTACCCCCGGATGGATTGAATATCTAGTATAGAGAGCCTCCTTAAGTATCAATCTGATGAAATTACCCACCTTAGGCATACAAACATGACTCCTAATCTTCAAAACACCCTCAGAATCAAGCTTGGCTTCCTTAGTCTTCCCTAAAATCACCTTAGACTTAGAGTTGGCGGCGATTGTGTTTGTATTGAAGCTGTGGAGACACTATCTTTATGGGTTTCATCGTGACATCTTCACCAATCATCATAGCCTACAATACATATTCAGTTAGAAGGACTTGAACTTGAGACAGAGGAGGTGGATTGAGCTTCTAACAGATTATGATGTTACTATTTTATATCACTGAGGAAGCCAATGTGGTGGCAGATGCTTTGAGTAGAAAGGCTTCTAGTATAGGAAATCTCGCAGCTATTCGGGTTGAGGAGCGATCCTTGGCTAGAGATGTTCAGAAATTGGCCAATGGATTAGTGAAATTACAAATTTCAGATCAGGGTGGAGTGCTCGCTTCTATTGAGGCACGCTCATCCTTAATAGATCAAATTCGCACGAAGCAGTTTGAGGATGAGAAACTATGCCAGATTCGTGAAAATCAAAGTAATTGTATCTATCTCGAAATATATGATTTGTGCTCAAATTAACTCGGCATATATACTTTATATATAAAAAATACAACCAGTCATTGTATTTAAAAAATAAATACATACCACAATCACTTTAATTCCAAAAGATACTAATACATATTACACAATACTTGTCAGATTAGGACCTCTTCTAAAAAATTCATACTTTTATCGAATTTTGGTTTCACCAAAAATTTATCCATGCAATATATTTTTAAAATTTAAGTCTGAATCCAAAATGTTTGAATCAACACCTTGCTCAATATTACGCATGAATCTGCAATTTTATGCCTCAATCTCTTTTTTCAGTTACAAATTAATAAATCATATGCCTTCGTTAATGATGAATTGAAGCTTGTTAATTAAATCTCCCAAAACATCGTGCCAAAATCTTCTTATTGTATTAGGATGGAGGAGAAATATGATCCCACTAGAGAAGAAAGTAGAGGAGGAAGATGGAGGAAGAGAGGGAGAATGGGAAGATCAAAGGTGAGAGAAAAGGGGTAGAGAGATGCAATAACTGAAAATAGCCCCACATATTCTATAATGGTGATTGAAATATTTTATGAATTATTTACCATATATAAAATATCTTTTAACCATAATTTTCTCTAACTAAATATTTATTAGTTGTATTGTATTAATTTATTTTTAAAAAAAGAATAACAAGTCAAGTGAATAGAAACTAAAATATAGCTACTTTTAATAAATATTGAAAGTGTAGTTAAGGAGTCCAATTAAATGTTAAAATGTATCTATTTTGAAAATTTTCTCTATAAAATAAATTAAAAACATACATTACATCAATGCAAATAAAGAACCTTATAATGCATTGAAATTGGAGATTAAATTGAGCTTAATTGAATATTCTTTTAAAATGGTTTAAGCCTTGAATAAGTTGAGATTCAACCCAATTCAAATTATCTTAAGCCCAACTCATAAAATTTTGGGCTAGTTACCTATGTTTCAGCCCATTTTGACACTCTTAACATTAACTAATAGTTATCCATTTGTAGAAACATAAGTTCTAGAGAATTTTAAGAGTCAATTAAATGTATATTAATTTTAATTAATGTATGAAAAAATATTAAAAGGAATAGTAATATAAAGACAAGAAAGCAGTTTCATTTTTCTCAAGTAATGCTCTCCATCTTTATAGCTTCTCAAATAGGAGACTTTTAGCATAATGTTATAACTTTTTATATGTGTGATTTCTTTTCTTTCGTGCACTTTTTTTGTCACTTTTTGTAACAATTTTGGGATCATGGGTCACCCATGTGGACCAACACGATCTAATCTTAACCTCACTCGTGAATCTGGTTTAAAAAAAGGTGGTACTATTAAATAATAACTGTCCAACCTTATCCTATAAGAATGAGATGGACAATTGTTGTCCAACTAGGAGAAAACAACTGTAATTGCTTAACCACTCCCTATTTTAAGGGCGAGTTGTTGACTCATGTTGAGAGCGAAGGAGTGAAAAGTTATCTGTCCATCTTTTGAAAACAACTGTATCAGTAAAAAAAGAAAAGGTAAGGAAATTAGAAAGAGGATTTCAAATCCTATATTCATCAATCCACACAAGATATTTAGTTTGTGGACAACTATCCATATTCCTAGTGAAATGAAAGTAGATCTGGGGAAAATTTCACTGATGGCAACAACAACGACTGCGGCTTTAATGAAGAGATACGACCCTTTGTTCTTGCCCTATTAATTTTCCTTGCAAATGGTATCAAATCATGGTTGGATTGGTTGTAGAGTCCATGTTAAAATATCTTGATATTCATCAAGTTATGAATTTAACATGAATTTGATGATTGGTGATTTTTGACAATTTTTTTGAAATGACAAATTCTTTTTAGGTCCGTTTTGACTCCTATTTGATAATTTTTTGGAAAATCTTTATGAAATCATATTCTACTCATTTTAAACTTTTCTAAAATATATTATAATAGAAACATGAATTTTTTAAGTTTGGAAGTTTTTGACTGCATTTTTGATGAAAAACTGCTACTTTTGACATTTTTAAAATTTTCGTGTCAAAATTGTAGTCCAAAATTTTTATCATCATAATCTACTTGTTTAGAGATTTCCAAAAACATATTATAATAGAAAATCAAATGAAAATTGAGTGAGATATGATTTTTGAGAAGAATGACTATTTTATTCTCCCTCCGTTCCCTCTTATATGTCACCTTTTGGGATGACACTTGGATTAAGAAAAAAGGTGAGTTTACCATTTTACTCTTATTTAATAGTAATTGTCTTTTTAGTTCTTTTAATTTGGTCAAAGAGTATATATTTTTAAAGTCATTAACAATCAAGGGCAAAATAGAAAGAAAAGTCTAATTTATATATTGGTATTGTAAAATGACATATATTAAGGACCATATATTTATAGTAAGGATGACATATAAAAGGGAACGGAGGAAGTGTAATATATATATATATATATATATATATATATTATAAAATCAATTATTATTTTTTATTAATTTGGGCTGTGTTGTTTGATTTTCTTGGATGTACATAGAGTAATATTCGATCTTTAAAACTCTGAGTGTGATCTTTTGTTTCCGCCAAAAATTTGTGACATTCGTTGTCATTTTTTGGATGGTGTATACCATAACATTGAATTTTTAGTTTCTATTTTAGATATGTATGAACGAGAATATGATCCTGTTACTCCAAGTGGGAGTACTCCTGATGGAGGAGTAAACAAAAAAATGATACGACGTAATAAGAAAAGATCACTTGTTGATTCTAATTCAGAAACGAAAGTCATAAGAAGTGATTCCTTATGGAACATAAGCTGTCACACCCCAAAGTCCCATTAGGGTGGACTGGCACCCATTGCCAATAAGGCTCGGAAGAACCAACCTGTAACTATGCACTTTCTATACATACTATAAGGGGTTTCTGCATTTAATATACCTTTAAGAACATAAATAGTGATAACAAGTCAAAAGGGAGTACATATGACGGGGCTGTTGGGGCCACGGTATTTAAAGTACGAGACATGACCAAACTTTACTTTACATAGTCTACAAAGCCTCTAAATAAAGAAATATATCCGATAAGGGTCAGGACAGGCCCTACCTCAACAAATTGTGCAATCAAAATACGTAAGCTCTAGACATATGCAAAGCCCCGAAGAAACCTGGATCTTTGTGACAACAGCTGAAATTCCTGTACTTCTACTGAAGAGATCTACTAGCACCTGTACCTGTAGCATAAAATGTAGGTCCCCTGTAAGGGACGTCAGTACGGGATAATGTACTGAGTTTGTAAGGCAAGAAATACTATATATGATATAACAACTCAAGTGAAACTGTATACTGTGTAGCATAAAAGACCACCTTTAGTTATACTATGGGATCATGTACTTTATGTGCTTTATATTGCTTTACCTTTACTGTAGAATCTATACTGTAAAATCTGTGCACAGGCGTAATACAAATGACCAACTGATCAGTGGTGAACTGTATCAGGTTCGTCCCTTGATAGGTTCTTCCTTAACCCCTGGGGCTACCCCCCATAATAAGATGTTTCCCTGGCTAGGTGATTCTTCCATCCATCGGGATATCGACATCGTCCTTTTGCTAGGTTCTTCCTTAACCCCCTCAGGCTACCACCTGTGATAGGATGATCCCTGGTTAGGTGTTACTTCCATTCCCTCGGGCTACCACCTATGAAAACTGTATACTTTATCTTTCAATTACCTTTGAGATGATTCTTTTGGTGGTAACAATACTGGAGCTGTAGGACTATATATATAGCATGTGACATGTAGATAATTATACCAGACAATATAACAAATAAAAGAGTACATTGGATAAACAATGAAATGCATATAAAATGGAACAACTCATGAACTGTATTTGGAAAAAAGAACCCATGTATCTGGGTATTCATGTATGTATTGAGATATGAATGTGCCTATGTATAGGAGCATATAAACATGTACAAGAGTGTAGACATATTTAATAGTTGTGTCAGAGTTGGTAAGTGTCTTTATGTGCCAAGGAGGGATCTATGTTTCATGCCAAGCAATACGAAATCAAATAGCCTTATATACCTCATTGTATGACCTAGTTACTAACTCAAGATAACCTTTAATTCCTCAAAATATTTATCTACAATATAGTAGGTGATAAAACTAGCATTAGTAGCCAATAAACATATCTTGGCAGCCCAATCACAAAACAAACCAACACACGGGCAACAAGCTTTTAATTAGAGACGTTAAGGCGTTTTGTTCAACCTTTTCACTTATAACTGTATTTTTGAATAACAATTCTTATGTATATGTCATATACATCTTACTTCAGCCTCTTGATAGTCTTACAACAGCCCACAAAGTTCAACACATAGCAATTCTTCACAACTTAAAAATGGACAATATAATGTTACCTTTCCTCGCTACATTTCGACGTCGACAATTCCAAACCTATTTCAACTCTAACCAAACTGTTCTAGTAGTATTTATACACATAGACATCCTTGATTCGGTCTCAAAACAGTAATGAATCAGTCATTAAGGAAGTGAGACAATAGCATCTATCCAATAGTCTACAAGTCCATACTAAGCACACAATTACGATATCATATACTCAATCACTATTATGGATTGTAAAAGTGGTAAATCAACCTTTTTACATTGCTGCAACACCAACCTTTTTTAATACATAAGTCCTACTTCATAATAAAGTCATCCAACAAGAGAGAAACTTCTTAATTAACAAGAAAATTGCACAAGAATCCTTAGCATACAAACTATCCAGAATTTCCAGCATATGTGTGATTAATTTGTTTCTTTGGTTTTGATAATCAATCCATACTAGGTGCATAAGTAAATTTGCTTACCTTCAAAGACAAGGTTTAGAGCTTCTTTAGGGACCCTTGTGAGGTTGTAAAGATTGTCTTTTACCTTCTTAAACTAGAGCAAACAAACACCAAGAAAGCAGATTTTTTTCTTGTCTATGTTGAAATGAATTTGTGTGTTGTTCTTATCCCTTTTTAAAGGCCTAGCTTGGACTACTTACTCTTGACTTTTTGACCATATTAAGACACATATTAGTAAGCTTCTTATTCAGCAGCTTGGCCCTTGAACTTGGGCCTAAATGTGTCACCAAGTTGATGGGCTTGGGTTGCCTATTTTTCAACTTTCCTTCACTTAGTTTTGGGTCCAATTTATTAAGCATGTTGTGATGTTTTTGGGACCTTTTTGCTATACTTCTTTGGCTGAAATTGTAGACCACTTATGATGTTAAAACATGGGCCAAAGTTACACCTTTAATACAGACTTTATTCACAACCAAACTTGTACAAATTCGACGTCGAGCCTCGTCTCGGTTTAACTACCAAATTTAAGCTAAGCAAGTAGGTGACTCACCTACTTGCTTACTAATTCCTACAAGGACATCAATTCTCCCACTTTATTTTAAGGTCTTAGTCATCTTAACATGACTTAGAACTTATTTACACTCGACCCTCTTCAGCGTTAGACATGCAAATCTGTCACGCCCCAAAGTCCCATAGGGCGGACTGACACCCGTTGCCAATAAGGCTCGGGAGAACTAACCTATAACTATATGCTTTCTATACATATTGTAAGGGGTTTCTACGTTTGATATGCCTTTAAGAAGATAAACAGTGATAACAAGCCAAAGAAAATGCATATGACTAGGTCATTGGGGCTACACTGTCTAAAGTGTGAGACATGACTTCACTGTGCTTTACATAGTCTATAAAGCCTCTAAATAAAGAAAAACATGTAACAAGTGTCGGGACAGGCCCCACCTCAACAAACTGTGCAATAAAAACATGTAAGCTATGGACATGTACAAAGCCCCGAAGCAATCTGGAGCTTGATGACATCAGCTGAATATCCTATACTCCTACTGGGGAGATCTACTAGCACCTGTACCTGCAGCATGAAATGCAGGTCCCCCATA
>JAOTQJ010000083.1:9900395-9913823 GCA_025642045.1 Solanum sejunctum
GACCAAACTTAGAAGAAATATTGCATTCGGTCCCAAACTTTATTAAATCGAACTAATTAAGGACTTTCGGGGTTTAAGTTAAGTTACTGATCCTAACAAACATGATATATCATAAGAATCCAGGACAACCAAACCCATCAGAGTCAGGACGCAGTATGACATATAATCAATATACAGTCTCCTAGTTAACAAATCTCAGTAGCAATATGCTTTACACCCTTATAAAGGTACGAGTCAAGTCAGAACACATGCCATTCCAAAAAAGGCACTGGCCTATATTCAACCCTTACCATGCCCTTTCTCTATGTAAAGCAATTCATAGGGTAGTGTTAGTGTAACCTAAGCTAAGGTCCAAGAGGCTAGACAATCAAAAGTATGTCACCTTCCCAAAATCATATCACATCTCAGCTGCTATAAAGAATATCACCTAAGGCAACTACATGCCAGTCCTCTGATAATGTGCCTCTCTCTAAATTGGGTACTAGTCCCAAGACTAAGCCACACAGCCAGTACCTCATCATAGATAGCCAAATATGCCTATAGGACATAACCTACATCTCAATAATAGGGTAAAACTCTTGTCCCTGACTTACCAGTGGCTCAATAACAACGTATCTTGGATCACAGGTCACAATGCTTCTTTAGGAGCACAACTATACTTGTTCCCAGAACATGGTGTGTTTCTCTAGTCACTAACTAGTAGCATAAGTACATAAAAAATAATAGCAGTATATAGGATCATATAAGTCATAGGATAGCACAAAATTGTGTTTAATTAGGTAAATCTACCATAATCAAGGCAACTATAAGTACTCTAAACAGATATAAATGCTAGAATAAGTGCCCAAGGTAGCATGTAATCACCTGTCAACCTCTTAAATAAGAATATTTCAGTAGTCTCAGGCCAGACATACATAAAAGTAAGATTCAATCTCGATGTATGTACCTATTAGATATTCTCAGCTCACTAACCTCTTTTTAGGCCCTTCTCGTAGTCAAATAGTTTAAGAACTTAGATAGTATAGTAACTACAACTAACACAACCATTAGTATGACAAGTATCATCTCATAACATCATATATACATAACACACTAATCACATACAACAATATATAACGTATACTCCATAACTCAGGATTGCATGGAGCTCTTATATCATTAAGCTTTTGGATAGCGTCGGCAGACATATAAGGATGTATTTTTTTTATGAATCTTTCTTTCAATATCACGATTTTTATGTCCTTTAGAACTCCTATCTCTATCCTCATTTCTCTTATCAGTTTTGTAGCTTTGTCAAACTTACTCAATTTGACATTTAGTCCTAGGTCTGGAACTAAATGGGGTGGAGGCATATCGTTCTTGGAGTTCGTACCTAAGGTCATCACTATGTTGTTAGGGCCCTGGGGAGATAGACTTTTTCCCGCATTTGCTTGGTCCTCATTAGGCTGTGGTAGAAGGTTCCCTATATTGGGGTTTGGGTTCCAACTTTGTAGCATCGCTTTCAGCATCTGCTATTGGGAAAGAAAGGGTAGCAAAAGGGGGATTTTGAAGGTAAATCTCGATTAAGGGGTTGAATAAAGGGAGTTCCCACATTGGCATATGGTAGAAGGGGAGCTAATGAAATAGTAGGTTCAGTGGGGGTTGCAATGTTGTGGTTATCCACAGGTAGTTGTCATATGTATCTATCGCTAATATCATTCCTTCTAAGAGTACTTAAGCCATGAAGGTTGGGTTTTGCACCAGGATCACCACTTCCCTTCCCTCTATTTTCATGCTGAAGGATAGGGCATATCCCTCCATGCTTATTTGTAGCCAATAGTAAGGAGTGGAGTTAAGGTCGGAGTTGGTGTTGTATAGAAGGTGTTGTTTGATACCATGTAGGGTGAATGAAGGTGAGTAGGTGCTATGGAAGAACACTACAAACCAGACTAATGGGACTAGAAATCTAATGGCTCAAATAGGTTATAGGCAGTATGGGACCATTTGCCATGTAAGATCGACTCAGGCACCACTACTATAATGATTTAAAAGTCTCATCCATAATAGCGATATGCCATTTCAAGTCCGCTGGGTTTGAGTACAATAGCAACCTTACCAACTGAGCAGTAAACCATACGAAAAGTTTTTCCCACTTTTTCGAGCTTTCCACATGGGCTTTGAGTGGCTCTTCCTGGCCTATAACGTCTTTCAACTTAGACCTTCTCATGTCTCTTTCTTCTCGTACTGGTTTAGCTGGATTAGTTCTATTTTCAGAGGCTATTGTAATCACAACAAGTGGCGTAAAGGAAAAAATTAACTATTGTGATAGTGCCTAGTTGATATTGTGTAACCTAGCGAGTCATCAATTTTCCCACAAGCAAAGAGTGTCACCTTAAATCCCTTACTGCTCCTTCAAACTATAGTATTGAACAACTTATCCCCCCCCCCCAAGTAAATAAGAATGGTAAGGATTGGAAAATAGGACAAGTATGAAAGGAGTTCATGTTCGATTAAGGAAGGTTTGCTTGTCTGATTGGTGGGATCGTACGGGATTTTTTGGTATTTCTTCTTCTCAGTTGGGAGGAAAAAAAAACTCATATACTGGGTCATGTAAATCTATAGATATAGAATATATAGGAGTAGATATTGCCTTTTGTAAGTAAATATCCTCTTTTAGTACATTTTTACTAGGGATATGTGTGAATTTATTATGTGGATTTAATGCCTTTTTCTAGTTGTAAGGCCAACCTCAAAAATTTTCCTAGATTCTGGAGTCGACTGTGAAAAGACAAGTGGAGCTTTTGATTTGATATTGGTAGCTGGAATATAGTTGTGTTGATATGTGGACTGAGGTGTATCCACGTAGGAGTCATTAGGGTTTTCAGAGTTAGGGGTTACAGTGCTAGGGGTATAAATGTCCATTTCTATATCTGTGTGTTTAGTGGAATTATAATGTTTACATTTTTGTTGACTTTTGTATCTTCTACTGACTTGGGGGTGGGTATTATAGTAGGGTTCACTTTATTATAGTTGTAACTGCCATTTCTATGTTTGTCTGGCTTGTATTGGAAGATGTAGAGGCCGGGTAGATTGTTTTAAGATTTTTTGTTGGTTGTTCCACATCAGATATCATGACGTCATTAGTGACATCAATATTGGATGAGGAGATGGGAAGTATTGTAGTTTGTTTGCTTTGACCATTTTGTGTACCTTTGTGAATTTCCAATATCCAGGTTGTACTTCTCTTGTATTTGAGAGTCTGGGATTCAAGATACTTACCCGTGTTAATATGAAAAATTTTAACATTGATACCTGGCTCTTGCGATGATGGAATCTTTTATTGTTGCCTTTTTTGGTATATTTTTTTGGTCAAATCCATCAATTTTCATTCCTCCTCTATTGGTGGTGGGGGTTACTCTGAACTGATAATATCCTTGGTGTTGACTTTGTTTCTTCACAGGACATATAAACTAGTATTAACAAGTACCTTGCATAGAGGACACATGATGTTGGAGCCTTCATATAGTATAGGTTGCTTATTACCCCCTCCCCCCCCCAATATCAATAAATTTCTTCACTGGTACCCCCAATGATACTTCCACATAAATGTGTGCCTCGCTTCCTCATAGTGTGGGTGACGTACATATATCTGTTTTAACTAGTTGTCCTTTTTTTTCTACCCGTGTGAGGATTACATAGTCGTAAAATTTCGTGGGTACTTCCGATAAGCGTATCAAAATAGCTAAGTCTGCATCAATCGCCTTAGAGGCAACGAAATTAGGATGCCAACGTTTCACAAAGAGGAAATATCCATTGATAAACCATGATCCTTGTTTTTTTTTTTTTGCATTTTCTTTTTTGTATAGTAGCTGTAAAATAGTCATTTGCCAGGGTTGATTAGTGTGATTTCTTTCGTTAGCTTCTACAGTGAGAATTTACTCCGTTTGAGGTATATGTGATTGATCCTTTTCCCAAGGATTTTCAGCATGATGGAGTAGTTCCAAGGTAGGTATATTAGTTTCTTTTCCTCTTTTGTTTAAAGGAGGCTAGCCTCATCTCCCATATTGTCCATCTCTTCATGTTCATCTTCCATCTTGATGTCCAGGCAAAGGCCTTGATATTGTACATATTGTATTGGTGTTGTGACTGAGGTTAGGAGCGCCTTCTTGAAGGAGGGTGTTGTACGTAGTCGTGCGTTCCTTGTTTGTTTGGGGCCCGTCACTTTGTTCTCGAGTCTGGTGAATATTTTCAGGTTGGGAATCCAGTGGCTTGGAGGGATTTGTTCTGATTCCCGCAGGAGAGAGTTTGGAAGATCCATTTGTCTTCCCCTTCTATTAAATAATCGTGTTAAATTTAAGAAAACTTCAATAAGTCTCATTCAAATTTTATTCTCATAAAATATTTTCAGAATTGCTATATATTTAACTTGTACATAATTTATTAAAAAATACTTAGAATTTACTATAATTAGAAATGTTTATTATTCGAGTTGATTCAACTTCATGGAATATTACTTGTAAATTAAGTATAATTTAAATAGGTATTATATATAATAATATATAATTTTATATTAAAAAAATTAGATAAAATTCCTATAAAAAATAAATACAAATAAAAAGGGTAAACTTCAACAATAGATAATTTACGTACCTACTCATAACCTCAAACTTATTAACTAACTTCTTAAACTTATCAAGTCAATATTTAATCTTATTGGAACATATTATTTTTGGATGTAATTGTACTTTTTTATAAAAAGGAATATATAATTGATTCACCTCTTATTAATGTCATATTTTATTTAAATATGTCATATATATTAGTCCTCGTAAATATAATCAATACACATAAAACTAATAAAAAAAGTGACGGCGACATTAAATTTTTTTAGTTTCTTTTATTTATAACTTTAATTAAGTTTTGAATTTGTAATTTTAATCTTAACATTTTAATTCATATAATTTATATATTTTCAATTAAAATTCTGAAATTAAAAAAATAAAAATTCACATCTCTATTTAAATTGAAATTGGAATAATCAAATGTTGCGGAAGTATAGTTCTACTATGGTTGAACAATTTAATTTGAATTTGGATTCACATTGTTAATATAAAAAAAATAATTGAATTGACTCTTTTTATTTTTTGAAAATTCTATCTTAAAATAATTTTCTAACTTGAATTGTATGGTAATTGACACTTGTCATCACAACATTTTTTTGCTTCTCCAGTATTTTTATATAGATAGATTGGATATATTTTCTGACATTAACAGTTTTTATTCTTTTGCTTTTTAACTTGACATTTTAATTTATATATTATTTTAAATTCAACAATAACAACAACTTTGACCACCACCACAACGAAACACAATACAACAATAACAGTAACAATCATAATAAATATTATTCACTGTAGTCCTATAATATGAGAATTATAGAAAGTAGTGTACACAAAACTTTCGACAATATATGGGATTTGTGTTAGCTTTTATGGCCCACATATGTTAATTTTATGGCTCACATTATTATTCATCTTGGTTTAATAAATAATTACTAATCAAATTAAAATGGATAATGTCAGGGGAAGTTGTTAAACCACCCACTACTCATGTTGATGGAAGTTATTGTAACTTCCCATCATCATCTATTATAATTGGTGCCACTGATATCATAACTTTCCACCACCAACCACTACTTCTGTTAGTGAAAAGTTGTGGGTATGTTTGTAGAAGGTTATGAGATGATAATTGTGGTTAAGGGGCATGATAGTGGGAAGTTATGACGGTTATTATGGGCATAATTTCCCCTACCCATGATGATGAAAAGTGGGATTAAAGTATTTGGTCCTCCCTGTGCCTATAAATACTGAAGATTACTGCAGTTTTCATCAATAGTCATTCTGAAAGAAATTAGTATAAGGTCAAGAGAAAGAAAAACTATATATCTAATTAAGAATAAGTAAAAGGCTTCCACACAAGCAATCAAGTCAAGATCTCATGGCCGATTCTGATATGTTTTCTTGACTAAACTTATGCGTAATGTGAAAATCATATAGTTCTACGATCTTGAATTAATGATAGGATTACATGTTAGATTGTTTATATTTGACATTTTTCATTATCAGTTAATCCTTATATGTGGTATCAGAGCACGATTTAAGAACTAGTGATTTTCCATTCTGATTATGTTTTCTTCAACTTTATGAGTCCTATTTATGAAATTCTAGGAATCATAATTGGTGTTAGTTACGAATGTGTTGAAGTTTTAATACTTCTATTAACTTAAAATTATATATGAGATTTATTAATCACCAAAATGGTCTAATCTCTGAATGATTAATTCCAAAATAATGATTAACTCAATTCAATTATCCATTATTTTGATGCTTATAACTGACATAACTTATATGGATAAATTGATATTTTTGGTTATAAGGTATTTATGGATCTCCCAAAGGTTGATTATTTGTTCTATAACCATGAACATGAACGTGATAATTTAGATATATCGTTAATGAGATTTATTTATCCAAAGATAATGAATGTTATTAATTGATATGTCAAAATTATCAAATAATGTTTATACTTAAGCATCGTTATGTATAATGTTGTATCTTGATGTTCGCCCAAAGGAGGACATCAATATACATTTAAGAGTTAATAAATCATCTCTGAATCTAATAGTATAACTCAAAACATTACTGATGAGCATAACTTATTTGCAACATTTGATCTTCATTCGCATTCTGCCTCTTTTACGACCTTTAATGGACTTAACTTCTCAAACTAGTGTGAAAAGATCAAATTTCATCTCAGAGTTTTAGATTTGGATATTGCATTTTACACTGAGAGACCAACAGCTATTACTGAAACTAGCAGTGTTGAGGAAAGATCCCATTATAAGCTCTGGAATCGGTCGAACATGTTAGGCCCAATGTTCATGCGATTGAATATTACGGGCAATATTAAGACTACTCTTCTCAAGGCTGGGAATGCAAGTGAATTTTTTAAACTTATGGAAGAATCCTCCCAAACTGATGATAAGTCTCTTGCTGGGACACTAATGGGTACTTTGACCACCATGAAGTTTGATGGTTCACGCATTATGCATGAGCATATCATTGAAATAACAAACATAGAAGCAAGATTTAAGTCCTTGGGGATAGAAGTGGAACAAAATTTCCTTATATAATTCATCATAAACTTATTACCGTCTGAGTATGGCCCTTTCGAAATGAACTACAACACCATGAAAGAAAAATAGAATGTGCATAAATTGCATGGAATGTTGGTTCAAGAGAAAATAAGGCTCAAAAATCAAGAAACTCACTCCATCAACTATGTAAGTCATCAAGGAGCTGTAAAGAAAGAAATTAAGCATCGTAAGAAAAATAGAAACAACTTAATATTAATGAGTCATCATCTCAAGTATATAACAAGAAACATAAGGATGATAGGTGTTGTTTCTGTGGAAAACTTGGACACTTTCAAAAATATTGCCTGAAACGTAAGGCATGGTTCCAGAAGAAAGATAAGCCTTGTGCTTTTACATATTTCGAATCAAACTTAACTGAAGTTCCTTAAAATACGTAGTGGATTGACTCTGGTTGTACTTTTCATGTTTCTAATATGATGCAGGACTCCTTATAACACAGATCATAAAGGAGAATGAAAGATTTATGTACATGGGGAATAGAGTAAAGGCTCAAATTGAAGATATCGGGACTTACCGTTTGATTCTTGATACTGGACATCACTTAGATTTGTTAGAAATTTGTTATGTGCCTTCTTTTTCAAGAAGTTTAGTTTCTTTATCTAAGTTAGATAAGACTGGATACTCTTTTAATTTCGGTAATGGATGTTTTAGTTTGTTTAAGTATAATTATCTCATTGGTACTGGTACTCTTACTTATACAAACTGAATATTAATAATCTGTTTGCCAAATCACTCTTAACTTTGCATCATAATATTGGTACCAAACGAAGTTTGGTGAATGAACAATCTGCTTACTTGTGGCATAAACGTTTGGGTCACATATCCAAAGGAAGTTTGGATAGATTAGTTAAGAATGAAATCCTTTCATATTTGGATTTTATTGACCTTAATATTTGTATGGGTTGTACTAAGGGAAAACAAACAAAACACACAAAGAAAGGAGCCACAAGAAGCTTAAAGCTTCTTGAAATTATACACACTAATATATGTGGTCCTTTTGACATTACATCTTTCAGTAAGAAAAACTACCTTATCATCTTCATTGATGATTTTTCACATTATGGATATGTCTATTTGTTGCATGAAAAATCTTAAGCAATTAATGCCTTAGAGGTATTTATTACTGAGGTTAAAAGACATCTAGGCAGAAAAGTGATAATAATTAGATCAGATAGAGGTGGTGAGTTTTATGGAAGATAAGACGAAATTGGACAACACCCTGGTCCATTTGATAAATTCCTAGAAAAGTATGGCATATGTGCTCAATACACAATGGCAGGCACACCACAACAAAATAGTGTGGCGGAAAGGCCTAATCATATATTAATGGATATGGTTAGGAGTATGTTGACTAATTCATCTCTATCTCTTTCTTTGTGGATGTATTCTTTAAAGACTATCATTTACTTAGTAAATAAGATCCATAGTAAAGCAGTTCCAAAGATACCTTTTGAACTGTGGACTGGTAGAAAACCTAGTTTGAGGCACCTGCATGTTTGGGGGCGCCCGACAGAAATTAGAATTTATAATCCATATGAAAAGAAATTGAATTCAAGAACAATCAATGATTTCTTCATTGGTTATCGAGAAAAATCAAAGGAGTATATATTTTACTCTCCTAATCATAGTATGAGAATTGTTGAAACTGAAAATGCTAGGTTCATTGAGAATGGTGAAGTTAGTAGGAGTGAGGAATAACGTAATGTGAAAATTAAAGAAATTGAGGTTCAAATTTCTCTACCTTATACTTCTTTTAAAATTGTTGTTTCTGAAGTTGTTGTACAATCTAATAGTGAAAAAGAATAACAAATTGATACTCCTACTAATCATGATGAAGTCATAATTGATGAACAAATAGTAAATGAATCACAAGAAGTAGCATTAAGGAGATCTCAAAGACAAAAGAGATTTGCTATTTCTGAAGATTTTTTGATATATTTACACAAGTCAAAAATTGACTTAGGAGTTGATAATGATCCACTCCTATTTTCACAAGCCATTCAAAGTGAAAATTCTGATAAATATATAGAAGTCATGAAAGATAATTTGAAGTCTATGGAATACAATGATGTTTGGGACCTTATTGAATTTCCTGAAGGTTGCAAAAGAGTTGGGTGTAAATGGGTCTTTAAGAGCAAATGAGACTCAACTGGCAACATTGAACGTCACAAGGCCAGACTTGTTTCCAAAGATTTCACTCAGAAAGATGGTATCGATTATAAGGAGACCTTTTCACCTTTCTCTAGAAAAGATTCATTAGAATTATAATGACTTTAGTAGCTCATTACTACTTAGAGCTACATCAAATGGATGTGAAAACTGCCTTTCTAAATAGGAATTTGGAGGAAGAAGTTTATATGAATCAACCTAAATGATTTTTTTTTCAAAGCAAGGGAACACATGGTGTGTAAACTTAAGAAGTCAATAATAGATAGTATCTTAAGTTTAATGAAACTATTGTCACCTTTGGATTTAAGGATAACACTGTTGATTGGTGTATGTATCTAAAGGTCAGTGGGAGTAAGTTTATTGTGTTAGTTCTGTATGTTGATGACATCTTGCTTGATACTAATGATCTTGGTTTGTTGCACAGTACCAAGAAATATCTCTCTCACAACTTTGAAATGAAAGATATTAGAGAGGTATCCTATGTGATTTGGGATAGAAATATTTCAAAATAGATCACAAGGATTATTGAAATTGTCTCATAAATCCTATATTAATAAAGTATTAGAGAGATTTAGAATGGAAAAATGCTCATCCAGTCCCGTTCCAATTCAGAAAGGAGATAAATTTAATCTCAATCAATGTCCAAAGAATGACTTGGAACGTAAGCAAATGAATGATATTCCTTATGCATCAATTGTAGGGAGCCTAATGTATGCCCAGACATGTACCAGATCAAACATAAGATTTATTATTGGGATGCTGAGGCGTTATCGAAGTAATCCAGGAATAGATCACTAGAGAGCTTCGAAAAGAGTGTTACGATACTTGCAAGGAATAAAAGATGATATACTCACTTATAGAATATCTGATCATCTTTAATGTGGTTGGATATTCAGCTTCAGATTATGCTGATTGTGTGGATACAAAAAAATCTACATTTAGATATTTGTTCCTATTAGCTGGAGGAGCAATTTTATGAAGAGTGTGAAACAGTCTGCTATAGCTGCATCCACTATGGAAGCTGAGTTTGTGGCATACTTTGAGGCAGCTATTCCGGCTAATTGGCTGCGTAACCTTCAAGACTTGGGCTAGTCGACATTATTTTCAAGCCGCTGAAACTTTATTATGATAATATGACAACAATCTTCTTCTCTAAAAATGATAAGTATTCAAAGGGTGCTAAACATATGGAATTGAAAAACTTTTCAGTTAAGGAAGAACTTCAGTAACATAAAGTATCAATGGAACATATTAGCACCAAACTTATGATTGCTGATCCTTTGACGAAAGGATTACCACCCAAAACATTTAGTGAACATGTTGAAAGAATGGGTCTTATGGATAGCAATGAATGACTTTTTGTAAAGATTTTATTATGTTTAAGCAATTGACACTTTGAGCTCAATTATGCATAATTCTGTAATTATTACCTATTTTCTCTTGTATACATTATGTTGAGAATGATGTTGACAGGTTTTTAGTTTAGATAAATATATTCTAAACATTATCATTGGACTATTATGGATTTAAAAGTTATGCTGAGTAATATGCTAATCTTGTGGTACACGGAAGGAATTATGTCAAAGAAGGGATATATGACCGTCATGACTAGTATTAGTTGACTTATTCAAAACGACAAATGATATTGAGTTTAGTAATATGCACATAGTAATTAAAATATTTATTAAACCATTAAGTTATTGATGTGACGTGTGCCAAGTGGGAGAATGTTAGCTTTTATGGCCCACGTATGTTAATTTTATAGCTCACGTTAATATTCATCTTGGTTTAATATTCGATTACTAACTAAATTCAAATGGATAATGTCTAGAAAAGTTGTTAAACCACGCACTACTCATGTTGATGGAATGATTAGTGGAAGTTACTATAACTTCCCACCACTCTTATCATAACTCCCCACCACCACCCACAACTTCTGTTAGTGGAAAGTTGTGGGTATGTTAGTGGGAGGTTATGGGATGATAATAGGTAGTTAAGGGGCCTGATAATGAGAAGTTATGGCGGTTATTATGGGCATTACTTGTCCTACCCATGATAATGGAAAGTGGGATTAAAGTACCTGGTCCTCTCTCTGCCTATAAATACTGAAGATTACTGCAGTTTTCATCAATAGTCATTTTGAAAGAAATCAGTAGAAGGTCATGTTATGACCCAAAAATTGGCATGATAGCACTTGCTCAATCCCACTAGAATAAGTCAACCTTAACTCAAAGGGATAATAAACATATTGCATGGAAGTAACTAACTAGAGTAGATAACTAAAGTTGAGAATTTCCATAAACTTAAATACTACCCAAGGATTGGTTGTCACGCGTACAAGCCATTAGCAATACAGATAATCAAAGATATACATGTCCAAATTGTCCTTCTTCTCAAATAGAACAAGTACAGAAGAAATAGGAACAAGAGAGTCAGCCAGATGTCAACAGCTACCTTTCTGCGTCTCCTGGGAAGCCTCGGAGGATTAGGAAAAATACTATTTATTCGGGCTCACAACCGACACAAGCGTAGAAGCAAGGGGTAAGTACCAAATACCATGCGGTACCCAATAAGTCAACTAACAAAACAAAGGAAGTCTAATAGAATACACAAACGCCTTTCGTCCCAATCGATCTCCATGACTACAACCTGCACAGAAAATTATTCCAACCCAGCAATACATAATACATAATAAAGATGGATTTCACCATATTACAATTTCAAAGCACAAGATAAAAATGATAGCCCAATCAATCATAAGAATAACATCATGCTATGCAATAATATGCAAAGGTAAAATGCAATGCTTATGTAATAATCGCCGGCAAAGACCTCGGCATTATAACATCACTGAAAAATATCTCAACATTATATTATCGTCGGCAAAAACCTTATCATCATAATATCATCATAATATCATCATAAATTCGCCGGCAAAGACCTCGGCATCACAATATTAACATAAAGTTTTCAACATCGCAATTTCGCCGGCAAAGACCTCGGCATCATATCTCGACCGGTAAAGACCTCGGTCCTAATATTTTCCATCTCACTCATATGAATATTCGGAATCAATGCAAATATTCATGTCATGGAATGAATGAATATGATATGAATTTAACAGATAAATTCACCCATTATCTCCAACCACAATAATATATATATATCAAAAATATAGAATTCTCATCACTTAATCATATTTATCAATTCAAGTACCATAATAACATGCCAACTCACATTTATATTTTTAATCTTCTCATTTCTTATAATATTAAAATATTTCATATATCACACATAGGAGAAAGGGAAATTTGAGAATTCTACTAGAATTACAAAGTTTTGAAAGTTCACTTGCCTTAGACAAATCACGGTCAATCTAACACTTTGGCCTTTCCTTTTTGAATGGAATCTATAGCATCATTATCTAGTCAAATAATTATCACCATAAGATTTCAAGACTCACAATATCCATATTACTATATGTCTAGCCTAGACCCAAAGACCAACCAATTTTGTTATTAATTTTCAAAATTTCAAGTTTAGGATTAAATCTTAAATTCTTCAAATAATACAATTATACACCAAATATTTTTATCTTGCTATACAATAAATTTTAGTCACACTACAATATTAATTCGTAAAACTTTTCGGGCAACTAGCGCCACCACTGCTTGGCATGGGTTTGTCTTGCTGTCAATCCACAATCAGTGGCCCCTCTCCCAATAGTAATTCTAATTGAATATACATAGGTACGTACATATGAACAATGAAGCACCAAAGTCACTGGGCAAAAGTGCAAATAATCTTTAAAGATAATTCCTAGCAATAATCCTCTAATTTGTTATTTGTCATCCTCTGGAAACGTGTCACTAGGAAAATTATGCATGAATTCCAATTCTTACAAATTAAGAATGATATAATATTCAAAAAAATATATAAATTACGTGGGCAATTGTCACCACGTATAATTATCCAACTACCCATAACAATTAAATATTCTCACTACCAAGTCCTTATTTCTTTTTATTTGTTTTAACCCTTAAATAAGTATACATAATGATTTC
>JAOTQJ010000083.1:9916413-9933200 GCA_025642045.1 Solanum sejunctum
TATTACTAAGTTTTTGGAACTAGTTTTTATGCATGTGATTCTCACGACTCTATTCGTGCCATTTTTGGTTTCGCTCATCGGTTCTCGGGACAGTTATTATCGTGTTTATGTATAACTATATGTATATATGTATATATATTTTGAAGTAGGTTGGATATGGCATGTCGGTTTGCCCATGGGCCGGCTTTGCTTATTTTGGAGACATAAGAAGCTGGGCTTGGGATATGTTGGCATCATGACGTGTGGGTGCTCGGCCCCTTTGCCCCAGCGCACATGAGTGCATGGCCCTTTTGCCTCGGCTCACTTATATAATGGGCACGATGACCTTTACACATGATGATACGTGAGTGCCTGGCCCTTCGCCTCGGCTCACCTATCCTATGACGTGAGTGTGTGGCCTCTTCGCCTCGTCTCACCTATATTACAGTTGGGATTTGTGTTGGAGATTTCAAAGATTTGAAACTTCTGGTGTTATGCTGTGGTATGGCGCTAGTTTGGAGGTCGTCATCGTTCCCATCCGATATGCATTATTTTGATGTTTTAAATAAAAAAATATTTTGATGTTTACATACAGGTTTGATTTATATATTTTACTCGGATCATTACTCTCACTTATATTTCGTACTTTCCTCTTTACATATTCGGTACGTTTTTTGTACTGACCCCCTTCCTTCTGGGGGTTGTGTTCAGGCCCGCAGGTACTGACGTATAGGTTACAGAGCCTTCTTCCTAGGATATCTGTCTATTGTTGACGTGCTCCATTTGCATCAGGAGCAGATCTTTTGATATATACATGTACACGTATTTTTTGTATTTTGTATTTATGTATATTCGAGGGTATGACGGGGCCCTGTCCCATCCTATGATTCAGTTCGTATGTATAGAGGTCTGTGGATACATGTGGGTGTGGGATATTGTGTTTGGTATGACTTCATATGTATGATACATTTGTTGGTCGGTTCTACCACAGCGGTGACCTTGTCGGCCTGCATAAATATATATATATATATATGTATTTATTTTGATGTTTATTGTTTGTTGGGTTCGCTATTTGCAGGTGTGGTTAGTCAGTAAAACAGAGGAAACTCTGCTAAAATTTTGATAAATTTCTTAGCTATTATAAATGAAAATCTGGTGTAATGTTTGTCTGGGTGCCCAATCGACACTATTCACGATACCTGGGTTGGGTCGTGAGAACTTTATTTATGGTAGTATATCTTTTACTAGCAATCATATTTAATGATTCGTGCTGGTAATCTAATTTACCTGTATATTCGAACCATTTAAAAAATTCTATATTACATCCCCAACTTTTCATATCTTTAGACCAGTTTTTTCTAAAATTTATTCTTTCATCTAAGGAATAATTTTGTATATACAACTGTCTTTTTATGAAATTTTTCTGGACTAACCAATAATTTATCTAAATATATAAAATCTGATTCAAAATCTTCATCTGATCTAATCATACACAAGTAGTCATTTTCTCCTTGCTTTTCACTAGTGGTGGGACCTGTTTGTTTTATAGGTTTGCAAATTTTGGGTTCATATTCTACTTTGTGAATAGTCTCTGAGAAGTCTACCCCTTTTAATTTTCTATCTATCTCTTATAATGATGTGTCATCGTTCTCCATAGTTCTAGAAAAGGACGGTCTAGAAAATTACAATCTTCTAATTGATGAGGCGTGACTAAAGGATTGGGATCTCATAAATTTTAAATCTACAGATCCATCTGGAAATTGAATTACTTATTCAATATTTGAATTTTCTTGCTCAATTTCTAGCTCCATTATGGAGTCGAAATACCAATTATCTTTTGTCCGTACGTCATCCCATTTTATCACTTTTTGGACAAAGGTATTGTTATGACTATGATTTGCTTCCATGAGCTTAGTAACTCCTTTATTACTTACCATTTAGCATTAGGGGATAAGGTAATTTTCATTAATCTGTAATATACTCTGTATATTATAGCTATTTCTCTTGTATTAACTTTACTATTCTTATTTTTGGTTTTAACATTTAATGTTAAAGTGTCCATTACATTTTGATCATTAATATTTATAGAATAATTAGGATAACAACTAAAATATACCAAGTAGTTAGGCGGATTACTTTGTAGTACTGCTAATAATGAATCATCAAAATTTAATAGTCTATTATCTCTTAGGAGAAGACATATGGGTAGATCTAAACCTAATTTTACAAAGGTTCAATTGCTACTTGGCCAAGTCCTATATGAAGAAATTCATAATTTTTTTTATATTTGTTAATATCCTTAGCTGCTAATAATCTAATAGTTTCAATATTTTTATTAATGGCAATCGTAGATTTAGATGTTTTAATATTATAATTTTTAATAAAATCAAAGTGTCCTATTTTATAAACTCTTTTAAAACTCACATTTGAATATTCCAATTTTGTAAGCCACTTTCAATATTTGCTATCTTACTAGAGGTAGCATAAATATTGACACTATTTATCATATTTTGGTTAGTACAAGAGTCCATTAAAATTATGCGGATAACTGTGATTGAAGAATTAGTATTTCATCTATTTGAATACTTTGAATGGATAAATTAAAGCTAATGATATATAATTTATGATATAACTTGATTAAGTTATCAGTAATTAATTTGTTTGTTATTCCTTTAGAATAGTTATCTAGAGTTTCTGAAGGAACTAATTGTTGGTAATAATTAAGATTTTTTTAAAATTTCTTTTCTTTGTACTTTATATTTCTTTTTGGTATTCTAAACAAATCCACTTTTGTTTATTATGATTTTTAATTTGTTCAGTGAATAGATGGTTACACATAAAGTCTTTTCCTATCTTAATATTTTAATGGATTGTTAGATTGTGTGAGGTGATATTATTATTTATTGTTGTCTTGTAATTTGCAAGACTTATTATAGTATTATTCAATTCTTTGTTAGCTTTGGGTTTATTGGATATTTTTTTGTTGTTATCTATTATTATTTTATGATTTGCAGGAGTTGATGACCTATAATTTTACTATAATATGGAGTGCCTTACGGATAGATAAACACTATCAGTAGGCCAATTGTTTATTCTAGATTACTCTTTAGTAATAAATTTTTAGTGTAGTATTTATCAGTGATTTTTTACTAATTATATATAATTTTATTCCTCTAGGCTTGGCGACGGGAAGATCCTCTGGGTCCGCCCCTACTAGATACACTGTCTAGACTACTCCATCGAAAAAGTATGGGCTTGCCAACGTCTACACTACGATTAACCGGTTACCTTACTTTAAGGAATAAAACTAAGAACACGAGTAGAAAAATAATGGTACATACTCAACTAAGAACTTATCATCCCGAGAGCAACCCAGTGTCAACCGTGGGCCTAAGGATTGCATGAGGACTGAGCCACTTCTACACATACCTTTCCCAGCCTACTTGGCTCTGATACCAGCTTCTGTGATGGATAGAGTAGATTTGTAATACATCACATAAGAGCATAAACATTATCCCTAGAATGGAGGATTAACCAACTAGCTTGAGAGAAGCAACGTACTAGCCATGTGGAGGAGGAGGATCAAGTGGGGCTTTGGTTCCTACATGGTGATATCTTGTAGGCATAGAGTATGCTTTAGTACGTTTTAATGTACTAAGTATTAAGGATGCAATGCAACAAGAAATAGACACATAATAAAAGTACACAATCATAGCAAGTGATAGAATATTAGCAACACGGCGTGCATTAACAATGCTTGGAGTAAAAAATATTTGAAAAATAATCATACTTACATAGCTTGTTTAACCCAATAATATGATGTGCTAAGATCATCCAAAT
The DNA here is from genome assembly GCA_025642045.1 of Solanum sejunctum. Taxonomy (NCBI): domain Eukaryota; kingdom Viridiplantae; phylum Streptophyta; class Magnoliopsida; order Solanales; family Solanaceae; genus Solanum; species Solanum sejunctum. Next base: position 9,920,233 of record JAOTQJ010000083.1, read on the forward strand.
AGCTTGTATGAGAGGATGAGGAATATAACATAGGTCATAACCCCTTCGAGTAGGTAATGGGTAGTACATGAGGGTAGAGATAGCATAGGTCATAAACCCTACATGTAAGCATGAGATAATGAATAGCACATGAGGATAGAAGGTAGCATAGGTCATAACCGCTACATGTGTGCATGAGATAATACATAACCTTACATCACATATGAGGGTGATGTGTACCATATAGTTCATATCCCCTTCATATGAGCATATTGCATAACCACAAATTGTACACGAGGGTAAGGAGTACAACATAGTTCATAACCCCTTAATGTAGGTATGAGTAAGTGAGTAACATTGATTCGTACATGAGGGTAAGGTGTACAACATAGTTCATAACCCCTACATGTTGAAATTGGCCTTTTATTAGAGGGTAAAACAGATAATTTAGTTCATAACCTCTCCTAGTAGACTTCATAATTCATAAGAGCATAAACCTTAGCATAAGAACCGAATAACTCATCAACCATTACCAACAACACAATAAATATGAGAGCCCAACACTTCACTTACATTACCATAGGCGCTTTACATGATTTAAACATACATATATACATTCCAACCATCACCATTAGCCAGTTGACTCATAAACCATGCAATAGACCATCAATAACTCAAGAACTGTAATTCAGACATTTTATCAAAACTTGGTGGGGGTGTAGTGCTAGTGTAAAACCATGTAATTCAATAGTGAAATAATGCTAGAAAATTCAATGTAAAACCATCAATAGATACTTGGTAACATTCTCAAGCAATATACATCAAAAACCTTCATTAAATCTCACAATATATGTTAGATTCATATCTCAAAAAATCAACCATAATTTCATGAAATCCCAACATATTGTGCAGTTAAAATCCATAATAGATAAGACCTAGGAGTAAAACAACTTTAAATCATGCAATTTTAGGTAAAAGAGAGCTTGGGTATCATGGGTGAAAGGAATCCATGAAAGAAATCGACATACCTTGACTTTTGAGAATCCATGAAGAAGATTGGAGATGGAGACTTTAATTGAAAGAGAAACTTAAGATCTAGATGAGTTTTGAAACTTGAAATTTGGAGTTGAAATATCGTCTAAGTGTTTGAGAGAGTATTTGGGAATGTCTTGGATGTTATGAGGGTGAAATAAGTCTAAGTATAGGTATTTTAACGCATGATAAGGCTTTGGCCCAAGACCTAAATGTCTTGGACCGAACATGAAAACTCACACCAAAATAAAGCACTGGCGCGTCGCGTCAGTAATGCACATACTTCACTGGAAATTGCTACTTTGAAAATTAAAATTGTAATTTAGTTTCTCTAAAGTCGAGGTCAGACCCATTCCTCACTCAATTTTGTCCCCTAATAATAATATGAAGTCTAATTTTCAATAGCTTGCAAGAATTTTGAGATAAACAAAAATTACGATTGGGGTACTTTAGAGGGATATTTTCTGGCACTTTTTGGTGTCATTTCAATGTCTCCCCCTTGGGATCATTTATCCCCAAATGTCAAAGAAACATACATGAGGAGAGTAATCATGAATAAATCAGCCCAAAATAGAATACAACTACACATTTTAAACACCATTGTCAAAATGTGAACACGAGTGCCAAAAACATCATGAACTTGTAAACATAAACATGAATGCATAAAAGTGACATGGGGGTTGGAGAATAAGACTTGAAATCATAAAAGGACTTGACATGTTATCATAAGCTTGAAAAGAATGAAATAGCTATGGATATTTCCTTCTATGCCCGCTCTGGCTCCTCGAGAGATGCTATCGACTTGGCAATTCTTCAAAAGGGCCTTGACGATCATTACACCACTTATTAATCAAATTCTCCACCAATTTATCCAATATTCCCACCGAGACCTTCTTCTAAGCCAACTTATCCTCCATAACACCCACAACCTCAAAGATTTCTATAGCATTAGAGTCACCAACACATACCATTCAACCTAGAGGCATGAAAAGCCGGACAAACCATACCCATAACCATAGGCAAATTCCTATTCGTATGCAACCTTATCAAGCCTCTTGAACACTCTATAAGAACCCACGAACTATAAACTCAATTTCCTTCTTTTCTATCCAGACCACACCCTTCATGGGTGGGACTTCCAAGTGAACCAAATCCTCAACAGAAACATCTATAGCCTACCTGAGAATCTAAAGACACAATCTCCCCCTTAGGAGAAACCTCCACCTTACTATCTCTTACCAAGACCTCCAACTCTATCAAGATGGGGATCAAGGCGTTGCTTAACTAGACCTCTACAACCAAAGAACTTTCAGAACTATCAAAGCCACTATGCCACCCCTTTCTCTTTACCCAACCTCACCTTCTTAGGAATTCACAATGTCACCCTCAAATGTTTCACAAACTCCTCCTCACTTCTGGAAACAACCCAACACATCATTACCAAGAACCACCACAACATAACAAGGTAGGGATTAAAGACCCTATTCATGAGACCTATAGTTACAACCGGTGCATAAGTCAAACCAAAAGACACCACCCTAAATTCAAAATATCAGAAAGGACATCACGGACTCATTGACCAATGGGATCGACCAAATAGGGCTAACATAGGCCCAACACCCCCAACTCTTACAAGATGATAAAGGCAACCCTTAGAGACCAATTGTACCTTAAGGCAAGAAATGGACTTACCCCTTCACTACCACTTAAAGATGACTTTAATAGGGAATTGGAATTTGACCCTATAGTTTCTACAACTAATGTAGACACAATATGCATATAACTCATCCATTACAAGAATAACATCAAAATCCACCATATCTAACCCAACAAAACCATAAGTCAAGACCTAAATGCAACGTGACCATAGAACAATTTCCATATACTCTTCTAGCAACAATAGACTCACTAATGAGATAGACACCAAAAAGTCCACATAATAATCAGGAACACACATAAAAACCACTAGCAAAAAAGGAGTAATGAAGTGAATAGAGACAACCGAAACATGCTATGCATACACATCAAGGTCAAAGGAAAATTAAACATACCAATAGCAACATCAAGCACCTCATCCACCCCTTGCCTCCTTTGAAGAGCATAAAACTGATTATATCTTGGGGCACCTCTTTGATCAATAAAACAACCTTGGGCCTCTTGATTCACATAAACACCTTGACCTTAAGGACGACCGTCCTTGCCCTTGCTCCGGACGTAAGGGCAATCAATAAGCTTGTGGCCTACTCTCCCACACCCACAACACACACTTGAATTCTTGAAGCATTTTCCATGATGATGATTTTCATATTTTGGGCATTTTGGAACCTTGGTTTATCCATTCCTTGCATAGAAAGCCACTTGTTTTGACCATTAGAAGACCCTTGACCTTGAAACCCAATACCTTGTTGGAATAGGTCACCCTCAAATTGAAACCTCTTGGACTCTCCACTCCTCTTCTTCCTAAGCTTCTCAAACTCAAGTGGTTTGGTAAAAGTTATGAGGCAGGACAAATACATATCATTAATCAATATAGTGGACCGATATTCTTCACCTACCAAATCAGACACACCCATCACAAACTTGTTCATTCTAGTCCTTGGGTCAGCAACCAAGTGAGGAGCATACTTAGAGAGTTTGTTCAACTTGAGGGCATACACCCTCAAACTCATTGCCTGTTCTTTCAAATTCATAAACTCCACCATCTTGGCCTCCCTAAGCTCAAGAGAGAAGAATTGATTAAGAAAAGATGCCATAAAATCCTCCCATAGGACCACATTGTTGCTTCCCTTCCCTTTCTTCTATTGAGTAAACCATATTTGTGCTACCCCCTTTAGTTCGTAAACCACCAACTTCTCCTTATCCTCTGATCTAACACCAATGATGGCCAATACCTTATAAATGTCAGAAATAAACTCTTGTGGGTCCTAATCCACCTTTGGCCCATAGAACTCAGGTGGGTTCATCCTCATGAAGTCTCTCACCCTATATCCCAGGGTAGGAGCATGAGGGGCTTGGGCCCCTTGATTAACTTTATGGGCCATAGCTTGAACTAGCAAGGTGAGGGCATCTAGGAGCTCACCACGGGCTAGTTGTTCTTCGGCAGTGCGGGCTCTTCTTCCTCTTATGTTAGGCATGATCAACTAGCATGACAATGAATAATTGTTGGAGGGAAAAACTTACTTCAACTCTATAGCATGACTTAGAATATGAAGAAAGGAAACATCTTTTAAAACGTCTCATAGCCTCCTACTCATAGTTGTGGTGCACAACACAACCATGAATAAGACTCTAATCAATATAGTATGCTGGACACCTAGGATCTAACAATCTAGTTCTTTGATACCATCTTTGTCACGACCCAAGCCTAGGACCTAGACGTGGCCGGTGAATGGGGAACTCGAATGGACCCCAAACAAGCCTCTTAGCATATCATCACACCTCCTTGGTCGCAAAGGAAGTAAAATAACAACAAGAGATAGTAAATAGGGATAACCGGTGATAAGGGACATCTTTCATAATATAAAAAATCATAGAGTCAAGAGAGTCAAAGTTCATAGCATCAATACATATCTTGTCCAACAACACCTCTAAACATAGAACTTAATGGGGGCCAAGACAAGCAACCAGGCTCACCCTCATAGCCAAATATACAATAAAGGAAGAGAGTTTTAATATATGGCATAAGAGCATAAACATTTTGAAATAGAGGACACACCAACTAGCTTGAGAGAAGGATCGTACTAGCCACGTGGAGGAGGAGGATCAAGTGGTGCTCTGGTTCCTACATGGTGATATCATATAGGCATAGAGTATGCATTGGTACATTTGAATGTAATAAGTATGTAGGATGCAATGCAACAAGAGATAGGCACATAATGAAAATGCATAATCATAGCAAGAGATATTATATTGGCAACATGGCATGCATGAACAATGCTTGGAGTAAAACATATTTGAAAAATAATTATACTTACGTAGTTTGTTTAATCCAATAAAGTGACATGATTAGATCATCCAAATACCTTATAGTAGAGGGTGAGGGATATATCATAGGTCATAACCCCTTCTAGTAGGTAGTGGGTAGTACATGAGGGTAGAGATAAGATAGGTCAAAACCCCTACATGTAAGCTTGAGATAATGAATAGCACAAGAGGGTAGAAGGTAGCATAGATCATAACCTTTACATATGTGCATGAGATAATACATAACCTTACATCGTATATGAGGGTATGGCGTACAACATAGTTCTTAGCCCCTTCATATGAGTGCATTGCATAAACTCAAATCGTATATGAGGGTAAAGAGTACATCATAGTTCATAACCCCTTTATGTAGATATGAGTAAGTGAGTAGCATTGATTCTTACATGAGGGTAAGGTGTAAAATATAGTTCATAAACCATAAATGTAGAAATTGTCCTTTTAGTAGAGTTTAAAGCATATAACATTGTTCATAACCCCTTTTAGTACACTTCACAATAAACAAGAGTATAAACCTTAGCATAAGGACCCAACAACTCCAAATATTTCCAAGAACACAATGAACATGAGAGTCCAACACTTCACTTGCAATACCGTAAGTGCTTTACTTGATTTTATGATACAAATATACATTCCTTTAATCACCCTAAGCCACTTAACTCATAAACCATATGATAGACCATCAATAATTCAATAACCATAATCCAGACATTTTATCAAATACTTGGTAGGTATGTAGTGCTAGTCTAGAACCATGCAATTCAAGAGTGAAATCATGCTAGAAAATTCAATGTAAAATGATCAATAGATACTTGGTAACACCCTCATGAAATATACATCAAATTTTTTATCAAATCTCACGATAGATGTTAGATTCATTACTCAAATCATACTAAACAATCATAATTTCATGAAACTCCAATATAGTGTGCAGTGAAATGCATAATAGATAAGACCCATAAATAAACCCATAAGCAATTTTAGGTAAAAGAGACCTTGGGTATCATGGGTGAAAGGAACCCATTAAAGAAATCCACATACCTTGACATTTGAGAATCCTTGAAGAATATTGGACATGGAGACTTGAAGCTTTAATGAGAACCTTCAGATTCGGATCAGTTTTCAGACTTGACATTTGGAGATGGAAATATTGTCTAACTGTTTGAAAGAGTATTTGGGAATTTCTCGGATAATATAAGGATTGGCTATGTATAGGTGTTTTCACACATGGGATGACTTAGGCCCAAGACCCAAAAGTCTTAGACTGAACTTGAAAACTAGCACCAAAATAAAGCACTGGCACATCGCGCCAGCAATGCGCATGCCTCACTGGAAGTTGCTTATTTTAAAAATTTAAATTGTGATTCATTCATTCTAAAATTTAGGCTAGACCCATATCCCACTCAGTTTTGCCCCTTGAAGAATAATATGAGGTCAGATTTTTTATATCACACATGAATATTGAGATATATGAAAATTACGATTGCAGGTACTTCCGAGGCACATTTTCAGGCACATTTTTGGGTTCTTTCAGTTTAAAGTGGGCAAAATGACTTTGCTAGGTCTAGAATTGGTCATGGAAGCCTTGGAGAAGAAGAGGTCCATAAGGGAGAGACTGAAAACATCTAAAATTAGACTAAGTTCCTACTCCGATATGAGGAGAAGAAGGATCATAAGTTTAAGGTTGGTGATTGAGTTTACTTTAAAGTCTCACCTATGAAGGATGTTGTTCTATTTGGAAAAAAAGGGAAATTAAGCCCAAGGTTTGTGGGTCATTATAAAGATTTGAGAAGATTGGATAAGGTTGCATATATGTTGGAGTTTCCTATGGAGTTGAATATGTTTTATCTAGTCTTTCACGTATCTATATTGAGAAAGTGAGTGGGTGACCCAAGTTATATAGTGCCGTTGGATGTTGTGGGTGCTGTAGAAGATAATTTTACCTATAAGGAGTTCTCACTACAGATTTTTGACAGAAAAGTAAAGAGGATGAGAAATAAAGATGTAGCTTCCATCAAGGTCTTTTGGAGGAACCAACAAGTTGAAAGTGCCACATGGGAAGGCGAGGCGGACATAAAGGTGATATTCATATCTCTTCCACTCTACTTAAACTGAAGGTACAAATTTAAGTTCCTTATATAATTTCAAGCCTTAAGTGACAACCCTTATGTGAATTTTGTTCATGGTAACAAGTTTATGTGAATTTTTACACTCATGTTGAGACTTTTTAAAAATGATATTTAAATCCATTTGTTGAGTTCATTGTCGGGCTGAAATCTTCATGATTACTTCTCTTATGCATGTTTCTTTGACATTCATGGACAAATATTCCCAAGGGGAGATATTGAAACGCCCCAAAAATGTGCTTCAAAAATGCCCATAATGATAATTTCCATCTATCTCATAATACGTGAGCTATATTAAAATTTCAACTTCATATTCTTTAATTGGGGGTAACATTTAGTAGGGAATTGGTATAACCAGGATTTTAGAGGACCCATAGGGAAAAAATATTTTGCTAATTTATAATTTTCAGAGAGCTTCCGTGCCCTGGTGGCGACACAACAGGGGCGTGGAGTAGTATAATTTTTAGTGCGCGTTCAGTCATCTTCATAAGCTGGAGGTAGACTAGTACAAGTTTTTCCTTAATTTTTTCCTGTGTCAGACAATGTATTGGGGTCATAGCCCGATGCACACTTATGCGTAAAAACACCCATACATAGCTTATTTTCAACTCTATGTTACTCAAAATCCTCACCAAAACCTCTCGAAGACATAACCAAGTATCTCACTCAAATTTCAAGGGTTTTAAGCTTAACTTTTGGAAGTCAATGATTTTCTTCAAGCTCTAAGTTCAACTCTATATCACTCAAAAACCTAATAAAAAACCTCTATAAGACTTAACCAAGTATCTCACTCAGATTTCAAAGGCTTGAAGCTTAACTTTGGAAAAAATGTCAAGGATTCTCTTCCAGCTCTAAGTTCTTGATAAGCTCATCTAAACAAAACCCAAGTTTGAGTTATGTGAGTTTCATCCATTGGGTCCTTTAACCAATGGAGCCCAATCTTTTTTTAATGAAAATTGCATATTTTTATGTTGTATCATCTATGGGTATCTCTTATTATAGATCATGATTATAAATTATGATGGGATTTTATAAAATATTGATTTAGTATACATGTCTATCTATTTCAAGCTTATACTATGACTTAGTTTTGTCTAATAAGAATATTCATGTTTTAAGTTATGAAACCATGATCTCTTATGTGATTTGATGATGGATTTCAAGGTACCCTACATGAGGGTTTTACCATATGTTGGTGGTTTGATTTGCATTGAGTTTTCTCACATTATTTCACTCTTGAGTTAGATGATTTTGAATAAGAATTATAGACCCACAAAGAGTTTGATAAAGTGTAATGACAAGAATTCTCATATTATTGATGACCTATTAAAAGGTTTATAAGTCAAGTAACTTTATGATGATTAAGAGCTTGCATATATGTATTGAATTCATGAAAAGCATCTATGATGTTGCAAGTAGATCACATCTTGTTGAGGGGGTGACATGTGTCAATCACCTTATTGGGGGGTGACATGCCTATTCACCTAGTTGAGGGGGTGACGTGCCTCAATCACCTTGTTAGGGGTGACATGCCCAATTACCTTTATTTTTGCAAGGGGGAGGGATACATGCCCCAATAACCTTGTTGAGGGATGACATACCTCTATCACCTTGTTGAAGGGGTGACATGACTCAATCACCATGCAAGGTGGTTCTATGCCTTGGATTCCAAGTAGTACCTCGCTTGGTCTATGTCGGTTATGGTCTATTCCCCGCACATTTAATATATACTATACAAGTTTTATGATTTAGAAGCATGTTTTACTTCAGGCATTGATCATGCATGCTATATTGATATTATACTTATACATTGCTTATTATTATGCATTTTGACTTTATTGGCTTACATCTTGTTGCATTGTATCCTGCGTATTTTATACATTCAAACATACAAATGCATGGTCTATGCCTACATGATATTAACATATAGGGATCATCCTTCATGTGGCTAGTTTGGTACTTTGGAAGATAAGCTTTGGTGAGTCCTCAAATCCGAGGACACAATCTATGCTACTCTTACTATTTGATATTTCTTTATGTTGAGCATTTGTTACTATGAGGGTGAGCCCAGAAAGTATCTTGGCCCCCGCTCTTGTCACAATCGAAGCCTAGGGCCTAGACATGATCGGTTAATGGGGAACCCGAAGGAACCTCAAACATGCCTCATAGCATATTAGTACATGTCCTTTATCGTGGAAGCAACTAAATTGACAATAAGAGATAAACATAAACAAGAGGAGTTGGGACTAAGGGTAAGATTCCATATCATACTCATCAAGAAACAATAGAGTCAAGGCTCATATCATAGATACATAACATGTCCAATAACACCTCTACTACATAGATAAGAGCGGGGGACACAAAAAACAATCGTGCTCACCCTCATATTCAATACATAACCAATAGAAAGATAGACTCAACATATAGAAAGAGTTCATAAGTAATGTTCCCAAAGTGGAGGACTCACCAACAAGCTTGTATGTGGAGGAGGAGGATGATCAAGCGGTGCACCGATTCCTACATAGTGACATCATGTTAGCATAGAGTACGCGTTAGTATGTTTGAATGTACTAAGTATATAGGATGCAATGCATCATATAGTAGATATCATAGACAAAATGCATAATCATAAGCAATAGATAGCATACTAATAAAATGACATGTACAAATGATGCTTGAAGAAAAATCATGCTTACATAAACTATAATACGAGTGTAAGGAGTGACCATTGTAGTGCAAGCCAAGGTCTAATACCCCTTTGGATAAGGCACATGAGGTACAAACTACGTCATGAGGTTGATGGAGTACAAACCTACCAACAAGGTTGATGGAGTACAAACCCCCCTCCCCCGTGGGTTGATGGAGTACAAACCACCTAACAGGTTGATGGGTACAAACACCCAACAATGTTGATGGTGACAATCCCCAACAAGGTTACCCGAGTCTACCACCCCTTGAATTTGGAGATCGAGCTACTTACCCCTTAACAAGGCTACTCGGGCTTACAACCCCCCGGGCTAGGCTTGGTAATCCTAAAAAATATAGATATAATATCATATATATATACACTTCTTTCCTCATTATATATGTATGTTCCCTTCCATCATCATTCCAGCATTATTTCATCATCATAATGTTATTCAACTCATAATATATGCATAGGACCTTCAATTATTCAAGAAACCATAATCGGATATTTTATAAAACACTTACAAAGTGTGTAGTGCTAGTTAAAAACCATACAATTAAAAAGTGAAATCATGCTAGAAAATTCAATGTTAAACCTTCAATAAATACTTGGTAATACCCTCAAGCAATATACATCCATACCCTTTATCAAATCTTATAATAGACCTTGGTTTCATAGTTCAAAACATAGCAAAATAGTCACAATTTAATAAACCCCAACGTACTGTGCAATGATTTTCATAACAAATATGGACCATGAGTAAATCATCCTTAAATCATGACAGTTTAAGTAAAAGGAAGCTTCGGTACCATGGGTGAAAGGAACCTATAAAAGAAACTCACATACCTTAGCTTTAGAGATGAACTTGATGAAGATTGGAGATGAAGGCTTGAAGCTTGAGTGCAATGCTTAAGTTTCGGAAAGGGTTTAGAGACTTGAATTTAGGAGGTGATATATTGGCTATGTGTTTGAGTGAGTATTAGGGAATGCTAAAATCATATGAGGGTGAAAAATGACTAAGTATAGGTATATTCACGTATGGGGACCTTTAGGCCCAAAACTTAAAAGACTTGGATCGCAAGAAAAAATAACTTGGCAAAATTTACACGGGTCCACGATGGAGGCACATCATGATACCATCACGGACAAACACTAGATAAGCAAAATTATGAAAATTAAAATAGTTAATCTTTTACTATTAAATCAGGGTTAGAGCCATTCTTCATCAAAATGATCCCCTTATCAAGAATATGAAGTCGGATTTTTGAGATCCTGCGCAGACTTTGAGTATATAAAAATTATGATTCTAGGCATTCTCGAGGCATATTTTCGAGCATTTTTTTGGGGGGTCATTTTAATATTCCCCCTTGGGAACATCCGTCCTTAAACGTTAAAGAAACATATATGGGAGACACAAATATGACCATTTCATCCCACATAGAGATGCAATAATGCACTTAAATATCATTTCAAGAATCTCATCATAAGTATAAAATCATCATGAACTTGTCAATTTAATCATGAACATATGCAATGACATAAGGGCTGAACATAAAGCTTGATTTCATATGAAGGACTTAGGTCAATACCTTAGGCTTGAGTTAAGTGGAAAAGGAAAGGATATCACCTTTTCATGTCCGTTTTGGCTTCCCAAGTAGCTCCTCAACTTGTTGATTCCTCCAAAGAACCTTAACAGAAGCTACCTCTTTGTTTCTCAACCTCTTTAGTTACCTATCCAAAACCTCAATGAGAACCTCTTCATATGTTAAATTATCTTCAACAATACCACAACATCAAGAGGCATAATGGCATTTAGATCACCCACACATTTCCTCAATATGTACACATGGAACACCGGATGAACCAAATCCATTTCACTAGGCAATCTCAACTCAAAATCTACCTTGCCAACCCTCCTAAATACCTCATAAGGACCAACATATCTTGGACTCAACTTAACTTTTTTACCAAAATGGACTATACTCTTCATGGGTGACACCTTCAAATACACCCAATAACCAACATGGAATTGAAGATCCCTTCTCCTCATATCGACATAGGACTTTTGATGACTTTGGGCCATCTTCAACCTTTATCTAATTATCTTAACCTTCTCAAGAGCTTTTATAACTAGATCTGGTCCGAACAAAGCTATCTGACCAACCTCAAACCAACCAACTAGTGATCTACAACATTTCCTACAGATATCCTCAAAAGGAGCAATACCGATGCTAGAATGATAGCTATTGTTGTAGGCAAACTCAATCAATGGAAGATGATTGTTGACACCCAATTTTTACCCTCCATGGTGTCAAATTAATCATCGAGCTTTATTTTTGTTTTAATGATTTTTATATCATTATTTATTTTTTTTAAAAAAAAAAAATCAAAGTCGAGAGCGTGATACCCACGTGCCCCCCATATATCTCCTCCACACTCACTATCTTCACCATTTTTTCCCTTTCCATCAACCCTAAACCGCCGCCGCCACCGTCAATCCCACCAATCACCTTATCACCGGCGTCCCTTCATTACCCGACCGCTCTCCCATTTCTTTCCCTCTTCTTCTCCTTTTGAACCCAGAAAACCAGTGACCGAGAACCAGAAAACCAGCGACCAAAACCAGGAAACCAACGCTGCCACCCTTACTTTTTCCTTCATTTTTTATCCCCTGTTCCATGAATTCGCACCCCTCCCGACAATCCTCAATGTTTTCCCGACAAACCCGTTCCTCCATGATCCATTGTCGGTCGCGTATACCCCTTTTTCAAATTCAAATTGATCCATTTTAGACCTTAATCAATGGCTATATAATCTCTCTTCCTTCTTCATTGAAAGAGGGGAGTCGTCTTCAAACCCGCTAAAAATCTTGGGCGACATTGGTCAATCTTAACAACCCGAGTTCACAATCCAAAAAATCCAAAAAATTAACAAATCTGTCATAATCACTATTAATTTTCGAAGCCAGCGGTTCGTTAACAAGGTCCATTCTGGTTGTATCGACTTCACTATTAGTTCGACTCCGTCCCAATTCGCTGCCCCAAAAAAGGTAATACCCCAATCTCGATCTTCATTTAAAGTTTCGTCATTCATTTTGAATGTGAAGTTTGAAGATATGTTTAAACTTTCTGTTTGAGTTTGGTTTTTTGACTGAAGATATC
>JAOTQJ010000083.1:9947061-9968881 GCA_025642045.1 Solanum sejunctum
AAGAGCTTAGTGCTCATTTTTATGGACTACCCTTATGTAAGGCCTAATAAATTAACGGGTCAAAACAAAGAAGAAGTGTAGGATATAAGACTAGTACAGGGAGTATAAGCCTTCTTATATCTCATAATCAGTTTTATAGGTCATTAATAGGCTTCATGATCAGGGATTGGACATGGTAAAGTTTTAAAATCTAGGGGTAAAAGATACAAAGAGGTTTTATTACCTGTAGAAGGTTCTAGGAGTTGTAGACAATTGCTCATGGACTAATGGGTTAAGAAGAGTTACCAAAGTTGATGATGTATCACTAGATAATAGGGGGTTAATAGGCCATGGTCCTATTTATGAGTCATTAAAATAGCTCTCGTTGCATTAGGTTTTTAGCAGTGGCAAATTCAGAACTATGTGAAATAGATTGGAGTTCTTGGAATGACGTTTAGAGACATGTTTTAGGAGTTTAAATGTGTAACGTGATAAAACCTCAACTTAATGAATGATCATGACCCACATACTGGGTCCAAAGATGGGGTCTGATAAATTTCAATGAAGGGAAAATCCAACCATTCCTAACATCCTAAGTTAAATACTATGTCGTTTTGAGCCTATCACGAATCATATTAGCCCCATTCCCTCCCATAACACTATCATTCTCTTCTAATCTAAATTCCTTCTAAAATTCTCCAAGTCTCTCATCTCTCATGAATCAAGAAGTCAAAGCTAGGGTTATAAGTCTTCTTCCTCAAATCATGACCTTTTCCTTTAAGCATCCCATTAAAGGTATATTAGTTTTTATTTGTGGGTTTCTTATTCCTACAAAGCCCATGTAATTTTATGATTCTACTTAGTTTCAAGTTATATAATCTCTATGAGTTTTGTAATATCCTTTCTAATTGTTATACTTATGTTCTAGTGATGATGCTCTGCTTCGAGTTTATGATATATTGTTAGAGTTGATGATTTATAAGAAGATTTCATGAATGGCTACCTTGGATTTTGACTGCTATGGTGGGTTGTATTATGAATGATTTGAATTAATGAGTTTGATAAAGATTATCATGTGTCTCTTGAATTGTATTTTCTAAAACCTTGCATGCATCTAAGCAACAAAGTTTATGTTACAATTCAAATAAAGTATGTCAATAGAGATAATGTGTTCAACTACATGTTCATGAAAGTTATGAAGTAATTATGAAGTCTTTTTACGATGTTATGAAAGATGGTGAAAAGATAATTATCATCAAAGATGGACCCTCATGTGATAAGGAAAATTCTCACAGGAAGGGATTCCTAATTTTTATGAGCTACTCCTAATATAATGGTATTATGTTTTAAAGTTTATGAATGTATATGCTTATGTATATCTTTTAAAGTATCCCATGAGATTTGACTTAGCACCAAATGAGGCTTGAAATGTGTTCAATAAGGGAATCCTAGTAGCAAATTGCTATCTCATTAATAATTTGCCACTATAGGAGCCCTCTAATGCTAGTGAATCAGCAATAGCAAAAGTTAAGGCTTAAAATATCAAAACTGCCCTCAGCAATTCCAAAAATTATGATGAGACCATTTCTAAGGTTATTTTCATCATGTGAAACTACAGGATCTATTCGAATTCCTATCTGAGCTTCTAAACTTCGAATGTTGACCCAAAGTCAAATTTTTGCTATAGAAAGAACTAAAAATGCAACTTTGGTTCTAAATCTTTATTTTAGCTCTTAGTTAAGTTTTGTAACTTCACTTAGACTAGATTCAACGTTTCAAAGCTAATGGAATCGATAGATTTCTGATCCAATTAAAAAACTCAAAATGGTACAAATTGAAATGACCCCAAAAAGTGTCCGAATGTACCTCAGAAGTGCCCTGTATCGTAATTTTTATATATCTCTACCTTCGTGCATAATATCAAAAATCCGACTTCATCATCTTGATCAAGGGGCAAAATTTAGTGGAAAATAGGTCCATCCACTATTTTAGAGTAATCAAGTCATAATTGCAAAATCTAAAATTTTCCTTATCACGTGTTGATCCGCGCCCCTGGCGCGACGCGACTGGGGCGCGGGACAGTGTTAAAAAGTTGCCCGTTTTGTTGTTCAGTCCAAGGCTTTTTAGTCTTGGGGCTAAGTCTTCCTTTGCATAAAAATACCTTTACTTAGCCATATTTTACCTTCATATCATACTAGACATTCCCTAATACTCTCTCAAACACTTAGACAAATATTTTATCCCAATATTCAAGTTCCAAAACTCATTCGAATCTTAAGGATTTTATTCAAGCTTCAAGTCTCCATTTTCAATCTTCATCAAAAAATCTCCAAAGTCAAGATATGTTGATTTCAACCATTGGGTCCTTTCAGCCATGGTGCCCACACTTCATTTTTACACAAATTTCATGTTTCTAAGTTGATTTTACTTATGGGTCATCTATTATGAATTTGACTATGAACTAAGTTGGGGTTTTGTAAAAGTGTGACTGTTTTAGCAAGTATTTTGTTGTGAATCTTTTATTTATCTTGAGATCTGATGAAGGGATTCAATGTGTACTGTATGATTGTTTTACCAAGTATTGGTGGCATGAGTTACTTCAAGATTTCTGGTGCATGATTTCACTCTTTAATTTCATGGTTTTACACTAACATTACACACCCACCAAGTGTTTGATAAAATGTCCAGTTTAGGGTTCTTGAGCCATTGATGTTCTATTGCATGACCTATGACTTCTATGACTTTATGATGATTAAAGGATTGTATAAATGTGTTGATTTCATGAAAAATATCTATAATATAGGAAGTTGACCAATTGCCTTGTTCAAGGGGTAGTAGGCCCGAACTCCCATGTTGGGGGGTATGTACCTCAATTGCATCGCTTGAGAGGTAGTAGGCATGCGCAACTATGTTGGGGGGGTTTATACCTTAATAGCCTCGCTCTAGAGGTGTAGTACTATGCAACCATGTTGGGGGGTTCATACCTAGATTGCTTCGCTCGAGAGGTAGCAGGCCTGTGCAACTATGTTTGAGGGATGTACCTCAATTGCCTCGCTCGGGAGGTAGTAGGCCCATTAACCATGTTAAGGGCTTTTTACCTCAATCGCCTCACCGGGGAGGTGGTAAGCCTTAGTTATTAATGATGGTATCTTCCTATACATGTAAAATATTCTATGTAAGCATGTTTTACTACAAGCATCATCCATGCATGCCATATTGCTATATGCTCTTTTATTACCTAAGGATGCATTTCGATTATGTTGTCTATCTCTTGTTGTATTGTATACTATATACTTAGTACATTTAAAATTACTAATGCATACTCTATACCTACATGATGTTACCATGTAGGAATCGGAGCCCTCACTATATCCTCCTCCTCCTTCACGTGGCTAGCACGATCTCTCTCAAGCTAGTTGGTAAGTCCTCAACATCCGAGGATGTTATCTTTTGCTTTTGTGTTATGCTAAGACTTTCTTCCCTTTAACATATGCTTTGACAATGAAGGTGAGCCTAGTAGATTGTCTTAGCCGCCACTAAGTTCTATGTTTAGAGGTATTGTTAGACAAGTTATGTAATGATGCTATGATCTTAACTCCTTCATCTCTATTGATATTTTGTGATATGAAAGATGTTCCTTAGATCAATGTTCCATTATTTCTACTTTGTATTGTTATTTAATTGCTTCCATAACCAAGGATGTGTAATGATATGTTAAGAGCCTTGTTTGGGCTCCCTTTAGGTTCCCCATTCATCGTATCACGTCTAGCCCCTAGACTTGGGTCATGAAAAATATGGTATCAGATCACTAGGTTGTTAATAGTCCTCGTCATCTAACACATTGCATCGATTAGAGTCTTATTCATTGTTTTATTATGCACCACAACTATGAGTAAGAGGCTATGAAATATTTTAGGAAATGTTCCCCTTCTTCATACTATATGTCATGCTATAGAAGCTAAGCTAATGTCTTCCCCCCTAATGATTATTCTTTACAATGCCAGATCATGCATAATATAAGAGGAAGAAGATCCAGCAAACTGAGGAATAACCACCTCATGGTGAGCTCGGGGATGCTCTCACTTTGCTAGATCAAGTTGTGTCTAATCAAGACAACCAAAGGGCCCAAGCCCCTTATGATCCTACTTTGGCATCTTAGGTGAGGGACTTTATAAGGATGAACCCACTAGAGTTCAATGGGTCTAAGGTGAATTAGGACCCTAAAGAATTTATTGATGAGGTATACAAGGTGTTGTCCATTATGGGTATGAGGTTAGAAGAGAAGGAGGAGTTCACGGCTTACAAACTCAAGAGGGTGGCTCAAATATAGAATACACAATGAAAGGAGGAGAAGGGGAACAACTATGTGGTTCTATAGGAGGAGTTTAAGGTGGCTTTCCTCAACTAGTTCTTCTCTCTTGATCTTAGGAAGTACAAAATCATGGAGTTCATAAATTTGAAGCAAGGATCTTTGAGTGTGTGGGACTATGCCCTCAAGTTCATCCAACTCTCAAAATATGCTCCATACTTAGTTGTTGATCTAGGATCTAGGATGAATAAGTTTGTGATAGGTGTATCTGATTTGGTGAGTGAAGAATGTCATACCACCATGTTGATAGGTGACATGAACTTGTCTCGCTTGATGACTTATGCCGAACAATTGAAGGGGGAGAAATTGAGGAAGAGAAGGGTTCAAGAGGCCAAGAGGGCCTTTTTATAGTAATTTCCAAAGTCTAATGCGCGACAGGTTTCATTAAGGCCAAGGGTCTTTTCGTGCTCCTAAAGGATAGTTTTCCAATGACCACCCAAGGGCCCAAGGGATGGTTTGTAGGGCCTAATGATATGTGTCCAAAATATGGTAAGGGTCATGGTGGACCATGCTTAAGGGCTACTAATGCTTATTATAGTTGTGAGAAAGTAGGACACAAGATGATGAATTGCCCTCATAACCGAAACAAGGGTAAGCATATCCACAAGGTCGGGATGCCAATGTGGTTCCTTCAGGAAGCGGAGGTCAACAAATGATACCGCAAGGAACAATTAGGTTTATGCTCTACATAGGAGGCAAAGGGTTGATGAGGTGCCTGATGTCATCACCGATATGCTAAAAGTTTTTTATTTTGATGTGTATGCATTGATAGTCTGGGGTGCCACTCTTTCTTTTCTTACTCCTTTTATTACCAAAAAGTTTCATGTTGAGCCTGTATTGTTGTGTGAGTCTTATAAGGTGTCAACTCCTATTGGTACATCTATTGTTGCTAGAAAGGTCTATAGAAATTATACCATTTGCATCTTTCATAATATATTGCCTTGTGATCATGTTGAGTTGGATATGGTTGAACTTGATCTCATTCGTGGGATAGATTGGTTGCATGCATACTATGCCTCTGTTGATGGTATAACCCGTAGGATCAAATTCCAATTCCGAAATGAACCCATCCTTAAGTGAGAGAGTCATGATGTGGTGGTCATGGGTTGGTTCATCTCTTACACTAAAGCCCAAAGGCTGATCTCTAAGGGGTGTTTTATCATCTTGTGGGGGTTAGGGATGTGGAGTCCAAAGTCCTTCCTATAGAGTTGATTCCATAGGTAAATAATTTCCTTGATATCTTTCCTAATGATCTTCCCAGTGTTTCTACCGAAAGGGAAATAGACTTTAGAATAGACATCCTTCCCGATACTCAACCCATTTCTATTCCCCTTACCATATAGCCCTGGTGGAGTTAAAGGAGTTGAACGAGCAATTGAGGGACTTATTGGAGAAAAATTTTGTTATGACTTGCTAATCACCTTGGGGTGCACCAATGTTGTTTGTGAAGAAGAAGGATGAGTGAAACAACCCTAAAAAGTGCCCAAAAATGTGCCTCTAAATGCCCAAAATTTGAAATTCGATATATCTCAAAATCTATTTGCTATTTCAAAAATTCGACTTCATATTCATAGTCCGAGGGTCAAAATTAGCTGAAGAACGATCTAACCCCAATTTAAGATCAAAAGATTAGCAATTCTAAAATTCAAAGAAAGTAATTTCCAGTGGTAAATCTGTGTTACTTTCGTGACGCGCCACAGTGCAAAAAGTGGCCTATTTAATTTACTTTGTCCAAGACTTGTAAGTCTTGGGCCTAACTGTTCCCAAATGTGTTTTAACCCATACTTAGCCAAATTTCAATCTCATATTACCCAAAACATTCCCCAATACTCACTCAAACACTTAGCCATATTATCACTCCCAAATTCAAGTCCCAAACACTCATCCCAAACTAAGGTTCTCCTTCAAGGTTCTTCTTCAAGCTTTAAGTCTTCATCTCCAATGTTCACCAAGTTCGTCTCTAAGCTAAGTTATGTGGGTTTCTTTCACAAGTACCTTTCCACTCATGATATCCATGCCTCCTTTTACTTAAATTTCATGATTTAAAGTTGATTTACAAATAGGTCTTGCATATTATGAAATACACTGCACACTATGTCTAAGTTATGAGAAATTGTGACTGTTTTGCTATTTTTCGAGCTATAAATCTTGGATCTATTGTAAGATTTTAGGAGGGATTTTGGTGTATATTGCTTGAGGGTGTGGCAAGTTGATGATTGATGATTTTACAATGGATTTTCTTGCATGATATCATTCCATATTTCATGGTTTATTACTAGTATTACACACCCTCTAAGTATTTCATAAATTGTCCAGATGTGGTTTCTTGAGGAGTTGAAGGTCCAAAACATGAGATATGATATGGTTGACTATATGATGATGAAATTAGCTTATGTATATTACATACTCTATATAAAGTACTGCATTAGACCATACCTGGTCTGAGAGGATAAGAACCTAGGTAACCGAGGTAGGGGTTTGTACTTATCAACCATATGAGGGGTCTGTACCACAATATATATATACACATACATATGATATCCTATATGAATATGAGTTACTTAAGCATGTTTTACTTAAACATTGATCACATATGCCATATTGTTATTATATGTCTATTGCCTATTGTTATGCATTTTGATTATGATGCCTATTTCTTGTTGCATTGCATCCTACATACTTAGTACATTCAAATATACTAAAGCATACTCTTGCCTACATGATATCACAATGTAGGAATCGGATCCCAAGTTGATCACCCTCCTCCACGTGGCTAGTTTGGTGCTACTCAAGCTAGTTGGTGAGTCCCCACTTTGGGGAACTTAGTCTAAGCTCTGTTGTTATGTATTAAGACACTCTTCTTTATGTTATATTTATTTATGAGGGTGAGGCCAGTTGCTTTGTCTTGGCCCCCACTCTTATCTATGTAGTAGAGGTTGTTGTTGGACATGTCATATATCTATGACATGAGTTTGACTCTTGTCTCTTGACTATGATATTGTGCAAGCTTTTTCCTTATCCTTTTTTACCCTATTCTTGCTTTTTAATACTTTTATATGCTTCCGCGACTAATGATGTGTAATGACATGTTAAGAGGCTTGTTTGGGGTTCCTTCTGGTTCCTTATTCACCATGTCACGTCTAGGCCCTAGGCTTAGTTTGTGACAAACTTGGTATTAGAGCACTGGGTTGATAGATACTCAGAGTCTAACACAACATGTCGATTAGAGTCTTATTCATGGTTGTGAGACATTTTAAGAAATATTCCCTTGTTCATGTTCTATGTCACGCTATAGAGTTGTAATGAGTTTTTACCCCTAACAATTGTTCATTGCTATGCTAGATCATACCAAACACTAGAGGAAGATGTGCCTAAAATCCTAAGGAGCAACCTAACAATGGTGAACACAGGGATGCTTTCACTATGCTTGCCCAAGTCGTAGTTAACCAAGTCAATCAAGGGGCCCAAGCCCCTCATGCTACTACCTCGGGAGCTAGGGTAAGGGACTTCATGAGTATGAATCCTCCAGTTTCTGTGGGTCAAAGGTGGATAAAGATCCAAAAGAATTCATAGATGAGGTCTACAAGATTTTTAATATCATGGGTGTTAGGCAGAATGAAAATGCAGAGTTGGCGGCATACTAACTCGAAAGGGTAGCCCAAATATGGTATGATCAATAGAAGGGTGAAAAGGGAATTGGTAATGTGGTGCTTTGGGAGGAGATCAAATTGGCTTTCCTTAATCATTTTTTCCCTCTTGAGCTTAGGGAAGTGAAGTTAGTAGAGTTTATGAACTTGAAACAAGGTGCTATGAGTGTGAGGGAGTATTCCCTCAAGTTTAACAAACTTTCAAAGTATGCTCCTCCTTTGTTGGCCTATCCTAGATCTAGGATGAATAAGTGTTTGATGGGGTCTCTGACTTGGTAAATGAAGAATGTCGATCTAGGATGAATTAGTGACATGGACTTATCTCAATTGATGGCATATGCCAAGCAAATGAAGGAGGAGAAATTGAGGATAAGAAGGATGCATGAGGCCAAGAGGGCCCAATTTGAGGTAAGTTCCAAAAGGGTGCTAAATTTTTTCAAGGCCAAGGGAATTCTCGTGCTACTAATAAGGGGTTTTCCAATGACTTCCCTAGGACTCAAGGTGTTTATGGGGTAGATCCTATTAATGTGTGCCTTAAATGTGGAAGGAGCCATAGAGGCCCATGTTTGAAGGATTCTAATGCATGCTATGAATGTGCGGAGCTTGGTCACAAGAGGATAGATTGTCCAAGAAATTGTGGCAAGGGCCGGGGAGCAAATATGGTCCCATTGGGTAAAGGTGGTCCTCATGGTGGTTTCCCAAGGCATAACCAATTTTATGTACTACATAAGAGGTAAGGGGTTTGTGATATTCTCGATGTTATCGGAATGTTGAAAATCTTTGACTTTGAAGTATATGCTTTGATTGATCCGGGTGCCACTCTTTCCTTTATTATCCCTTTCATAGCTAAAAAGTTTCATGTTGACCTTGAGTTGTTGCACGTGTCATATGAAGGGTCTACTCCTATTGGTTCCTCTATTGTTGCTAGGAAAGTTTATAGGATTTGTCCAATTTGCATTTTGCATAAGTTGTTGCCTTGTGATCTTTTTGAATTAGACATGGTTGATATTGATGTCATTCTTGAGATGGATTGGTTGCATCTCTACTATGCTACTATTGATTATAGAACACATAGGGTCAAGTTTCAATTCCATAATGGAACCTTCCTTGAGTGGGAAAGTCAAGACATGGTGGTCAAGGGTAGATTCATTTCATGCATTGAAGCCCATAAGTTGATTTCTAAGGTGGTGTTTGTATAATCTTGAGAGGGTTAAAGATGTGGAGTCCAAAGTCCCTTCCATTGAGTCAGTTACTATTGTAAATAAGTTTCTTTATGTCTTCCCAAATGACCTTCCTGGTGTCCCTCCCGAAAGGGAGATAGATTTTGGCATAGATCTCCTGCCCGATACTCAACCTATATCCTTTCCCCATTATCGTATGGCACCGATGGAGTTGAAGGAGTTAAAGGAATCATTGAAAGATTTGTTGAAAAAGGGATTTATTAGGCCTATCCAATAATCTTGGGGTGCCCAAATGTTGTTTGTAAAGAAGAAGGCTGGGTCACTTAGAATGTGCATTGACTACTGGCAACACAATAGGGTCACCAGAAAGAATAGGTATCCTCTACCAAGGATGATGATTTATTTGACCAATTGCAAGGGGCTAGCTTCTTTTCAAAGATCAATCTTTGATCCGGGTATCATCAAGTAAGGCTTAGGGAATGTGACATTCCCAAGATAGCCTTCTAGACTAGATATGGGTATGATGAGTTTGTTCTGATGTCATTTGGGTTGACCGGTGCACCGGCCATCTTTATGGACCTAATGAATAGGGTCTTCAAACCTTACCTTGATTCCTTTGTTATGGTCTTTATTGATGATACTTTGATCTATTCACATAGTAGGGAGAAGCATATAGGGCATTTTAGGGTTGTGTTGCAAATATTGATGGAGGAGAAATTGTATGCCAAATATGATAAGTGTGAATTTTGGTTGAAGAAGGTTGAATTCTTGGGTCATGTGGTGACAAGGGATGGTATAAAAGTAGATCCTAAGAAAATCGATGTGATTACAAATTGGCCTAGACCGTTGAACCCGTCAGATGTTAGAAGCTTCTTGGGCCTAACAGGTTATAATAAAAGGTTTGCGAATGCATTCTTCTCCATTGCTTCCCCTATGACAAAATTGACACAAAAGAAGGTTAAGTTTGTGTTGACTGACAAATGTGAGAAGAGCTTCCAAACATTGAAAGAAAAGGTTGTGTCAACTCTTATATTGTCACTATCGAAAGTGATCGAGGGCTTTGTTATGTATTGTGATACTTCTCGAGTTGGTTTGGGTTGTGTATTGATCCAAAATAGTAAGGTCATAGCTTATGCTTCTAGACAACTCAAGGTACACGAAAGGAACTACCCTACACATGATCTAGAGTTTATCGCTATTGTGTTTACATTAAAGATTTGGCGTCACTACTTGTATGGGGTGCATGTGGATGTGTTCACCGATCATAAAACCCTCTAATATGTCTTCACTCAAAAGGATCTCAACTTAAGGCAAAGGAGATGGTTAGAACTTCTTAAAGACTATGACATGAGTGTACACTATGATCTGGGTATGGCAAATATTATGGCGAATGCCTTAAGTAGGGTGTCTATGGGTAGATTAGCCCATGTTGATGGTGGTAGGGAGATGGCTAAGGAGGTGCATCAGTTGGCTAGATTTGGGGTTAGATTGGAGGAGGTTGGTGATGATGGTGTGGTTGTTGTTGATGGGTCTAAGTCCTCATTGGTTGACGAGGTAGTATCAAAAGAAGATCTTGACTCCTCCTTGCTTGAATTGAAAGCATTGGTAAAAGAGGGCAAAGTAGAGGTTTTCGCCCAAGGATGAGATGGGCCCTTAGGTACCAAGATAGGTTATGCATGTCGTGTGTTAATGATTTAAGGGAGTAGATCCTTGATGAGGCCAATAATTCTTCTTATTCTATCCACCCTGGTTCCACCAAAATGTATAGAGACTTGAGAGATGTGTACTGGTGGGGAGGCATAAAGAGGGACATTTTCAAATTCATTTTTGGTTGCCATAGTGTCAATAAGTCAAAGCCAAATATCAAAAGTCGGGTGGCCTTACCTAAGAAATAGAGATTTCTACTTGGAAGTGGGAAGTAATTAATATAGATTTTGTGGTTGGGTTTCCCAAGACTAGGAAGGGTTTTGATTCTATATGGATAGTGGTTGATAGGATGATGAAATCTACCCACTTTCTTCCAGTTACACAACCTCTGGGGATGAAGAACATGCAAGCTGGTACATCCATGAGTTAGTAATGTTCCATGGGGATCCCTTGTAAATCATATCGGATCGTGGTTCATAATTCACTTCACTTTTGCAGGTCCTTTCACAGGGGTCTTGGTACAAATGTTCACCTTAGTACGGCCTTCCACCCGAAAATGGATGTCCAAGCCGAAAGAACCATTCAAACACTTAAGGATATGCTAAGGCCTGTGTATTGGATTTGAGGGGTAGTTGGTATTACTATCTTCCTTTGATTAAGTTTGCCTATAACAATAGCTATCACTCTAGCATCGATATGGCTCCTTTTGAGGCTCTTTATGTGAGACATTGTAGATCACCGATCGGTTGGTTTGACATTGGAGAGGTATTTTTATTGGTACCAGATCTGTTTATGGAGGCTCGTGAGAAGGTTAGAATTATTAGGGAAAGGTTGAAGACGGCCCGAAGTCATCAAAAACCCTGTGCTAATGTGAGAAGAAGGGACCTTGAATTCAATGTGGATGATTGGGTTTACTTGAAGGTTTCTCCAATGAAAGGAATGGCCTGCTTGGTAAAAATGCGAAACTGAGTCCAACATATGTTGGTCCTTATGAGGTTATAGGGAGGGTTGTCAAGGTAGCTTGTGAATTGAAGTTGTCTAGTGAAATAAATTTGATTTATCCGGTGTTCCATGTCTCTATGTTGAGAAAATATATTGGTGATTCTAATGCTATTGTGCCTCTTGATGTTATGGGAGTTGTTAAGGATAACTTGACCTATGAGGAGTTTCTGGTTTAGATTGTGGATAGGCAAGTGAAGAGATTGAGGAACAAGGAGGTGGCTCCATTAAGGTCCTTTGGAGGAACCAACAAATCAAAAGTGCTACTTAGGATGCTGAAGCGGGCATGCAAAAGTGGTATCCTTATCTTTTCCACTCCATTCAAGCCTAAGGTACCAATTCTATGTCCCCCATGTGGTTCAAGTCTTATGTTTTAGCCCCTATGTCATTCATATGCATTCATGTTTAAGTTGGCAAGTTATGATGATTTTACATGTTTGTTGAGATTTTTAAAAGGTGTTTTAAATATGATGTCGCTTTCTTGTTTGGGCTAATTTTTTATGATCACTATCATCTTGTACATCTCCTTTACATTCAGGAATGAAAGTTCCCAGGGGAAGATTTTGATACTACCCCAAAAAGTGCCCAAAAATGTGCCTTGGAATGCCCAAAATTTTAAATTCCATATATCTCAAAATCTATTTGCTATTTCAAAAATATGACTTCATATTCGTGTTTGGGGGATCAAAATTATGTGAAAAAGGGTCTAACCTCGATTTAAAAGCAAGAGATTAGTAATTCTAAAATTTCAAAAATGTAATTTCCAGTGGCAAATCCGCGTCGCTTTCGCAAAACACCACAATAAAAAAAGTGGCGTGTTTATTTTACTCACTCCAACACTTTTAAGTCTTGGGCCTAACTATTCCCAAATGTGTTTTTACCCATACTTAGCCAAATTTCACTCTCATATTACCCAAAACATTCTCCAATACTCACTGAAACGCTTAGCCATATTTTCACTCCCAAATTCAAGGCCTAAACCCTCATCCTTAGTTAAAGTTCTCCTTCAAGATTCTTCTTCAAGCTTCAAGTCTACACCTCCAATCTTCACTAAGTTCATCTCTAAGTTAAGGTATGTGGGTTTCTTTCACCCATGATACTCAAGCCTCCTTTTAGCCAAATTCCATGATTTAGAGTTGATTTACAAATAGATCTTGCACATTATGAAATTCACTACACACTATGTTAAAGCTATGAGAAATTGTGACTGCTTTGCTATATGTTGAGCTCTAAATCATTGATCTATTGTAACATTTGAGGAGAGGTTTTGATGTATGTTTATGGAGGGTGTTGCAAGGTTATGATTGATGTTGGTACAATGAATTTTCTTGTATGATTTTATGTCTAATTTCATGGTTTTATACTAGTATTACACGCCCTATAAGTGTTTGACAAAATGTAAAGATTCGGTTTCTTGAGGAGTTAAAGGTCCAAAGCATCAGATATGATATGATTGACTATATGATGATAAAAATGAGCTTATGTATATAATATATTTTATATAAAATATTGCATTAGACTATACCCGATCTAGGGGGACAAGAGCCCGGGTAACCGAGGTGGGGGTTTGTACTCATCAACCATATGAGGATTTTGTACCACACAACCACCAAGGGGTTTGTACCTTTAAAATCTAGATTAGTCTCTTTTACACATATGATATCTTATATGAATATGAGTTACTTAAGCATGTTTTACTTAAGCATTGATCACACATGTCATATTGTTATATTATTCTTATTGCTTATTGTTATGCATTTTAATTATGATGTCTATTTCTTGTTACATTGCATCCTGCATACTTAGTACATTTAAACATACTAACACGTACTCTTGCCTACATGTTATCACCATGTAAGAATCGGAGCCCAAGTTGATCACCCTTCTCCACATGGCTAGTTCGGTGCTACTCAAACTATTTGGTGAGTCCTCCATATCGGGAACTTTAGTCTATGCTCTCTTATTATGTATTGAGAGTCTTCTTTATGTTTTATTTGACTATAAGGGTGAGCTTGGTGGCTTTGTCTTGGCTCTTGCTCTTACCTATGTAGTAGAGGTAGTTGTTGGACATGTTATATATCTATGATATGAGTTTGACTTTTATCTCTTGACTATGATATTGTGCAAGCTTTTTCGTTAGTCCTTTTGTCCCTATGCTTCTGCAACCAATGATGTGTAATGATATGTGAAGAGGCTTGTTTGGGGTTTCTTTGGGTTCCCCATTAGCCGTGTCATGTCTAAGCCCTAGGCTTGAGTCATGAAAATAGGTCTCTTAGAATGTGTATTGACTATCGATAACATAATAGGGTTACCATAAAGAATAAGTATCCTCTCCCAAGAATTAATGATTTATTTAACCAACTTCAAGGGGCTAGTCACTTCTCTAAGATTGATCTTTGGTCCAGGTATCATCAAGTGAAGGTGAGGGAGTGTGGCATTCTCAAGATGGCCTTCTGGACTAGGTGTGTGCATTAGGAATTTGTGGTTATGTCTTTTGGGTTGACCAATGCACCAGCAATCTTCTATGAATAGGGTCTTTGAACCCTACCTTGATTTGTTTGTGGTGGTTCTCTGATAATATTTTGATATATTCTCATAGTGAAGAAGAGCACGTTGCTTATTTGAGGGTAGTGCTACAAAGATTGAGGGAACAGAACTTATGTGCTAAATATGAGAAGTGTGAATTTTTGTTGAATGAGGTGATCTTTCTAGGTCATGTGGTGTCGGGGGATGGTATTAAAGTGGATCCTAAAAAGATTGATGTGATTAGAAATTAGCCTAGACCATTGACCTCATCGGACATTAGAAGCTTTTTGGTCTTAGCGGATAACTACCGGAGATTTGTCAATGGGTTCTCTTCTATTGCTTTTCTTATGACTAAGTTAACCAAAAGAAAGCTAAGTTTGTGTGGACTGATAAGTGTGAACAGAGTTTCCAAACCTTGAAGGATAAGCTTGTCTCCGCTCGTATCTTGTCTCTACCGGAAGGGTTGAAAGGTTTTGTTGTGCATTGTGATGCCTCTTGGATTGGTTTGGGTTGTGTTTTGATGCAAAATGGTAAGGAGAAATCCTATTCGTCTAGCCAACTCAAAGTGTATGAAAAGAATTATCCCACTCATGATCTTAAATTAGCCGACATGGTATTTGCTTTGAAAATTTGGTGTCATTATTTGTATAGGGTGCAAGTTGATGCATTCACCGATCTTAAGAGTCTCCAATATGTGTTCACTCAAAAAAGATCTCAACTTGAGTCAACAAAGGTGGTAAAAGGTTCTAAAGAATTATGATATGAGTGTGCATTATCATCCCGATAAGGCTAATATTTTGGTGGATGCTTTGAGTAGGGTGTCTATGGGTAGCCTAGCTCATATTGATGGTGGGGGTAAAGAAGAAGCTAGGGACGTCCATCGGTTGGCTAGATAGCGGGTTAGGTTAGAAGAGGTCGATAATTGTGGCATTGTGGTTATTGATAGTTCAAAATCTTCCTTGGTTGATAAGGTAAAAGCAAAGCAAGATCTTAATCCCTCCTTGTTAGAATTGAAGGCCTTAGTGAAAGGGGGCAAGGTGGAGGTTTTCTCCCAAAGGGGAGATGGTGCCCTTAGGTACCATGGTAGGTTGTGTGTGCCTTGTGTTAATAACTTGAGAGAGATGATTCTTGATGAGGCTCATAATTCATCCTATTCTATTCACCCCAGTTCTACAAAGATGCATAGGGATTTGGGGGATGAGTTTTGGTGGGGAGGTATGAAGAAAGATATTGCCAAATTTGTAACCATGACAAGACCCCAAAAAGTGATTGAAAATGTGCCTTGGAAGCACACAGAATCATAATTTCCATATATTTCAAAATTTATGTAAGATATAAAAAATTTGACTTAATATTCTTGATCGGGGGGTCAAATTGAGTGGGAAATGGGTCTAACCCCGATTTTAGTGCAAAGAACTGCAATTTAGTTTTCCTAAAATTCACTTTACAGTGACGTTTTCACGCCCCCAAGGCATGATGCACCTAGGGCGCACCTCATATCATTTTGTGCGTTATTTTTCTTATTCAGTTCAAGAATTTTGGGTCATGGGCCTAAGTGTTCCCAAATGTGAAAATACCTATACTTAGCCATATTTCAATTTTATATCATACAAGACATTCTCCAATACTCTCTCAAACACTTGGACAAGTATTTCAGCCAATTCAAGTGTCCCAAACTCACTTTCAAATCTTAAGAAACTCATTAAAGCTTCAAGATCTAATTCTAATATAAGTGGAGCTTATTTATGCCATTAAGACCATCATTGGTCCACTACATCAAGCCAAGTTCAAAAGAATTTCCGTTGGCTAAGTTTTGCACAATTACCTGTACAATGGTCAACTTTAAAGGGGCATATCTCTTAGTACACAAAGAACTTAGTGTCTCACAACCAACCAAATTAAAGTTCTTTGAATTATCTTTCCAATGCACTTTGTTTTACCTTACTTAGAGTTTGGATGAAGAAGTTATGCCCATTTTCATAGATCTTGTATGTGCAGGGCTATATATGAGTTTTTGCCAAATTTCGCCTCATTAATGGCATTCCATAAATTCAGCCATTTCTATTGGCATTTTGGGAATTCTTATGCTATCTTAACACCTCCTAAAGTCCTAACCCGATTCCCAAAGATCCAATTCAGTCCTCCCAATTGGAATACACTCTCAAATTCTCTCAAGAGCCTCCATCAAAACCCCAATACAAATTCAAGAAAACTCAAGTGCAAGCTTTGGATTCCAAGACCCACTTCCAAATT
Source organism: Solanum sejunctum (assembly GCA_025642045.1). NCBI lineage: Eukaryota > Viridiplantae > Streptophyta > Magnoliopsida > Solanales > Solanaceae > Solanum > Solanum sejunctum. The sequence goes on from JAOTQJ010000083.1 coordinate 9,963,663, forward strand.
TAAAGTCTTTCACACTCAATTTCAAGAAATTCAAGGTCTAAGGTATGCGAGTTTCATTCATGGATACCTTTCACACATGAGGCCCAATCTTTAATTTCTATGAAAACCACATGTTTCTAAGTTGTGCTGCTTATGGGTATTATTCATAAGAGATCATGATGATATATTACATTGGGAATTTATGCAAGTTTTGTTGAAAATACATGATTACTCATTTTAAGTCCTTACCATGATATTATTTACCTATTATGATTATGCATGTTATAAGTTATGGAAGTATGATCTCTCTTGATATTTGATGAGAGTTTTCAATGTGTTTTGCAACATCGTATTACTAAGTATTGGTGGGCTATTTTACTTCATGTTTTCTTATATGATTTCACTCCTGAAATGTATGGTTTCATACTACTACTACACACCCACCAAGTATTTGATAAAATGTGCAATTATGATTTCTTTAGGAATTGAAGGTCCAATGTATGTCTTATAAGTTGAATAACTTTATGATGATGAGAAGAGTGTGTGTATATGATGATGATAGGAATGAATGTATATGATGATTAAAGGAATGTATGTATATGATATTATATCTATAGTGTTAGGGATGACCAAACCTCACTCGGGAGGTTGTAGGCCCAGGAAACCTTTTGAGGGGTTTGTACCTCGATTGGCTCACTCAGGAGGTTGTAGACCCATTCAATCTTGTAGGCGATTTGTACCCATCAACCTTGTTGGGGGGTTTGTATTCCATCAACTTCATAAAGGGGTTTGTACCTCATGCGACTCTCCAAGGAGGTGGTAGGCCTTGGATTGCACTAAGAATGGTCACTCCTTACACTTGTTTTATGTTCCATATATAATCATGATTTTACTTCATGTATCATTCATGCATGTTATATTGCTATTAGCTAATTCATTGCCTATGTTATGAATTTTGTTTATGGTGCTTATCACTTATTGCATTATATGCTACATACTTAGTATATTCAAATGTTTTAATGCATACTCTATGCCTAAATGATATTACCATGTGTGAACTAGAGCTCCTATTGATTCTCCTCCTTATGGCTAGACAAATTGTTCAAGTTAGCTTTTGCTGAGTCCTCAAGTCCAAGGACAATATTTATCTTCTTTCATGCTTATGTTTATACTATATCTTTTATATTTGGATTACCTAATGTCATTAGTATGAGGTTGACCCCGATTGCTTATCTTGGCCCTCACTAAGTTCTATGTGTAGGGGTGTTGTTGGACAAATATGTAAGGATGTCATGAGGTTGATTCTCTCTTAACTCTATTGAAGTTTTTATGAAATGAAGGTTTTCCCTTATCTCCTATGCCATTATTTCTACTCTTTTATTTTTTTTAATTGCTTCTGCGGCTGAGGATATATAATGATATGTTAAGAGGCTTATTTGGGGTTCCTTCGGATTCCTTGTGCACCCTGTCACATCTAGGCCCTAGTTTGGGTCGTGACAAACTTGGTATCAAAGCACTCGGATGTTAGGTCCTTGACCTCCATCACAAAACATAGATTAGAGTCACATTTATGGTGGAAAAGTGCACCACGACTATAAATAGGAGACTATGAGGTGTTTTAGAAAATATTTCTCTTCTTAATGATCTATACCATGCAATAGAGTTAGGTCCTCTCGGTCTTATTGCTAATTCCTAATCATTACATTTTAGGATATGTCTCAAGCTACTTGGGATGGTGATATATTGAATGGGAGGTTCGTAATGCTCTATGGGTTATGACCCAAGCAGTGACAAAATTGGCAACTAAACTCAATCAATAACTGAGTGCTCCCAAGACCTCAAATGGTAAGATGACAGGTAGTAAGGCCAAGAGGGCCCATGTTGAGGATTAGTTCCAAAGTCTCAAAGATAGAGGTGATCTTATATGTTCAACATGTGGTAAAGCTCATAGAGGCCCATGTTTAAAGGGCACCAATGCTTGTTTCAGTTGTCGTAGAGTGCGACATAAGAGGAAGAATTGCCTCCATAAATGCAATAAGAGTAAAGGGGTGACTCATCTTAGATGCCCAACATAAGAAAGGTAAGAAGGGGATCAGACACCCGATATTGCTACCGGTATGTTGAAATTTTCTTTAGCTTTGATGTGTTTTTATTGATGGGCCTGGGTGCCACTATTTCTTTTATGATTCTTTCTTGTTGCTAGTGGGCATCAGGTATGCCCCGAGTTGTTACGTGAATGTTTAGAGTCTACCCCTTTTGTTGAGTCATTGTTGTTAAAAAGTTCAAAGGTATTGTTTCATGTTCATATTATATTAGGTCTTGCTTTTTGACTTGTTGGGTTTCATGTGGTGGATTTTGATGTCATACTTGGGATGGATTAGTTGCATATATGTTGTGCCTCTTTTGATTATAGGACCCGTAGAGTTAGATTCCAATTCACTTATAAGCCCATCCCTGAGTGGGGTCTTGTAATGTGGTTGTGAAGGGGTAAGTTCATTTATTGTCTTAAGGTGCAATTGATCTCTACTTGTTGCATCTACCATCTTGTAAGAGTTAAGGGGTTGAACCTAAGTTTTTTCTATTGAGTTATTTTCGGTGATCAATGAATTAGTGAATGTCCTTTTCAATATTTTGAATTTTGGGTGGTGTCATTTAGTTTGACTTATGCACCAATAATGTTTGTAGCTCTCATGAATAGGGTCTTTAATCCCTATATTGTTAGGTTTGTGGTGGTCTCTAGTGATGAAGTATTGATTGATTTGGAGCTTGTGAACTATTTGAGGTAGTGTTGCAAATCTTTGGGAAAGAGGAGTTGTGTGCTAAGTATGAGAAGTGTGAATTTTTGTAAAAGAGGTCACCTTCTTAGGTCATATGGTGTTGGAGGATGGTATTAACATGGATCCTAAGAAAACAAATGTGATTAGAAATTGGCTTAGACCTTTGACTCCCTTAGATATTAGGAGTTTCTTGGGCTAAGCGGATTACTACCAGAGGTTTGTGAATAGTTCTCTTCTATTGATTCTCCCATGACTAAGTTGACCCAATATAAGCTATGTTTGTGTGAACCGTTGAGTGTGAGAAGAGTTTTTAAACCTTGAAGGATAAGTTTGTGTCTGCTCATATCTTGCCTCTGCCAAAAGGATTAGAAGGGTTCATTGTGTATTGTGATGCCGCCCGGATTGGTTTGGGTTGTGTGTTGAGGCAAAATGGTAAGGTGATAGCCTATGCTTTTAGACCACTTAAGATGCATGAGAAGGATTATCCTATCTATTCCTTAAAATGGTGTCATAGTATTTGCTTTAAGAATTTCACGTCGTTATTTGCTTAGGGTGCATGTTGAAGTGGTTACCAATCAAAAGAGTCTCCAATATGTGCTCACCTAGAGGATACTAGCTTGAGAAAAAGAAGGTGGTTAGAACTTTTTAAGGATTATGATATGAGTGTGCCCTATCATCCCGGTAAGACCAATGTTATTGTGGATACTTTGAGTAAGGTGTCCATGGGGAGCCTAGTTCATACTGATGGTGATAGCAAAGAGGTAACTAGGGAGGTCCACCGATTGGCTAGTTTGAGGGTTAGGTTGGAAGAGGTTGATAATGGTGGCATTGTGGTTGTTGATGGTTCAAAGTCTCCCTAGGTTGATGAGGTAAAAGGAAAGCAAAATCCTGATCCCTCCTTGTTAGAATTGAAGGCTTTGGTGAGCGTTGGCAAGGTAGAAGTTTTCTCCTAAGAAAGAGATGGTGCCCTTAGGTACCAAGGTAGGTTTGTGTGTGCCTAGTGTTGAAGGCTTGAGGAAGAGGGCTCTTAATGAGGCTAATAGTAGCTATTATTCTAGTATTAGTATGTCTCCTTTTGAGACTCCATATGGTGAACATTGTATATACCCAGTTTGGTTGTTTGAAGCAGGAGAAATGGCTTTGTTGGGTCCAAATCTGATTATGGAAGGCATGAAGAATTTGAGGTTGACTATGTAAAGGATGAAATAGCCCAAAGTCATCAAAAGTCCTATGTATTTGAGAGGAGAGAGGATTTTGAATTTAAAGTTGGTGATTCAGGCTATTTAAAGGTTTCACTCATAAAAGGTGTGGTTGTATTGGTAAAGAACAAATTGAGTTTACGGTTTGTATGTCCCTGTAGAGTGTTGAGGAGGATTTGTGTGGTTTCATACAATAGGAAGATTGCCTTTGGATATGCATATCGTTCATCCGATTCTTCATGCTCCTAGGTTGAGGAGATGAATTGGTGATTCAAGTGTTATAGGACTTTTTGAGGATTGTGGACATTGTGGAGGAAGAGTTGACCTATGAGAAGGTCCAGTGGAGAGGTTGTGTGAATATAAGTGAAGATTGATTAATAAGAGTGTGGTGTTCGTCAAGGCCATTTTTTAAAGAATCATGAAGTTGGAAGTGTAATTCGGGGAGTCGGAGCGGGCATGGAAGGCAATATCCATGCCTCTTTCATTCTATTCGAGCTTATGATAACAAATCCAGTCCTATTTATGATTTCAAGTCCTGAGTCTCAGCCCTCATGTCATTGAATACATTCATGTTTAAATTGACAAGTTCATCATGATTTTACACTTATGTTGAGGCTTTTGAAATGATGTTTAAGTTCATTATTGCATCTTTAGGTGGGTTGAGATATTAATATTTATGTCTCTCTAATACGTTTTTTTCGATATTCAAGGGACAAATGTTCCCAAAGGGGAGATATTGAAACGACAGCAAAAAGTGCCCAAGAATATGCCTCGAAAGCGTCCGGAATAGTAATTTCCATATATCTCAAAATCTATGTATGATATCATAAATCCAACTTCATATTCTTGATCAAGGGGTCAAATTGAGTGCGAAATAGGTCTAACTCAAATTTTAAAGCAAATGAATCACAATTTCATTTTCCTAAAATTCACTTTCCAGTGAGGTTATCATACCCAAGGCGCGACGCGCGAAGCATGCTCCTCAGATCATTTTGTGAGTTCTTTTTCTTGTTCAGTCCAAGACTTTTGGTTTGGGCCTATGTTTTCCCAAAGGAGTAAATACCTATACATAATCATATTTCTCTTTCATACGATACAAAACATTCCCCAATACTCTCTCAAAAACTTATATAAACATTTCACATAATTTAAGAGTCTAAAACTCACTTCTGAATCTCAAGAACTCACTAAAGCTTCATGATCTTGTTCAAATCTAACTCAAGCTTATTTACATCATTTAACACCATCGTGGGTTCCCCACATC
>JAOTQJ010000083.1:9968981-9985906 GCA_025642045.1 Solanum sejunctum
CTAAAGCTTCATGATCTTGTTCAAATCTAACTCAAGCTTATTTACATCATTTAACACCATCGTGGGTTCCCCACATCAAGTCAAGTTCTACGAAAATGCCATTAATGAGATGATTTACCTATTATGATTATCCATATTTTAAGTTATAGAACTATGATTCTCTTGATATTTGATGAGGATTTTCAATGTATTTTGCAATATGGTGTTACTACGTATTGGAGTGCTATTTTACTTCACGTTTTCTTGCATGATTTCACTGTTAAATTATATGGTTTCATACTAGCACTACACACCCACCGAGTGTTTGATAAAATATATGGTTATGATTTCTTAAGGAATTGAAGGTCCAATGCATGTCTTATGAATTGAGTGACTTTATGATGATGAGAGGAATGTGTGTATATGATGATAATAGGAATGCATGTATATGATGATGAAAGGAATGTATGTATATGATATTATCTCTATAGTGTTAGGGATGACGAAGCCTTACTTGAAAGGTTATAGGATCGAGTAACCTTGTTGAGAGGGTTGTACCTCAATCACTTTGCTCGGGAGGTGGTAGACCCGTGTAACCTTTTTGGGGATTTGTACCCATCAACCTTGTTGGGGGGTTTATACTCGATTAACCTTATTGGGGGGTTTGTACTCCATCAACCTCATGAAGGGGTTTGTACTTCATGTGCCTCTCCAAGGAGGCGTAAGCCTTAGATTGCACTAAGAATGGCTACTCCTTACACTTGTATTATGTTCTATCTATAAGCATGATTTTAATTCAAGTATCATTTATAGATGCTATATTAGTATAAGCTTATTTATTGCCTATGTTATGCATTTTGTTTATGGTGCTTATCAGTTGTTGCATAGCATCCTATATACTTAGTACATTCAAAGGTACTAATGCATACTCTATGCCTACATGATATTACCATGTTGGAACTGGAGCTCCTATTGATTCTCCTCCTTGTGGGTAGATGAATTATTGAAGTTAGCTTTTGGTGAGTCCTCATGTCCGAGGATAATATTTATCTTCTTCGATGCTTATGTTTAGACTATATCTCGTATATTTGGATTTCCTAATGTCATTAGTATGAGAGTGAGCCCGGTTGCTTGTCTTAGCCCCCACTAAGTTCTATGTTTATAGGTGGTGTTGTTCAAATATGTAAGGATGTTATGACTCTCTTGAAGTTTTTATGAAATGAAGGTTTCCCTTAGTCCCAATGCCCTTATTTCTACTCTTTTATTGGGTTTAATTGCTTTTGCGACCAAGATGAGTAATGATATTTTAAGAGGCTTGCTTGGGGTTTCTTCGGGTTCTCCATTCTGGAGTGTCACATCTAGGCCCTAGTTTGGGTCGTGACAATTCGATTGTCATAGTTGCCAATAAGTTAAAGTCGAACAGCAAAGGTTCGGTGGCCTAACCCAAGTCATAGAGATGCCTACTTGGAAGTGGGAGGAAATTAACATGGATTTTGCCATTTATTTGCCTAAGACTAGGAAGGCTTTTGATTCTATTTGGGTTGTGGTTGATAGTATGACAAAGTCAGCTTATTTCCTACTGGTTAAGACTACTTATGTTGCCATAGAGTATGCTAAATTGTGCACATTCATGAGTTGGTAAGGTTGCATGGGGTACCCTTGTCTATCATAACGGATCGTGGTGCACAATTAACTTCACACTTGTGAGGGTCCTTTCAAAGAAGTCTTGGAACCAAAGTAAAGCTTAGTACGACATTTTACCATCAAATGGATGGCCAAGCCGAAAGAACTATCCAAATTCTTGAGGATATACTTAGGACTTGCATTTTGGAGTTTAAGAGTAGTTGGGATGATCATCTTCCATTGATTGAGTTTGCTTACAACAGTTGCTATTATTCTAGCATCGATATATATCCTTTTGAGGCCCTCTATGGTAGACGTTATAGGTCATGGATTAGGTGATTTGAAGTTAGAAAAATGGCTTTGTTAGGTTCAGAACTGGTTATGGAGGCTATGGAGAAGATAAGGTTGATTAAAGGGCCATGCGGACTTGATGTCATCCCTAAGAAAGGTTGAAAATAGCCCAAAGTAGTGAAAAGTCCTATACTAATGTAAGCAGAAGAGAGCTTGAATTTAAAGTTGGTGATTGGGTCTATCAGAAGGTGTCACTCTCGAAGGGTGTGGTTCATTTTTGTAAGAAGGGTAAGTTAAGTAAGATTTCTTGGTCCTTATTAGGTGTTTAAGAGAATTTGTTAGGTGGCCTACGAGTTGGAGTTCCCTAGTGAAATGGACTTAGTTAATCTTGTTTTTCATGTATCTATGTTATGGAAATGTGTTAGTGATCCGAATGTTATTGTCCCATTGGATGTTGTGGGTGTTGTTGAAGACAACTTGACTTATAAAGAGGTTCTAGTAGAGATCTTAGATAGACTAGTAAAGAGGTTGAGGAACAAGGATGTGGCTTCCATTAAGGTCCTTCGGTGGAATCAACAAGTTGAAAGTGCTACATAGGTGGCCAAAGCGGACATGCAAAATCAATATCTCTATATCTTCCATTCCACTCAAGCCTAAGGTACTAATTCTAAGTGTTCTATATTATTTCATGTCTGATGTATCAACCCTATATGCCATATGTATGTATTCATGTTTACGTTGACAAAGTTCATGGTGACTTTTAACTTATGTTGAGATTTTAAAAATGGTGTTTTAAGTGTGTTGATGCATTGTTGTTGGAGTTAATTTCTTCATGATACTCTTCTTATATACTTTTTTTGACATTTAGGGACAAATGTTCCCAAGGAAAAGATATTGAAATGACCCTAAAAAGTGCTAAAAAGGTAAAGTGCTTGGAATCGTAATTTCCATATATCTCATAATCCGTGTGTATTATCAAAATTTGACATCATATTCTTGATTATGGGGCAAAACTGAGTGTGGAATGGGTCTAACCCTGATTTTAGAGCAATCAAATCACAATTTCAAAATCAAAAATTTTCCTTATCCAGTGTTGGTCCACGGCACTGGTACGACGTGGCTGGGGCACAGACCAGTGTTAAAAAGTTTCCAGTTTTGTTATTTTGTCCAAGGCTTTTTAGTCTTGGGTATAAGTTTTTCTATGCTTTCATATCATACTAGACATTCCTCAATACTCTCTCAAATACTTAGACAAATATTTCACCCCAAAATTCATCTGGATATTAAGGATTTCACTCAAGCCTCAAGTCTCCATATCCAATCTTCATCAAGAATTCGTCAAAGCCAAGTTATCTGGGTTTCAACCATTGGGTCCTTTCACCCATGGTTCCCAAGCTTCCTTGTTAAATAAATGTCATGTTTCTAAGTTGATTTACTTATGGGTCTTCTATTATGAATTTTACTATGAACTATGTTGGGATTTTGTAAAAGTGTGACTATTTTAGATAGTTTTGAGCTATGAATCTTTGATTTATCTTGAGATATGATGAAGGGTTTTGATGTATATTTTATGGTGGTGTTACCAAGTATTGGTGGGATGATTTACTTCAAGATTTCTTGCATGATTTTACTCTTTAATTGCATGATTCTACACTAGCATTGCACACTCACCAAGTGTTTGATAAAATGTCCGCTTTAGTGTTCTTGAGCTATTGATGTTCTATTACATGACCTATGACTTGACTTTATGATGATGAAAGGATGGTATAAATATGTTGATTTCATGAAAAGTATCTATAATGTTGGATGTTGATCAATTGCCTCGTTCGGGGGGTAGTAGGCCCAAACTACCATGTTGGGGGTATCTACATCAATTGCCTCGCTTGGGAAGTAGTAGGCCCATCCAACCATGTTGGGGGATTTGTATCTCTATTTCCTTGCTCGGGAGGTATAAACTATGTTTGGGGGTTTGTACCTCAATTGCTTCGCTCGGGAGGTAGTAGGCCCGTGTAACCACGTTGGGGTTTTGTATATCAATTGCCTCGCTAGGGAGTTAGTAGGCCCGTGCATCCATGTTGGGGCATTTGTATCTCAATTGCCTCGCTCGGGAGGTAGTAGGCCCGTGTAACCATGTTGAGGGGTTTGTACCTCAATCGCCTCGGCAAGGTAGTGGTAGGACTTAGTTACTAATGATGGTCTCTTCCTATATATGTAAAACGTTCTATGTAAGCATGTTTTACTACAAGCATCATCCATACTTTCCATATTGCTATATGCTCATTTATTGCCTAAAGATACAATTTTGATTATGTTGCCTTATATTGCCTATCTCTTGTTGTGCATCCTATATACTTAATAAATTCAAATGTACTAATGTATACTTTATGCCTACATGATGTTACAATGTAGGAACCAGAGCCCCACTTGATCATCATCATCCTCCACATGGCTAGTACAATCTCTCTCAAGCTAGTTGGTGAGTTCTCAACATCAGAGGACGTTGTGTTTTGATTTTATGTTATGCTAAGACTTTCTTTCCTTTATGGTATGCTTTGGCAATGAGGGTGAACTCGGTAGCTTGTCTTGTCCCCTGCTAAGTTCTATGTTTAGAGGTGTTGTTGGACAAGTTATGTAATGATGCTATGAGCTTGACTCCTTTGATTCTATTCATGTTTCATGATTTGAAAGATGTACCTTAGCCCAGTGTTCCCTTATTTCTACTCTTTTATTATTATTTAATTGCTTCCTCGACGAAGGATGTTTAATGATATGTTAAGAAGCTTGTTTAGGGTCTCTTCAGGTACCCCATTCATCATGTCACGTGTAGGCCCTAGGCTTGGGTCGTGACACAAGTACTCACATTTTCAACAACTTAAGCTTCAAAAGATGCCAAAATTCATATCTTTAACTTTTAAAACTCAAGATTTCAGTTCCAGCAATATAAATAGTTCAAAACAAGTCTAGAAAAACTTACAAAATGGGTAAGTAGTAATTTTCAAATATTACCTCAAAAATGACCAACAAGGTGATTACATTTCTCACTATATCTTTCATCATATGCTTTATGAACTTTTCCCATAAATATCCTATGCATACACAAGGTAGGTTATATGTAAATCAACTATCTGCCAGCCTATGACTCTCCTTCGCCTCTATAGCACCTCTATACTAGCTTTGATAACATTAAATAAAGAAGACGAAAGGATTATAGGTAAAGTACTATTCTCACAAAGAAAAACACACCTGAGATGGGATGGAAGCTAGTTCAATTCTAATTTAGGAGCTTCCTCATTTAATGGTTTAAGTGAGGGACCCAACACTCTGTCTAATGGCCCCATGTGTTTTTTCAACATACTGACATTTGGAATTTATAAAACATTATCCAACTCTTTTTCTTAAGTATCACCCTCAAAATCTTAATCCATCAATACTCTCTCAAAAGATCTTTTTTCTAACAAACTTCTAGCTGCCTCCTCTTCATGAAGCACAATTATTATAGATAGCTCCTCATAGATGGAAAATGACTTTAATGCCTCATAGACAACAAATACCATAACCTTATCGTGTGTCCTTGTTTTGAGCCTCCCAGTATCTAGATCAATCAACATCCCTCCTATTGCAGAATGGTCATCCAAAAATGAAAGGAACCTTCGGGTTAAGCATGAAGTCTAGGATGACAAAGTCCATGGGGAAGATAAAACATCCCACTTGGAATAGATCATCCTCAATAATATCATCTATCCTAGACAAAGAGTGATCTGCTAGTTGCAATAAAACTATGGTAAGCTTGGGGTCTCCTACATCCAAATTCTTGAACATAGAGTTCGGTATCAAGTTTATACTTGCACCTAGATGGCAAATCCCTTGTGCATTGATGCACTTGACAATTGTAACTTGTACTATTAAACTACTAGGATCTTTCAACTTGGTTGGAAGCTTAACCTTGTTCAAAATTATGGGATGTTTTGACTTAGAACTGATGGACTAGGGGCGTCAAGGCTATCCCTAAGGGTCCTCTCCCTTTTCTCGAACTATGTGCCAACATAGGAATGGAAACCATTACCGAAAAGATTAGGTTGTAAAGAATGGTTACATTTTGATATAATATGATATAATATGAAAATGGAAATCCTATTGAAAAGATGTGATCATAACGAAGATGACCATCTACCGAAATGACGAGGTTTGTAAGGTGTGATGTAGATTATACTTAGCAAGTAATCTACTCCTATCAATGTGATGACTTTATCAAAAAAATTTATGTAATAGCTCACATAATTTTTATTTGTCAGTTATAGTCCATCCCCACTATATATGAGTATTTGTGCATTTCATGCATCATTGTTTTCATGACATCTCGTATACTAACTCACTTACTATATTTCTCTTTCTATATTATATGTCCTTGTCATCCAACATTGAATGCAAGTTTGGTAGGTCATATGCATTGCATACCTGCATACTTAGTATATTCAAATGTACTAACGCATAATTTTTCCTACATGATTTAACCATGTAAGGACCGAGGAGTACATTCATCCACTGTACCACGTCTAGCGTGGATTTCATGGTGAGTTCTATCTTCGAAGGACAAACCACCATTCCTCTATCTATGGTATTTTACTTATTTTATTTACTTTGAGGGTAACCCTAGGATATGTCTTGGCCCCCGTCTTATGTTATGACTAGAGGCAATATTGGACATATTGTAAACCCTTTTTTGATAATATGTTAAGTGTTATGATTGGAGGTTATAATTATCGTTTCGCTACCTATTAGTTATCGTTCTGTGATTTGGTTATGAGCTTCATGATATGGTTATATGCATGATGTGGAAGATCCTAAGTCCCAAAATACCCCAATAGAGTGAGTCATACTTACTTGCCCCTTAGTATTTATATGATACGAGCTTGATGAAATCATGTTACTCCCATTCCTATGACATCTCGATAGCAAGAGTCCTATTCTCCCATCCCTTAGAATTATGTATTTACATTTTGATTACGCTTCTGAATTGATGATGTGAATATGGATACTTGGAAGCTTATTTAGGGACTCTCGATTTCCCATTAACCATGTTACTCCTCGGCCTGAGGTCCAGGTCATGATAAGCTTGGTATTAAAGTACTAGGTTTGTAAATGATCCTCAGAATCCAATATGCCACATCAAGTAGAGTTTTATTCATGGGTGTGAAGTACACCATTCCTATAAGTGGGAGGCTACAATGACATTCTAGGAATTATCTCACTTCTTCATGTCTTATGTTATGATATGGTTCATATGTTGGTTTCCTTATCTTGATGTTGTCATTAGAAGATGGCAAAGAGGAACAGCTTTCCCACTAAAATCGGCCCCGACCAATGAGGGTCAATCACCTCAAGGGCCAATAGAAGATCCTATCTCTAATGGTGAATTCCATATGGCTTTTGCCATGCTTTCCCAAGTGGTGACTTCTCAGACTAGGCAGGCTAATCTTCCTATAGATCCCACCCCAGCTTTTAGGGTGAGAGAACTTACCCAGATGAATCCTCTGGAATTTTATGGGCCAAAGGGTAACGAGGATGCTCAAAAGTTCATTGATTAGCTCACTAAGGTGTTAAATGTTATGGGAGTCACTTCAGAAGAGAAAGTTGAGTTGGATGCCTATCAGTTAAAAGATATGGATTAGGTATGGTACACCCAACAGTCGATGGACAGGGTTTATGGTAATGTTGTTAATTAGGAGGAATTCAATTTGGCCTTTCTGGATCGTTTCTTCCCACTTGAGCTTAGAGAAGCCAAGATGACTGAGTTTATCAACCTCAAATAGGGTGGCATGAGTGTGAGGGACTATGCCTTCAAGTTCACTAAACTCTCGAAGTATGCTCCTATACTTGTGGCTGACCCCGTGCAAGAATGCACAAGTTCATTTCTGATATCTCTGATTTGGTGGTGAAAGAATGTCGTACGACCATGTTAATCTAGAAGTTAGACATCTCCAAGCTCATGGTATATACAAAGCAAATTGAAGGGGAAAAACTCAAGGACAGGAGAGTACATAATCCTAATAGAGCCCGATATGATGCTGGGTTCTCCAACTCCAAGGGTAATGGTTTTGGTCATTTCCAACAAGGCTAAGCTTCTATTGCTAGAGTTGCTAATGCTAGGTTGTATCCTCTTGAGGCACCGATTTATAGTAGACCATCATATCCTCGATGTGACAAATATGGGTAGAATCACACAGGTACTTGTTAGACGGAGTTGGGTGCGTGCTTTGGTTATGGTGACAAGAATCACAAGGTTGCTGATTGTCTTAATAATAATCGAAGAGTCCATGGTCAAGTGACTCGAAGTGAGAAGAGCAATCTAAGAGCTCCACAACGTGTTTCTCCGAGAAATAATGGGTTTTATACCCTTCATACTCACCAGGAGATTGAGGAGGCTCCAGATGTTGTGACTGTTATATTAAAAGTCTTTGATTTTGATGCTTATGCTTTGCTTGATCCAGTTACAAATTTATCTTTTGTGACTCCTTTGTTAGCTATCAAGTTTGGTTTAAGCCGTAAAATTTCAAAGGATCCCTTTTCAGTTTATACTCCCATAGGTGAATATGTCATTGCTGATAGAGTTTATCATGTTGTCATATCTCTGTATTGCATAAAGTTTTCTACTGTGACCTTGCTAAACTTGACATGTTTGAATTTGATGTGATTCTCCGGATAGATTAGTTTCATTTATCATATGCATATATAGATTGTAGAATTCAAAAGGTTAAGTTCCATATTTTGGATGAACCATTTCTCAAATGGAAAGGTAGTGACTCCGCTATTAAATATTAGTTTATTTCCTACCTTAAGGCCCAAAAGATGATCTCTAAGGGGTGTATTTATCATATTTTGAGTGTCAAGAATTTGGAGTCGGAGTCTCCACTCTTGAATCAGTCCTGGTGGTGAATGAGTTTCCAGATGTATTCCCCGAAGACTTACCTGGTATTCCTCCTAAAAGGAAAGTAGACTTTTGCATAGATCTTCTCCCGAATACTCAACCTATCTCTATTCCTCCTTATCATATGGCACTAGTTGACTTGATGATCAATTGAAGGATTTATTGGAGAAAGGTTTTATTAGGACAAGTATATATCCATCGGGTGCTCTAGTTTGATTTATAAGAAAGAAAGATGGATCTCTTTGGATGTGCATCGATTATAGGCAATTGAATAAGGTAACCATCAAGAATAAGTACCCTTTGCCTAGGATCAATGACTTGTTTAATCAACTTCTAGGGGCTACCCATTTTTCAAAGTTTGACCTTCTTGCCGGTTATCATTAGTTGAAACTTAAGGAGTATGATATTCCCAAGATGGCTTTTTGAACTAGGTATGGGCACTTTTAATTTGTGGACATCTAGCTTTTCTTGGTCATGTGGTGTTCGGTGATAATATTAAGGTTGATCCGAAGAAGACTGAGGCCCTGAAGAATCTGCCTAGACCATCGACTCCTTCAGATATTCAGAGTTTTCTAGGGTTGGCTGGCTATTATAGGAGCTTTATTAAAGGGTTCTCATCTATTTCATCTTTGTTTACTAAGTTGACCCAAAAGAAGGCTAAATTTGTGTGGTCGGAGGAATGTCAGAAGAGTTTTTAGACTTTGAAGGATCGGCTTACATCGTCTTCTATTTTGAATTTATTGGATGGCTTAGATGGGTTCATGGTGTATTGTGATGCTTCTTAGATTGGGTTGAGTTGTGCGCTTATGCAACATGGTAAGGTGAACACTTATACATCTGGACAATTAAAGGTACATAAGCATAATCACCTGACTCGTGATCTTCAGTCAACGTTAATAGTGTTTGCTTTGAAAATTTGAAGACACTATTTTTATGTTGTGGATGTTGATGTCTTCACTAATTACAAGAGTTTGCAATATTTGTTCACTCAAATGGATGTTAGCTTGAGGCAAAGGAGGTGGTTGGAACTCCTTAAGGACTACGACATCAGTGTACAATATCATCCTGTTAAGGTGAATATTGTAGTCAATGCTCTTAGTAAGTTATCTATGGGGAGTGTGGATCATGTTGAGGAAGCGAAGAAGGAGTTGGAAAATAAGTTCACCGACTAGCTAGATTGGGTGTTAGGTTGGCCGACTCTAATGACGGGTGGTATTCATGTTACAAATGGGGCCGAATCTTTAGTGGTTATTGATGTAAAAGCTAAGCAAGATCTAGATCTATCATTGGTTGAATTGAAGAAATTATTTTCCAGAAAGAAAATAAAGGTGTTCTCCAAGGGGGAGATGGTATGCTTCGGTATTAAGATCGATTATGCATTCCGGATTTGGATGGTGTTGGGAGGGTGATCATGAGTAAAGCCCATAACTATCATTATTCTATTCATCCAGAATCTACTAAGATGTATCGATATTTGAGGGAGGTGTATTGGTGGCATGGTATGAAGAAGGTTATAGCTAAGTTTATATCTGAATGCCCTAATTGTCAACAAATGAAGGTAGAGCATCAAAGGCCTAGTGGTTTGACTCAAGTCATTAAGATCCCTACATAAAATTTGGAAGATGTAAACATGTATTTTGTGGTTGCTTTGCCTTGGACCTAAAGGAAATTTGACTCTATTTAGGTTATCATGGATCGGATGACTAAGTTGGCTCACTTTGTACCGGTCAAGACTACTTTTGGTGCTGAACATTATGCAAAATTGTACATCCAAGAGTTGCTAAGTTTGCATGCTATGCTTAGGTCTATCAAATTGGATCGTGGTACCTAATTTACTACTCACTTTTAGAGATTATTTCAAAGAGGGCTTGGTACTAAGTTAAAGTTAAGCACTACCTTGCATCCTCAAACCGATGGATAAGCCAAGAGGACAATTCAAACATTAGAGGAATTGTTTAGGTCTTGTGCATTGGAGTTCAAAGGAACTTGGAATGACCATCTTCCATTTATCGAGTTTGCTTATAATAATAGCTTTCATGCTAGCATTTATAAGGCTCCTTTTATGGCCTTGTATGGTGGAAGATGTAGGTCACTGGTGGGATGCTTTCAGTTGGGAGAAATGGCTTTAATTGGCCCAAATATGGTAATGGAGGCTATGGAGAAGTTGAAGTTGATTAGAGAAAGGTTAAAGACGGTCCAAAGTTCCCAAGAGTCCTATTTGGATATTAGGAATAGGGACCGTGAGTTTTATATTAGTGATTGAGTGTATGTAAAGGTATCTACTATGAAGGGTGTAATGCGTTTTGGCAAAAAGGGCAAGCTAAGTCCCCAGTATATAGTCCCTTATAATATTGTTGAGCGAATTGAAAATGTGGCTTATAAGTTGGAGTTGCCTATGGATTTGGGCTCTATTCACCCGGTCTTCCATGTGTCTAGGTTAATGAAGTTGGTTCATTATCGTAGTACTATTGTGTCTTTGGAAGGTTTTGAGGTATAGGAGAACTGATCTTACGAGTAAGTTTTAGTGGACATTTTGGATAGGCAACTGAAGTGTATTCTTAAAAAGGATGTGACTTTGGTTAAGGTGCTTTGGAGAAATCAACATGTGGAGAGTACCACATTGGAGGCAGAGTTGGACATGATGAAATGATATCCCCATTTTTTCCAATCTACTCAAGCTTAAGGTATTAGGTTCTTCTTTTCTATGTGGTCCTAACTCTTTCATTCTTGAGTTTCATGACATGACATGCATACATGTGCACCAAAATGATTTCTATGATGTTTTGAAAGATTTGAATGCATTTTCATGCAAATGTTAATGTCCTTATAATTTTCACTTAATGGAAATGTATTGTTCTGCTGATTTAAAGTTTCATGTTCTAAGTTAAGCCCTTCAAGACTTTTTCTTGGTCATTCGAGGATAAATGTTCCCAAGAGGGAGATGATGTAAGGACCCCGACATTGTACAACTTTATTGGAGCTTGAAATTTTGGATTTCGGGGAGTTTTTTACTAAGGTGACACTCCATGGAAGCTCTCATGGTCTGTGTGAGGTCACACGGCTCATGTGGAGCCTCTATGAAGTGACCCTTGCCTCAAGAGTATGTTTGGCCTTTAAACGTGATGACTTAAACTAAAGCACGCCACACATAGACCACTCATGGTCTATGTGACACCTTATGGACTGTGTCGTTGGTTGTGTGGTCGCCTTGGCTTGAAATCCTACAATTTTGGGACCAAGTATGGTGGCACGGCCAAGTTCACGACCCGTGTGGAGTGATACTGCTTGTATGGCCTTCTGGAGTAAAATTCTTCTAAATATGGAATCACTGCCTCATAACTTATCATGAAATTTTTCTAAGGGGAGGGGTACGGGCAGTTTCACGGCCCATGTGGCCTTACACGGCCCGTGTGGCTTCCATGGAAGTGATTTTTTTGAAAAAAGTTCTAAGTATGGGATTACCATTTCGGTCCTTCATCAAGTATAATTTTTTTAAGTGTTGGTTCAAAGACAAGTATATGGTTCGTGTGATGTGTCACAGACCATATAATCCTCCTTGAAATGTCGACTTTCAATTTTTCAACTCATTTCATTAATGGTGTTTTCGTAATAATGATTTATTCTAAGGATTTTGTGTGACTTCCTATGCTACCTAAAGACTTCGTAATGATCTAAACTCTATTCCTCTCATTCAAATTCATTCCTCACATTAGAAATTCTCTCAAGTGTCTTTCAAAGAACTCTTGTGGGTTTTAAGCTTGAAAATCAAGGAAGGGCTCTTTCTTCACCAAATTTCTTCTTGAATCTTCTCTATTAGCTAAGGTGTGTGGGTTTGATTCTTGGTCCCTTTCAACCAAGAAGACCCAAAAACCTTTTCTTGAATTTTCATGAATTTTAGCTTAATTTAAATATGAGTTTTAAATGTTATGATTCATTAAATTCAATTGATGTATGAGATATATTTATTTATTAATTTTAAAGTGAATTAAGCCCTAATATGATGAAATGCATTAAAGTTATTAATCTATGAAAGTGCATATCCCCATTAAAGCTTTATTTGTGCATGGATAATCTATACTATAATTTAAATGTGAATTTTACTAACGTATTTACTTGAATTTCATAATATATTGTTGATTTAAGTTTGAATCTCTCTTATCCTAATATCATCTCATTCATAGCATATGCATTCGTAATCATTGGATTTATGAAAATCATAAAGTGGGTTAAACCTAATTACCTATATGTAAATAATTTTGATAAGATACTGATTATGACAAGAATGTGATCACATAAATGTCTATTGTTATTGGCTTTTTGAGCATGTTGGGTGGTTGTACCATATTGTCATATGCATGAGCTTTTCCGATGCATGAGTATCGTGATTATGAATTATGATTTAGCCTTTTAACCCAAGTACAAATTCTTATGAAAGGGTTTGGCCTTTGAGCCTAAATGTGCATTGAAAGGATTAGAAATAACTATTGCCTTTATTGAAAGCACATATATGTATATGTATTCTCGTGGGATATTTTAACTTAGCATCGATAGACTGCGTGTGTCAGCTCTATCCCCAAGGGTCCTCTCCCTTTCCTTGAAATATATGCCAACATTGGAATAAATGTCATTACTGAAAAGACTGGGTCGTAAGGAATGTTTACATTTTGATATATTTTGATATGATATGATATGATATGATAATGGAAATCCTTCTGAAAATATGAGATCGTAAGGAAGGTGACAACAACAATAATAACAACAATATACCCAGTGAAATTCCATAAGTGGAGTTTGGGAAGGGTAGAATATACGCAGACCTTACCACTACCTCATAAAAATGACGAGGTTCGTAAGGTGTGATATAGATTACCCTAGGCAAGTAATCTTATCCTATCAAAGGGATGTCTTTATCGGACTAATACATGTAATTGCTCATATGAGGTTGATTTACCGGTTACGCTTCATCCCCACTATATATGAGTATTTATGCATTTCATGCATCATTAGTTTCATGGCATCTCGTATATAACTCACTTGCTATTTGCCTTTTTCTATGTTATGTGTCCTTGTCATCAAACATTGAATGCAGGTTTGGTAAGCCATATGCACTTTATGCCCACATACTTAGTATATTCAAACGTACTTACACATACTTTTTTCTACATGATCTAACCATATAGGGATGGAGGACTACGTTCATCTTCAGTACGACATTTGGCTTGGATCTCAAGTTTTCCTTGTTGTAGTGAGTCCTATCTTCCAAGGAAAAATCACCATTCCTCCATCTATGGTGTTTTAATTATTTTATTTAGTTTGAGGATGAACCATTTTATTTAATTTGAGGGTAATCCTTAGATATGTCTTGGACCCCGTCCTATCTTATGATTAGAGGTGATGTTGGACATCTTGTAAACTCCTTTACGATTATATGCTAAGTGCTATGATTGGAGGTTATGATTATGGCTTTGGCTACCTATTGGTTATTGTTATATGATTTGGTTATGAGCTTTATGATATGATTATATGCATGATAAGGAAGATCCTAAAACCCAAAATACCCCCATAGAGTGAGTCATACTTACCCGCCCCTTAGTATTTATGTGTTACATGCTTGATAATTTCACGTTACTCACATTTCCTATGACATCCCCATAGCGTGAGTCCTATTCTTCCATCCCTTAGAATTGTGAGTTTATATTTTGACTACGCTTCCGAACCAATGATATGAATATGTATACTTGGATATTTTTTGGGGACTCTTGGGTTCCCATTTGCTATGTCACTCCTAGGTCGTAGGTTCGGGTCGTGACATCAACATTGTGGAAATATTTGCATTTAGGGCCTTGATAGCATCAACTTCCAATACCCTTGCTTGCTTTGGCATAACCTGCATTAAATTAAGTGCATAAGCTCATCATAGGTCTTCTCTAAAACCTTACAACTTGTAGCTGAATCAAGAAAAACTTTGGTGTTCGGTCCCAACACTTCAATAAAGATATGGACCGACACTTCGTTTGCTTGATGATGGCAAGGACAACTAATAAGTAGAGATTTAAACCTATCCCAGGCTTGGTAAAAATTCTCTTAAGGCTTTTGTATGAAACATATGTTTTCGCTTCTCAATTTTTTAGCCTTCCCTGAAGGAAAGAACCTAATTAGAAACTAGAAATCATCATAAGAAGTGATTATTAAGTATGGTGGTTGCAACTTAAGCTACCTATTTTCTTTCCCCAATAGAGAAAAGGAAAACAAAGTTAAACTCACATAGTTTGGTGGCACTTCCATTGGTCTATATGTATCATTGATCTCCAAAAAGTTTTGTAGATGACCTTGGGAATCTTCATGTGACAATTCTATTAACTGCCTATTAGTGGACAAGAGCTACACCATATTCTGCTTGGGTTTGAATCTGCCCCTAGTAGGCGCTTTCTTAATATTGTTGGTAACATTTGTAGCATGGGGGATTGCCATGTCATGAATTATTATAGCTTCCATCTCAATAGCTCAGCTTGGTTAACCACCTGAATTTCTACTTTGTTGGTGAGAGTTTGATTCCCTACATTGTAACCCCCCTTTCCATTTCCCCTTCCCCTAATTCTAATTTTTTTTTTAAAAAAAAAAAAGCCTCCATATTCACAGGAACCTTCTTAGGTAAAATATTCCTCTTGATTAAGATCCAGGTTGATTCGTGGTACAGGACAATACAAGGTCGTTCTTCCTCTTTGTTGATGAAAGAATTTTCTTGACTCTACCAGCTGCTCTATGGTTTTCCCACTCCAGTCTAGTTTGTTGTTTAAGGATATCTACAAGATATCACAACTAAGAATAAGTTGTGAACACTAGCAAAAACAAATAATGTTACTTTGAAAAGTACTAGCTTCTAAATTTAATGTCCTTGCAACTATGCCAAGAACATGCTTCTACTAAAGCACATGCAACTCTACAGTCTCATAAGTAGGATAATGACTCTTTCTAAAGCTGGATTATAGAACCCAAAGGACAATCAAGTCTTTTATTACTTTTCAATGCAACAAACTAATTGTGGATAGACCCTAATAGCAGTTGTCGCCTACTTCACTAAGTTGTGGTTCTAAAAAGAAGATAGAAAATTATATATATAAAAAAACTACTTTCCAAGCAGTTAAATGATTTATCAGGAAACTTATCATATTAAAATGAATTCAAAGGACGCAACATACAAAGATGTATGTCTTAATACTCTTTACTTTGGCATCCAAAGAGATATTAAGTTATTTCATTACAGAGTTGATATTACAATCATGGTCTTTTGATCTCTAGTTACCTACCTTTGTTTACAGTCTAACTATCTCATTGATCGGGGATAGATGTAAACCAACAAAATTGTGTTTAAGTTGTCAGTTATTTTAGTAACTAAATATGGTGTATAGGTATGTGTCACTTGCATACTTCACAGAATCATTCTAAATTCTCCTAGAACAAACATATTCCTGACATTCCTCGTTCTATCTCCTAACCATCTTTCGCTGTAGATAACCTTGGAAGCTTCATATGGCAATTCTATTAACTGCCTATTAGTGTACAAGAGCTACACCATATTTTGCTTGGGTTTGAATCTGCCCCTAGTAGGCGCTTTCTTAATATTGTTGGTAACATTTGTAGCATGTGGGATTGCCATGTCATGAATTATTCTAGACTCCATCTTAATAGCTCTGTTTGGTTAACCACCTGAATTTCTACTTTGTTGGTGAGAGTTTGATTCCCTACATTTTAATCCCCCTTTCCATTTCCCCTTCCCCTAATTTCAATTTTTTTTTAAAAAAAAAAAACTCCATATTCACAGGAACCTTCTTAGGTAAAAGATTCCTCTTGATTAAACTCCAGGTTGATTCGTGGTACAGGACAATACAAGGTCATTCTTCCTCTTTGTTGATGAAAGAATCTTCTTGACTCTGCCAACTGCTCTATGGTTTTCCCACTCTAGTCTAGTTTGTTGTTTAAGGATATCTACAAGAGATCACAACTAAGAATAAGTTGTGAACACTAGCAAAAACAAATAATGTTACTTTGAAAAGTACTAGCTTCTAAATTTAATGTCCTTGCAACTATGCCAAGAACATGCTTCTAC
>JAOTQJ010000083.1:9986006-10009421 GCA_025642045.1 Solanum sejunctum
AAGAGATATTAAGTTATTTCATTACAGAGTTGATATTACAATCATGGTCTTTTGATCTCTAGTTACCTACCTTTGTTCACAGTCTAACTATCTCATTGATTGGGGATAGATGTAAACCAACAAAACTGTGTTTAATTTATCAGCTATTTTAGTAACTAAATATGGTGTATAGGTATGTGTCACTTGTATACTTTACAGAATCATTCTAAATTCTCCTAGAAAAAACATATTCCTGACATTCCTCGTTCTATCTCCTAACCATCTTTCGAGTTCAAGGCAGACAATAAATTTATCTTAATATTGGCAAGACATTAAAATGGTAAAGTTACAATGTATGATAAATTAAAAACAACAATCCATCTTCAAATAAAATAAAGCAATATTAAACCATAATCGCGTGATTAAAACCACAGAATAGGAAAACTTAGCCACTCATTGTTTACATCACAAGACAATTACGTTGATGAGCATTCAATGAGTAGGAATTAAGAAATAAAGTAAGAAATAATAACCCTAATACTCGTTCTTGGTTGTATCAAGTACCATTCCTGATGAAAGACTTGACGGCTAATAATAAAATACAAGTGTCCTATTTAAAGTTCAGAAAAATCAGAAAAATTAAAAAATGGCACTTATGTCTGTGACGCGGACTTGCTTGATCCATGCATGTTTCGGCCGTTTGCAACATCCCAACCAACTTTGGCTTGTGATCAAACAAATTCACGATGCAAACTGTGCTCATTTATGTATATTTTTGCAATTCTGCAGGTCTCAACAGATTCTTGCATTGCATCAACTGCCTCCATGACATGGAGGTGTTGCTTTTCTGTGCTGCATCTTCAAAGCTGAATTTTTCCGCTCCATTTTTATTCAATGCTGTGATGAATCCTTTTTGAGGTCTCATCTTCTTTTTTAAGCCATGAAAAATACCATATTCGGAAACACAAAATTGACTCTATAAAATTAAGAAATTTATTGTCCAACTACACTATAAATATGGGTTAGTTTTGCTATTAGGAACATAAATACGCCTAATATCAGCCATCACATTCATCATCAATATCAGTCGTTTGAGATTTAACTATTCTGAAATGAGTTTTACACCTTCAATAGTCTTTAAGATTTTCCTATCCTTGCCCATGGTTACTGAAAATTCCTTGAGCCTTTGTGCTGAAGGCTTTTGTGTAGTGCTTAACTATAATTTAGATGCTTCTAGTACTTTATTGTGGATGAGTCCATTGGTTTCATCAATGATGAGACTCATTTGTATCTAAGAATTTAGCGTCTTTCTTTGATAAAATTTCTCAGCCAAGTTTGTCACTACAAATGTGACTTAATAAAATAAATCAACCTTTCATGCCATATAGTTGCAGATTTTTTTAAAAAAAAATTAATGAAGCTTCATATCTTATATTCCTACTAACTGACGCACCCATAAATCTTAATGAGCTTCATCTACAACCTGTATTTCCCTCGTCACTCTGCTTTCCTTTTCTTTAAATTGTTGTTCCTAAAAAATCCATCTCACATTCTTTACATCTTAATTCAAATGTATTATTTTGAATTCCCTGAGAAATGAGCATTTGAAGTAAGATGTGGGGAATTTAAGATGAATTTATTTTGAAAATTCAATTTTAAAGGAAACTAGAGAAGCTACCTGGATCGGAGGGAAATACAATTTTAGATGACATGTATTTTTAATTTTTGGTGAGTATGCTGGTTATAAGATATTAGCTTCTTTAATTTTTATTATTTTGTACATGCGTACATGATATAAAATATAATTTTAATTATGTAATTATGTTGTTATGTTATATTTTTTTTAATAACAAATTTAGATAAGTGATTTTACAAGAGAAAAAACTGAGGTGAGTGATTTTATTTAAACAAATAAAAATTGAATGACTTTTTTAAACGATTTGTTTCATAGTTAAGTGACTGTATTTAATTAGGTATAATACAATATAGGGAAAGAAGAAAATTGTGATAAATATTCAGATGGTTATTATAACTAAGCGTGGGGACTCTTAACCATAGAATTGCTACAACAGATGCCAACCAACAACTCACAACTAGATTCAACCAATTCCTCAAGATCTATCTTCATTTCTTCTACAATATTTTCTAAATATTTAGAATTTTATACATGTAAATCATGAAACTTATATTTATTTTATTTGGAGGATTGCTGATGAAGCGTAGCGTCACATAAACATCAAAGGTAGATATTGTCTCTTTTTCCAAATCAATGTTATAAATTTGAATTATGCGATGCTATTTCATGATTCAGGGAACAAATTTATCAAGCAACAAAATGGCAAGACGTCGTCCGTTACACACTTGTGTAGCATCAGTATTTGCAATGATCCACATTGCGTGCAGAAAAATAGATGATTTTAATGGACCTATGGGGTCAATAACAAATAAAATAGGAATAGGTATGAGTTATATAATGCCAATTGTATACACAATGCAATTTCAGTGGTTATCAATCCTGTCTTTTATAGACAAATGTTTTCTTACGTCAGAAATAGTGATTGAAAAGTTTTTTCCAGCATCGTCTAGATTGTTTGATAAGATTGATGAGCTAACTTATCTAGCTGAAACTCTACCGGAAAAATTTGATGATATAATGGAAAAGCTTCCTACGATTATTCATCAGGTGCCATTGCTTGACTGGGCACTGGTTCATCTTATAGCCTGGTTGAATTTCTTGATTTTATTTTTGACTCATTGGGGATCCAAGATGGCTAGGGAGAAAGAGATAATGATTGATGTTGATCACAATGATCGAGAATCCATTACAAAAGATGTTACACCTAACTCTGATGCTTCAAATGAAAAATCAGAAGCAATAAGCCCTGCAACTTCATCAACCTGTGATCTATTTGAAGACGCAATTTCAACTCCAATACTTGGTTCTCCAACTGGTATTGAAATGGCTAATAAAGATCATTTTTGCAAGTTTAGCTACAAGGAGATGCTAGAGAAAGGCTCTGAAGAAAAGAAAGAGGAGAAAGTCTGAATAGTTTAAGCGGCCAAAATTGCAACTTTCTATCACAATCTAAGTTGGCACATGCATGAAATGAAATGAAAATATTATATTTTAGAAATAATCTTATTTCAATTTTAGTACGACACAGACTTGTATAATCATGAAAAGAAATTATATAAGCTAAGCCAATTTTTAAGTAGGATAGCCTTTATGTAATTTAAGGTAGAGTTATATTTTCCTTCTTATTCAACAAAAGGAAAGTTAAAGATGATTGTTTTTTTCTTTTTTCCAATCTTACAATTTCTTTGTAAGTGAGGATGCAATTTCTCTCTGTCTCTTACCATCTAAAACAATTGTATTTCTCACTTTCTCCCCATCAATAAATACCTACTTTTTACTAAATTTTATTTCAAATTACTACTCCATCCATTCTTACTTAGTTGGCAAAAAATTTTCTAATTTAGTTTTTACTTTTACTTATCATTTTTGATAAATAGACAAAATTATTTTTCCTATTATACCTTCAATTTATTAATTGAATGAAGGAATTATTTGAAATGGGACTGCCCCATTTTTAGTAAGGTAGAATCCCCTCTTTCGTAGATGCAAGTGGTCATTTGAATCAACTTATCTTTCATTGAACTTTTCTTTTAAGTGGTTTTTAAATTTTGAAAGTGTTTTTGAAAATTTTTTTAAATGATTTTTAAATTTTGAAAGTGTTTTTGAAAAAATATAAATAATGTCAGAAGCCAAAAACTAGCAATTGCCAACTTATGATTTTTAGTTTTAATTAATATGTCATATAAAGAAAAAATTAATCCAAACACCCTCTAAAAATGCAAATGATCTATCATCTTCAATTTCAATAACTTCTATCAATCCTAAGTCGGCCTATAAAAATACTATTGACTAAATAGGATCATAAATCATCATTATTACAAGAGACATACTAGCCTATTTTCACATTGTTGGAATAACAATTAAAAGTTGAGTAGAAATTACAAGTCATTTAGAATTTATTATATTTGATATTTATTTAATTCATGTCCAGTCAGAATTTGTTTATCCCAATTCACATAAAAATACATTTTATAGTCCTAGTTTGATGTAGTTTCATACTTTTATAAATAAGGATGTTCCTAGTTATTTTTTATGGACAGAACTAGAGAGAACTTTTAGTGAGATTCAGGAGTTTTGTATTTATAAATAAATATTTGGTATAATTATAGTATACAGTCATTTATCAAAATAATTATTAAAAGAAATAGTCATTTGTTGTATAAGTATCTCTAGTCAGTATATATTTCATGTATAGTTAAGCTACACTAAAATTTTAATTTATCATTATATATATTCAATATATAGCTCATACAAAGTAATCTATATTATCTAGTCATTGTATACTTTTTATAACTTCAAGCAAGCTATAATGTATAGTCACTATATACTTCATTTTTTATTATATATTTTAAGTAAATAAAATATAGTTATATTTGTTTTAAATTAATTAACTTATTGTATAAATTTGAAATTATCTCTAAATATTTTTAATCAAATTGGTATCAAAGGTTCTACTATCATGGTAGAGACATAATGAGTTTTCTCTGTCGGCAGATGGCAAGGACCCATATATGTCGTTTGCCTAGCAAGTGATATAAGGGACTGACTTCCTCAATCCGTGATGACACCTATCTCACAGCTAAAAAGACTTTCGTCGATAAAAGTTGAAGACTGTCTTAGATTGAAAATAAGAAAAGCCAAGAATATCTACCCCGCATGCTCCAACAGGCCCTAAGTGTAAGGCCTCGTAGGTTATAGGATTAGAACCTTGAAGAAATGTAGGATTTGGGTCTATTCCAAGTAGTACAGCCTATATACGGCTTGTGGTTCGAATCACGAGTTGTGGACAGACATCATAGAAGGGTTAAGGACTTGGTAAAATCTTAAAGTATGGGAGTCAAAGTCACAAAGAGGTTTTATGACCTCTAGACAGGTTTATGAGTCATAGACATTGACTCGTAGACTAGAAGATCAAAATAGGTTTCTGAAGTTGAAAAGATATAACAAGATGAAAGGGTTTATGGTCTGTAGTCTATATATATGGGTCATAAACTTTGATTAATTTGGTTCATTAATTGCAAAATTTTAAAATTTGGGTAGTTCTTCAAGGTGTCTTTACAAACCATAGATCAAGCGACGAATTGTAAAAGGTGTTTGTGAATTGGGGTTCAGAGACAAGTTTCAGAACTCAAGGTGTAACCAAAGCGAAACCCCCAATGAATGAGCTTTAGGCTGATCTACTTTCCCATAGATAAGGCCACTACAATAAATGTTATATTTAGCCACAAAATTATTAGCTACAACAACAATTTCATCACTAATTATTAATTTTTTGTGATAAAAATTATATTTTGTAACTAAAAGCATGGACCACATATTTTTAGCGACGAAACATATAATTCCGTAGCAATGTTTTGTCTACTAAATTTTTCTCCAAAAATTGATATGACGCCCTTTTTTAAGTAGCATTAGTGACAAAGTTTAAAATATTAGTGACATATTATTTTGTCACTAATAACGTATCTAATTTGTGACAAACTAACATTTGTCTTAAAATTAGTTACATTTTGGAGACAAAAAAATTGGCATTAAAAATAAGTTGTTGCATTAGCGACAAATTAGTGTTCATAGTTAAATATAGTAAGTTTTAGCCATATTTGTTTATATTTAATAGTGACTTAAATTTTATCACTAATAATATAAGTAATTAGTGACGCTCCATTTGTTGTCTCGAATCAATCTATAACTTAGTGACAGTATAATTTTGTCATAAAATATGTCATACTTAAGTAGTGACGATTTAAATTTTGTAGTTAAACCATTTAACTATTTTCTATCAAAAAAATTCATAGTCAAATATAAAATAATCTTTGGCAACACTTCTCAAAATTAGTTACATTATGGAGACAAAAAAATTGTGACACTACTAAAAACTATCTAAAAAGCGACGACCAAAAGCGATGGATTGCGTTGCTTTTTTTGCCAAAATTGACAGAAAAACAACGCAGTCCGATACGTAGCTTTTTTGTCGACACTTTTTGAAAAGTGACGAACTGCATCGCTATACGTTTTTTGTCACATTTTGAATAAAATTATTTTCTAAAGAAAGCGACGGACATACTGTCACTGTCCGTCGCATATTTAAAACATTGTCTTTAAAAAAATTAAAGAAGCGACGGACTTGGGGTCCCTGTCCATTGCATCTTAAAAATAATATTTTTAAAAGAATTTAATGAAGCGACGGACATAGGACCCCTGTCCATTGCAATATGTAAAAATAAATTATAAATAAATTGTAAAAAGGGATAGACATATGGGTCCTGTCCGTCGCTTTTCTGAAAATTATTTTTAAAAAAATTGCAGAAAAGCGACGGAGTAAGGGACGTAGTCCATTGCTCTTTCTATATTTTTGTTTATAGCAAAAACCTGCAGTATTTGCTGTCTACTTGTAATTTAAAGAACAATTCAATTTCAATCAAAATTAGCAATCTAACAGCAGCACGAACAAGTCCAACAACAAAATACATAACACCAATCAAAATCAAACATTAAAAATGACTAAAATCCAACAATTATAATGTGTTAAACCAACATAAAGTTCATCAAATTGTTCAAAATATAACTAAAGTGTCCAAATATAACTAAATCTTTCAAAACATAATTAAAAGGAACCTAGAGACTATTCTCAACAAACTTATCATCTTCACTATTATATTCGGGACTGGAAGGATGTGGTACAGGCCTACGGGCGAGGTTGAGCACTTGTTCTTTGATTTGTACCACTTCTTTTTGTTGCTCAACCCTCCTTGCCTCAGAAGCTGCAAATGCATTTGAAAGTTCTTGTATTTTCTAAAACATGGCAACCAACTGAACCTGGTCAAGGGCCTCGGCTTGTCTTGACGATCCAATGCCTTCTAAACCTGATTGGATTCATCGTATGTCATTCCTAGAGTCCATTCTATATATCCAGCCTTTCTAGCTCCCGCCAACCACTTTCTCAGTCCAAATTTATTGGGACATCGCAGGTGTAAGTTCAACGTCATCTCCAAGCTCACAAACGTATTACTCATACTCCTGCTACATATTGCAAAAATAATTCAGAGTTAGAATGAATACTTTATATATATAAGTGCTAAAAAGCTTACATAAGCTTGTTTGACCCTCGACTCGACCCACACGTCTGGGTCTGACTCATTATCCTTCTTTCGAATATAATCTCTTAAAGCCTCATGCTAAAATAGAACCCGTCTTATTTCTTCCTCCTATAAAAATTTAATAATATAATTAATAAAATAATATTCAATCAAAAAAGTATTTAAGCTTATGCATTTAAACTTTAAATTTTAAAATCTTACCATCTCCCAAAAAATAGTACCAACACTCTTTGCACCTCCAGTGTGCAACGAGCTACCCTTTAGACTCGTTCTAGCCTTTTTTGTTTGATCAAACAAGGCTTTGAATTCCTCGGTGTCCCAATACTAATGCAACTCCTCATATACGTGTTGCTGCAACCAACCCCCAGGCTTTCCATCATCTCACAATTTCTTGATCCAGCTAGATAGTGTGGAGCTCACTTTTCTCTCAAATGTGATCCCAATGACAATATTGTTCTTTTCGTCCCAAGTACACATAGTCTAAACAAATAAGAAAAAACTATTACATAATTAATTAGATAAAGTATATTATAAGTAATAAACTTAACTTAAATAAATATGTAAACTAATTATATACCTTAAACTCATTAAACATGGCCTGACGAACTTTGTGTGGAATCTCTCCCCAGGAGTGATAAGGCTCATTAAATAGCTTGCTAACACACTCCTGTAAGTCCTTGGCAGCATGTTTTAATGGATGCCACCTGTAAAAAAACTAATAAACATATTAGTTCATGAATCTTTAGTAATATGGCAAAAAATAAATAATTATAAAAACAAACTTATGAGGCTCCATTAGGCACTATTAAAACTCTCCCAAGCCTGTCTTGCTGGCCAAAAACTAACCCTGTGACATCTGGTATTGCCTCAGAAGTAGCAGCAGAAGTTGGTGAAGTTGATCCCGAAGGATGCACATTATGCTGAGTCAATGGAGGAGGAACAACCCCTTCACTAGAATCTCTAAGTCTGAGGGATCATAGGTTAGGAGACTGAGATGAGAGAGACTGAACACATGGAGATGGAGTACCCAAAAATGATAATCTGTGAGGTCATAGAACAACAACTGTGGGTAGTGGCATGGCCTGGTCATATGAAGTGAAAAAGCGTCGTGTGGTCTCCGAAATTGGCTATGGTAAGTCAGAGAATCCATAGTCCCAAACAACACAATCTCAATGGTAGGAGAGGTAGTTGTGCGCCTAGGGAGATTGGGGGCAGAGAAAATATGTCTTGGAATATCCTTAGGATCAATACGTGCCCTAGGCTTTTTCTTCTTGTCCAAATTAGAACTGCTTGCCTGAAGAGTATCTCGAGGTCTATGACCATCACCACCAGATAACATCTGTATGTAAATTAATAATTGAATATATAAAAAAAAATTTAATGCTAGCACAACAAATAATGTACATGCTAGTTATAATGTATCGCTCAATTCCTCCTCGCTTCTTTCATTTTCATCATCCACCAATTCTTCCTCCTCAGTTGTTTCATATCCATTATCCTCCAGTTCCTCCTCCTCAATGATTCATATTTCTAGTTTACTTGTTCCTCAATATTTGGTATTACAAGCTCATCATCAGAAACCTCTTCTAGAATTTGTTGAGGATGTTTTAGTGTGGTTTCCGACTCAACATCAACCTGTTGTTGAACAAGTGTGATATCATTTTGGAACGCCACATATAACACATTTTTAATTTCTATTCTTCACATAGGCTTTGTCTCAATAACAACCCACCAATCAGTCTTATCTCTACGCAATGGATATGAACCATAATAGACTTGCTTAGCATTTTTGGAATGATAGAAGGGTCATAACATTCTGGTGTGTTTAACTTCAATAATGTTATGTTGTTGGTCCACCCTTATGCCTCTTTGTGATGGATCAAACTAGTTACACCAGAATAATATGACCTTTTTCTTAGGCCAGCCTCAATATGTTAGTTCAACAAACTCTTGAATAACACCAAAATATTCAATAGTATGGACATTACCGTCGACATCACCTTGAATATACAAACCACTGTTATTGGTTTCTTGTGCACAGAAACTTCCTCAGTGTGAAACCTAAAACCATTGACACAGTACTTATGGAGTGTATTAACATGAGAATCAGGCTTGAGTGTGATCTCTCTCACAAATTATGAATATTTGACATTTGAGTATTCATCATAAATCTATCATACTAAAGATAATACAATTAAGTATAAAGTGAATACATTATACTTATCAGTTTAATATAAATATTTAAACTTTCACACTTACATAACTCTTTAACCGTGTTGAAAATCTTGATTATATTACTTCGTTGCCCATGTGTTTACAAACAAGTTGTTATTGACAAATACATTCTTTATGACTTAGTTCTCAAGTTTGACTTTATAATTTAAAGTTAACATAATTTAACACTTACACAACATATGGATGAATTTCGAGATAATTAAGCAAAATATGAGTCGCAGCTGATTGGTATTCCATACGAGTGAGGCTTCATCTTCCATGACTTTTAGATCCTTGTCCACTTAGATTAAAACTTGTAATAAGTGAAAACATAGGATCAATATCACTCTCATCATTGTGAGTTATTCTATTACTCCTACAAGGGAGTTTATCCGCAAGGTAAAAGGTGAAGAAATCATCAGTTTCTCTGCCAAGATGAACTTGCACAATTGACCCTTCAATCTGTCCCCTTTGCCTAATTGATAGTTTGCAGCTTAGAAATTTTCTGTATAAATGTATTTAAGAATGCAAATAAATTAACAAATGATTAGATTATATAAAGATTTAATTACTTATGTTAGAATAATAATTACATTTCACATGGATACATCCATCGTATATGAACAGGACCACCAAGACGGACTTCTTTTACAAGATGGATCGAAAAATACTCCATCACATCGAACAAATCACATGGAGAGACTTTCTTTAGTTTTGTAATAATACCAAGAATATTTTCCTCCATCCTATCTAAACTACTATTCTAGAATTGACCAGAACATAAATCTTTTAAAAAAAGACTTATTTCTATAATAGGCTTCCATATCCTTTAAGGTAAATAGCGAAAAGTGATAGAAATCAAAATTTCCATGAATACATGACAGTCATGATTTTTCATACCTATCAACTTCCCTCTATTTGGATTTATCCCCTTGCCTAAATTTGAAGCATATCCTTTTGGGATCCTCAAATTTGCAAACACACACATATTTCGTGCTTCTCAGCCATTGTGGATGAAAAGATAGCTTTGGGCTTTATAATTTTGTCATTTGGTAGTTTTTCCACCCATAATTCCCTCCTAGTGAAATATTCTTGTAAGTCCAGTCTAGCTTTTGGGTTGTCTTTTTTATTCTCCTTGACATCCATCACTGTGTTGAACATATTGTCAAAAAAGAATTTCTCAATACTAATCACATCAAGATTGTGTCGCAAAAGATTATCCTTCCTATACGGCAACCCCCAAAATATATTTTGTTTGGTCCAGTAAGGTTCAACGCCATATCCAGTAAGTCTTTCATGTACGGGAAAATCTATAACTTTATGCAAATATGAAATGACCCCAAAAAATGCCTAAAAATGTGCCTCGAAAGTGCCTGGAATGGTAATTTTAATATATCTAAAAATTCATTCATTGTTTCACAAGTTTGACTTCATATTCTTGTTTGGAGGGAAAAATTGAGTGGGAAATGGGTCTAACTCAAATTTTAGAGCAATTGTTTCAAAATCCAAAAATTGCAAAAAATGCGATTTAGGAGAGTCAATTTTAAAGGGGAATATCTCTTAGCACACAAAGAATTGGGTGACCCATGACCTACCAAATTAAAACTCTTTGCATTAACTTTCTAATGCATTTGGTTTCACCTCATTCTGAGTTTGTATGAAGAATTTATACACATTTCCATAGAACTCGTATGTGCAGAAATGCAAATTTCAATGAGTAATCCGTGTCGCGGAAGTGTTATTTTGGTCCTGTTTTTTTTTTACTTCAAATCTTGGGCCTAAGGGTTCCCATACTTGAAAATACCTATACTTAGCCTTATTTCATCCTGATATCATTCTTAACATTCCCCAATATCCTCTCAAATACTTAGAATCATATTTCACCCTAAATTCAAGTCCCAAAACTCAAGACAATTCTTAAGGATTTCATTAAGGTTCTCCTTCAAGCTTCAAGTCCCATCTCCAATCTTCACCAAGCTCTTCTCCAAAGCTAAGGTATGTAGGTTTTAGCCATTGGGTCCTTCCACCCATGGTACCCTAACCTCCTTTCTACTTAATTTGCATGATTTAAAGTTAATTTTACAAATGGGTTTACTAGTATAAACATGTCTATGAACTCTGTTAAAGCTATATAAAGTTTTGACTATTTTGCTATGTTTTGAGCTATAAATCTTGGAGTTATTATAAGACTTGATGAGAGATTTTGATATATATTTCTTAAATGTGTTAGAAGGTGTTGATTAATAGTTTTACAAAGGATTTTCTTGGGTGATTTCATCTCTATATTTCATGGTTTTATACTATCATTACACACCCTCTAAGTGTTTGGTAAAATGTCCGAATATGGTTTCTTGAGGATTTGAAAGTCCAAATCATGAGATATGATATGATTGACTATATGATGATGAAGTGAACTTATGTATATGATAAATTCTATATAAAGTATTTCATTAGACCATGCCCAATCCGGGGGGACTAAGAACCCGAATAAAATAGATGGGGGTTTGTACTCATCAATCTAGTGAAGGGTTTGTACTTCTCCACCAAGGTGATGGGGTGACAACATCACCAACTTAGTAAGGGGTTTGTACCTCACCACCTAAGTTATGGGGCGGAATCATCACCAACCTACCAAGGGTTTGTACTTTGGAAATCTAGCTTAGTCTCTTCTACACATATGATATCCTATATTAGCAAGAGTTACTTAAGCATGATTTACTTAAGCATTGATCATATATGCTATATTGTTATATTATGTCAATTTATTAATGTTATACATTTTGATTATGATGCCTATCTCTTATTGCATTGCATCCTACATACTTAGTACATTCAAACGTACTAACACATACTCTTGCCTACATGATATCACCATGTAGGAACCGGAGCCCAAGTTTATCATCCTCCTCCTTCATGTGGCTAGTTCGGTGATACTGAAGCTAGTTGGCGAGTCCTCCACTTTAGAGACCCTAGTCTATGTTTCTCTTTTTATGTATCGAGATATTCTTCTTTATGTTCTATTTTGACCATAAGTGTGAGCCTGATTGCTTTTTCTTGGCCCCCGCTCCTTATTTATGTAGTAGAGGTGTTTGGTGGACATGTTATGTATCTATAATATGGGCCTTGACTCTTTTTTCTCTTGACTATGATGTTATGCAAGCTTTCCCATTTGTCCCTTTGCCCCTATTTCTACTCTTTTTTGTTATTTAAATGCTTCTGCGATCAATAATGTGTAATAATAAGTTAAGAGACTTGTTTGGCGATTCTTCGAGCTCCCCATTCGCCATGCACATCTAGGCCTTATTCTGGATCATGACAAACTTTGTATCAGAGGATTAGGTTATCAGATCCTTGGAGTCCAACACACCGCGTCGATTAGAGTTTTATTCATGGTTGTGTTGTGCACCACAAGTATGAATAGGAGGCTGTGAGACATATTAGGAAATGTTTCATTTCTTCCTGATCTATGTTATGATAGAGTTAGATCCCCTAGGGCTTATTGATAACCCCTAACTATTACATCTCAGGATATGTCTCAAACTACTCAAGATGGCGATATGTCAAATACAGAGGTCCATAATGCCCTATAGGTAATGGTCAAAGTGGTGACTACATTGGCAACCCGACTTAATCAACAAGTGGGTACTCCCAAGAATTCTAGCGGTGAGAGGGGAGGTAGTAAGTCTAAGAGGGCCTATAATATGGGTTAGTTCCAAAGCCCCAAGTATAGAGGTGGCGGTGTGGTACCTTATGCTTGGTGCCCGAAATATGGTAGAGACCATGACGGCCCATGCTTGAGAGATACAAATGCTTGTTATGGTTGTGGGGAGATAGGTCATAATGTTATGGATTACCCTCGTAAATGTAATAAGAGCAAAGGAGGTGATAGGGGGATGGCTAATCCCAAGTGTCCTACGTGTAGGATAGATCATGGTGGCCCGTGTTTGAGGGACATAAGTGTTTACTTTGGGTATGGTGAGATAGCCATAGAATTCTGGATCACCCATATAGTCGATACAAGAGTAAAGGTGGTGATGTTAATTAAGAGACTCAAGGATGGGATAAGGCGCCTGATATTACTACTAGTATGTTAAGTTTTTTTTTAATCTTTTTTGTTGTATTGTTCATGTTTGTTAGGCCCCGTGTGCCACTATTTCTTATCTATTCTTTTTGTTGCTAGTAGGCTTCTTGTATGCCCAAGTTGTTGTGTGGACCTTCAATTTCTATCCTTTTGTTGAGTATACTGTTGCTAGAATGTTCATAGGTGTTGATCCTGGTTGGTATTGCATTAGGTCATGCTTTGTGGCTTATTGGAGTTGGCGTTGTAGATTTTTATATTATACTAAGGATGGAATGGTTGCTTGAATATTGTGTCTTCGTGGATGGTAGGACTCGTAGAGGTAGATCCCGAATCCCTAATGAACCCATCTTTGAGTGGGATGTTGTTAAATGATAGCAAGGGAGGTAGGTCCATTTCATGTTTTAAGGTACAATTAGTCTCTAAGGGATTGCATTTTATCATCTTGTGAGAATTGGAGGTGTTGAACCTAAATTATTTTGTTCATAGAATTGTTGTTGGTGATAGATGAGGCCTTGAATATCCCTTTTCAATATTTTGAAGTTGGGGTAGTGTCTTTTATGTCGACTAGTACAATGATTATGCATATGAGTCTTATCAACAAGATCTTTGGTCCTTACTCTAATAGACTTATGGTGGTTTTGGTGATAATGTAATGGTTTGTTCCCTAATGAGTTAGTATGTGTGAGTCATTTGAGGGTATTACTACAAAGTTTAAGCAAGAAGGTTGGACGCTAGATAGGAGAAATCAGAATTTTGGTTATAAGAGGTTGCCTTTCTAGGTCGTGCAGTGCTGGGTGATAGCATTAAGATGGATCCTAGGAAGCTAAAAGTGATTAGCTATTAGACTAGACCTTGACTCCCGTGTGTGTTAGGAGCTTCTTGGTCTTAACAAGCTATTACCGGAGGTTGTAAATAGGTTATCTTCTATTGCCTCTCTTATGACTTGGTTGAGATTAAGTAAGGCCAACGTTGTGACCAACATTTTGAGTAGGGTGATTTGATAGGTCTAGGAGTTGCTATCCCTTATGTGATTCCTTTGTGCTAATAGGATTCATTTGTGTGTCCAGGATAGTTGCATAAGTTTATTGTGGATAGTAGGGGTTTATAAGGGTTGCCCTATATTATCATTGCATAGAGTCTTGTCTTGTGATCTTGGTTGGACTTATCTTGATGGGTTGGAGGTCTTGGTGTAGTTTGGCCTACTTGCATAGCATGCTTCCAATGAGTATAGAACCCGTAAGCTTGTAATATGATTGTTAAGGATGGTCCATCTATTTGGTCAATTATTGGGTTAGAAAAAATCACTTTCTAAGATTGATTTGAGGTTCAGGTTTTGTTCCTAAGTGTGGAGGAGGGTAGGTGATATCCCTAAGTGTAATTTTGAACTAGGAATGATCATTTTGAATATTGGTAGAGTTGTTTGGTTGGCTTATGAACCAATAGTATTTGTGGGTTTCTTGAATAGAGTCTTAAAACCCTACCATGATATGTTTGTGGTGGTGTCTAGTGATGAGGGTTTGATTTGTTTAGAGCTTGTGAATCATTTGGGGGTAGTGTTGAAAGTCTTGTAGGATGAGAGATTGTTTAGTGAATATGAAAGGTTTGCATTGTGGATAACAAGAAGGTGGTTAGAATTTTTTAAGAAATATGAAATGAGTGTGCATTATTTTTCCCCGGTAAGGCTAATGTTATAGTCGGTGCTCTAGGTAGCCTAGCATGTGTTACTAATAGTGGCAAGGAGGAGACTAATGGCGTCCATCAGTTGGTTAGATTGGAAGTTAGGTTAAGGGAAGTTGAGCAGGGTGGTGTAGCATTCTTGATGATTCCAAATGTTCTACAGTTAAGAGGTCTAGATTAAGCAATACCTTTGATTCTACCTTATTAGAGTTGGAAGTTTTGGGTAGAAAGATGGTAGAGTAGAGGTATTCTCCCAAGGGGAAGATGGTAATTTGTGGCGACAAGTGGAATAGGTGTGGTTAAGGTTTACAAATGAGTTATGGTTGTGAGTCCTTATAGAATGAAGAGAGAAGTTGGTAAGGTTGTATAAGTTTGGGGATTGTTTATGGATAGGGGTTTGGTTAGTCCGATTTTTCATGCTTCTAGGTTGATGGGACGTATTAGTGACTCTAGTGGTAAAGTACTCTTTGAGGTTTTGGGTGATGTGTTGGACAAGTTGGCTTAGGGGAAGGTCCTAGTGGAGGTATCAGATAGATTAGTGGAGAGGTTGATTAATGAGGATGTGGTGTTCATTAAGGTCCTCTTGAAAGGACCATCAAATTAATGGTGTCTCCAAGTAAGCCGAAGTGGTCTTATGGGAGTGATATTCATATCTCATTCACTCTAATCAAGCCTAAGATAGCGACTAAGTCCTTTATGTGATTCCAAGTCCTATGTTTCAGCCCCTGTGTCATTCATATGCATTAAGTTGGTAAGTTTATGATGATTTTATACTTATGTTGAGATTTTGAAAATGGTGTTTTAAACATAATATTACATTCTTGTTGGGGGCTGATTTATCCATAATTACTCTTTTTACGTACGTTTCTTTGACATTCGAGAATAAGGTTAACAAGGGGGAGATATTGAAACGACCCCAAAAAGTGCCCGAAAATGTGTCTCAAAAGTGCCCGAAATTGTTATTTCATATATCTAAAAATCCATTCATCATTTCAAAAATACGACTTCATATTCTTGTTCAGAGGGAAAAATTGAGTGGGGGATAGGTCTAACTCGAATTTTAGAGCAACCGTATCAAAATTTCAAAATCGCAAAAATGCAATTTAGGAGGGTCAACTTTAAAGGGGAATATATCTTAACACACGAAGAACCTGGTGGCCTACAACCTACCAAACTAAAGCTCTTTGAGTTAGCTTTCCAATGCACTTGATTTTACCTCATTCCGACTTTGGATGAAGAATTTATGCCCAATTTCATAGAACTCATTTGTGCAAAAATGCAATTCCAGTGAGTAAATCCACATCGCGGACCAGTATTATTTTGGTCCTATTTTTTTTAATGCGGTGCAAGACTTTCAAGTCTTGGGCCCAAGGGTTACTATACTTGAAAATACTTATACTTATACTTACCCTCATATCATCCATAACATTCCCCAATATCCTCTGAAACAATTAGACTCATATTTCACCTTAAATTCAAATCCCAAAACTCAAGATCAATCTTAAGTATCTCATCAAGGTTCTCCTTCAAACTTCAAGTCTCCATCTCCAATCTTCACCAAGCTCATCTCCAAAGCTAAGATATGTTGGTTTCAGCCATTGGGTCCTTCCACCCATGGTGCCCTAACCTCCTTTCTACTTAATTTACATGATTTAAAGTTGATTTTACAAACAGGTTTGCTAGTATAAACATGTCTATGAACTATGTTAAAACTATGTAAAGTTGTGACTGTTTTGCTATGTTTTGAGCTATAAATCTTAGATTTATTATAAGATTTGATGAGGAATTTTGATATATGTTGCTTAAGGGTGTTGCAAGGTGTTCATTGATGGTTTTACAAAAGATTTTATTGCATGATTTCATCTCTATATTTTATGATTTTATGCTAGCATTACACACCCTCTAAGTGTTTGATAAAATGTCTGAATGTGGTTTCTTGAGGAGTTGAAGGTCAAAAGCATGAGATACGATATGATTGACTATATGATGATGAAATGAGCTTATGTATAGATAAATTCAATATAAAGTGTTGCATTAGACCATGCCCAATCCGAGGGGACTAAGAAAAAGGATAACCTAGATAAGGATTTGTACTAATCAACTTAGTGAAGGGTTTGTACTTCTCCACCGAGTGATGGGGCGGCAACATCACCAACCTAGTGAGGAATTTGTACCTCATCACCTAAGTGATGGCATGGCATCATCACCGACCTACCAAGGGGTTTGTACATTGGAAATCTAGCATGGTGTTAGGACCCGTAACTTAAATTAAACCCCAAAATTCCTTAATTAGTTCGATTTAATAAAGTTCAGGACCGAATGCTATATTTCTTCTAAGTTTGGTCCTTAAGGATAATTTAAGGTAGGGTCAAGGTGTGTCTGCATGTGTTTGATTGGCCCAAGTGGTATATGTGTTGCCTATATATATGGCCATATATCTTATACAAGATCATCCATTTTACACTTAGAAAAATTAGCAAAATAATTTTGAACAAGCTTCCAAAGCTCTTGGGTTGCTACAGTGTTTCCCCAAAAAATTTAATTTTTTTGTGTTTTTGATTATTTGATGCTTTAATCTCGGTATATTGAAGCCCTTAAGTAGCGTGGTGACGTTGGTTGGTCAAGAAAATACGGGATTTAGCGGCTACGAAGGTTCTGGATATAGTAAAGGATTGCAAGGTATGTTAATTTTTATCTTTGTTTATGTTAACTAAAGCTTGTGAAGGTGTTAGGAATGTGTTAAAATGAAGGTAAAACGCAAAAATAGTATTGGTTGTTAACGGAATTATGAATTTCGAATTTGTGGTCGAATTGGGAACAAAAGTTGCATATGGTTGTATATTGAATTTTTGTCATATATTTGTGTTTATTTGTCATGGAAATAGTCTTTATGGGGTAAAAGAAGTATTAGAAAATGATTCAAATAATTATATGAATGTTAGCCTATATTGGAGGCCCGTCGAGTGTATAATGTTACATTTTAGCGTTAGGGGTTTCCGTTGGGCGTTGGGGTGATGTATTGTAGTTTTTGGAGAATATCGAAAGGCTTGAATATGATAGATACGAGTTTGATTCACTGTTGCCCTATTTTGCGAATTACGTCGCAATAACATTTTGTGGCGTTTTGATGTTGTGGTGGTATTTAAAAAGGTTATTGATGTTATGGGCTGTTGTTGCTGCTGTTGACTGATTATTTGAGCCGAGTTGAATTCTCGGGGTAGTGTATTTTAATGGAAAATGCTGCAAATTTTTTTTATAAATTTAGAACGAAAAAGTTAGAGATTAAGGTTCGATACAGATATTAATCATTGACTTTATTGTAATTGTGTAGACGTTGAACGTCCGAAAGTCTAAGGTTGGATTGACTTTACGTTGCAGCTAGTTGGCAAGCGAGTTTGAGGTATGTAAAGATTTCCTACCCTTTGGCATGAATTTGTAAACTTATTCAACGTTATAAATTTGAAAAGTTCCTTTCCTGTACAATTGGGTTTGAAAATACTCTACGTTCATGTTTGGCCAAATTTTACGATAAATTTATTCCCTCTTAGACTGTTGAGTTTTCAACCCATGAATAGTATTCGTCTGACTAGAGTAGAAAATTGGAAAGCTATGAGTCAATTGTTCCAAAATTACCTCTAAATGCGAA
Organism: Solanum sejunctum; assembly: GCA_025642045.1. Classification (NCBI taxonomy): domain Eukaryota; kingdom Viridiplantae; phylum Streptophyta; class Magnoliopsida; order Solanales; family Solanaceae; genus Solanum; species Solanum sejunctum. The sequence goes on from JAOTQJ010000083.1 coordinate 10,004,834, forward strand.
TTTGAGCAGCTTTGGCAAAATTTCATAAAAGAATAACTACTTGATTTCAAAAGTGGGCATTTTGCATATTTCCAAGTTTTTGGAAAACAGTTTTTGTGCATATGATTCTCACGACTCTGTTCGTGACCGTTGGGCTCGTTCACCGGTTCCCAGGCCAGATATTTCATGCGTATATATGATTAAATGTATATATATTCTGAGGTAGGCTAGATACGGTGGATCGTTTTGACCATGGACTGGCTCTGGTTCACTAGAGACATAAGGCGCTGGGCTGGGATGGCATCATGACGTGTGAGTGCTGGGCCGAGTTCGCCCCGGCTCACAGGAGTGCGTGGTGCCATCGCCTCGGCTTCATAAACGGGTATGATGACCTTTATGCATTGTGATTGCGTGAACGCTTGGCACATCGCCCTAGTTCACCTATCCTATATTACAGGTGGGATTTGTGTTGGAGACTTCGGAGATTTGAAACTTCTGGTATTATGCTGTGGTATGGCGCGCGTTTGGAGGTCGCCATCATTTTCGTTCGATATGCATTATTTTGATATTTGAATAAATAAATATTTTGATGTTGACATAGAGGTTTGACTTCTATATTTTCTTATTTGGATTATTACTTTCACTTGCATTTCAGGCTTTCCGCTTTACATACTTGGTACGTATTTCGTACTGACCCCCTCCTTACAGGGGCTTGGTTCATGCCTGCAGGTATAGACGAACAGGTTAGAGGGTCGTCTTCTTAGGACTTACATCTACTGTTGAAGTGCTCCCTTGCATCAGGAGCAGATCGTTTGGTATATACTTGTACACGTACTTTTTGTATTTTGCATTTATATATATATATATTCGAGGGTATGACGAGGCCCTATCCCGTCTTATGATCCAATTTTTGTGTATAGAGGTCTGTAGATATATGTGGGTGTGGGAGATTATGTTGGTATGATCTCATTTGTATGATATGTTTGTTGGGCAGTTCTGCCGCAGGGTGACCTTGTCGGCCCACGTATATATATATATTTTCATATGGTGGTGTCAGTTACTGTTGGGTTCGCTATTTGCAGGAGAGGCTAGTTAAAAAGACAGAGGAAACTCTGTTGAAATTTTATGAAATTCCTTAGCTGTTGTGAATGGAAATTCGATATAGTGTATGTGTGGGTGCATTATCGGCACCAATCACGGCCTCTGGGTTGGGTCGTGACACTCGGTCTCTTCTACACATATGATATCTTATATAAGCATGAGTTACTTAATCATGATTTATTGAAGCATTGATCATACATGTGATATTTTTATATAATTCCTATTGCTTAAGGTTATGCATTTTGATTTAAGATGCCTAGATATTGTTTTATTGTATGCTACTTTCTTAGTACATTCAAACATACTGACACATACTCTTGCCTACCTGATATCACCATGTAGCAACCGAAGCCCAAGTTGATCATACTCCTCCTCCAGGTTGCTAGTTCTATTCTACTGAAGCTATATGGTGAGTCCTCCACTTCAAGGACCCTAGTCTATATTTATCTTATTATGTATTGAGACACTCTTCTTTACGTTTTATTTTGACTATGAGGGTGAGCCTGGTTTCTTTGTCTTGGCCCCCGCTCACATCTATGTAGTAGAGGTATTTGGTGGACATGTAATGTATCTATAATATGGGCCTTAACTCTTTTGTCTCTTGACTATGATGTTATGTAAGCTTTCCCCTAAGTCCCTTTGCCTCTATTTCTACTCTTTTATGTCATTTAAAGGCTTCCATGACAAATAATGTGTAATGATTAGTTAATAGACTTGTTTGGAGATCCTTTGGGATCCCCATTTGCCGTGTCACGTCTAAGCCCTATTTTGAGTCATGAAAAAAATGAGAAACTCTCTCCCAAATTTGATGTTCGGTTAATGAAGGAGGTGGATGATCATTCTCAACCCTATTTTTTTCTGAATGCATGCTTCATATTTCTGAAATCGTGCCCCAATTGCAAGAATTGACGATGACAATCAAATCATGAATTTTTCCTGCCATGCTTTAGGGTAAAAGCTTTACTATGCTCTATGCAATAAGGACAAACAAGCTTTCTAGTAGTCATCCAACCAAACAACATAAAATATGCAGAAAAATCATTAATAGTCCACATTAAACAAGCCCGCATAACAAAATTTTGCTTAGTTGATATGTCATATGTCACTACGCCTTCAAACCATAGTTGTTTAAGCTCATCTATCAGTGGTTATAGATAGATATCAATTGAATTTTTGGATTGGGGGGACACAAAATAACACAACTCAAAAATATGAATGGACTTTCATGCAAATTTCAGGAAGAAGATTATATCGAGTAAGAAATACCGGCCAGCAAGAATAAGGCATGGCAGAATTAGAGAAATATTGACTGCTACAGACAATTGAGAATGCGAACTCCCCTCACATAATGGACAACTAGCCTCTTCTAATTCTGCATAGAAGCATCTAGCTTCTTCATTAGGAGCTTCAATAAAGAATTGGTCAGGTTCCATCCCCTTCCTGAACTTCTAAAACATCATTGATCATTTCATGAACTCTATCATATTGAAGGGTATCATGTTGATTCCTATCAAGTTCAAATCTAATTTTACCATGTTGTACAAGCATATTATATTTATCCAGTTGTATCGTATTATAAAATACATCATTCTGTCCATCTATTTCTCCGTGATCTACTTACACGAAATATTTGGGCTTAAATCCCTTACGATACAAATACATAATAAATTCATCTAGACTAAAGAATTTTAGGCACCTACATGCACTACAAGGACACCTAACCAATTGATTTCTTGTAAAACTATCAAGTGTCATTGCATGATCGATAAAAGTTCTAACACCATCAATAAATATAGATTTCAGCCGACCATCATTTTCACAATACATGTCATACATCCACAAACGATTATTCATCGACAAAAAATATTCAAGTATATTCAAGTTTCAAAAGTGTATAAGTAGAATTTTTCTAAGTATAAAAGTACTAAAACTCAATTTAACAGGTATATAAACTCCAACATCTAAATTATATTCTACTTAAAGTTCATAACTACTTAAAATTTAATTAATATCATAAATATAATAATTCAAGTTAAAAGTGCATAACTAGAATTTTTCCAAGTATAGAAGTACCAAAATTCAATTCAATAAGTATATAAACTTCAACTTCTAAATTATACTCAAGTTAAAGTTCACAACTACTTAAAATATACATCAAATTTCAAATATAATTATAGATTCCTAAAAACAAAAATGGGAACTCTAAGCAAGATGCAAGTATTTTACAATGAATAATTTTTAAAAACTAATATATACAACAATTAGAATTTTGAAGGTAAAACATACCTTCACCTTTTGTCCTTAGCTTGGGGAAATCGGGGGCTTAATTAGCTTGACAGACCTAATATATCCTACAATGATGCAAAAAAATCTAAAGTTCAAAATTTTGACATTTTTATTTGACTTTTCTAAGTTCAACTACAAACTTTTAATACATCCAGTTCAAAACTAAAATTCAAACCTAATTAAAATTACAATAGCTTTACATAAATAATTCTAATAAACACAACCTACAATCCAAACTAAATTTTAACTCGGGAACTCACAAATCAATTAAAACTAACAAACACTCCAATTCACACTTAAATATTCAAACCAACAATGTTAATACCTTCAAATACACATTAATTCCCTAATAAAACTCAAAACACAAACTAATTCAAAACTCATTTTCAACTAGAATCCAAAAATACTTATTTACAAATGCACACTTAAAAAGTAATTCAAAATACCAATTCAAACTAGAATCCAAAAATATATACTCATTCACAAATTCACATTTAAATATTCAAACCAATAATGTTAATCACTACAAATACACTTTAATTTACACTACCAAAATCCCCAAATCACAAAGTAATTTAAAATACCAATTCAAACTAGAATCCAAAAATATATAATCATTCACAAATTCACATTTCAAACCAACAATATTAATCACTACAAATACACTTTAATTCACACTACCAAAACCCCCATATCACAAAGTAATTCAACATAACAAAATCAAACTAAATCCTAAAATCAAAATATAAACTTTGTTCTCTAATTCACAATCAATATAACAATGTCAATAATATATGTAAGTTAAACTAACAAAGATTCAACATTTTTAATTTAAAAAAATAAAAAAAATGCAATACAGAAAAGAGAGGAGAGGGAGACAGGGGCTTACAGTTCCTGTCGGCGTGGGAACCATTTGCCGGCGACGGGCGGCGATAAACAATGAATGGGCGGCAACGTCGACGAACAGCGAGGGTGGCACTCCTTAGGGTTTCTTTAGATTTTGAGAGAGAGGGGGGCCGGGAAATGTTGGGGGAAATGCTTTAATTTAGAGGTAATATTCACTTAGGGGTGACGGACTGCATCCTTGAGTTCGTTGCCCCTTTTAAATAATATATTATTTTTAAAAATTAAAATGTATTTTAAATTTATTTTTTTAAAACCCAAAAAGCGACGGAATATACCCATACTATCCGTCGCAATTTTTAAAAAATTATATTAATAA
>JAOTQJ010000083.1:10009521-10042727 GCA_025642045.1 Solanum sejunctum
TTCTACTTCGAGGCTCAGCCAACTTACTGAACTAGATGAGTTTTAATTCAAGGAATATGAGAGCTCGGCACTGTACAAACAAAGGATGAAGCTATATCATGATTGTAACATTGAGCACTATCAATTCACGCTAGAAGACTTGGTTTTATTATTCAATTCAAGGCTGCGATTGTTGACCTAACAAACTCAAGTCCAACTAGTTGGGTCCCTATAAGGTCACACATATCTTGTACCACGGGGTCATTGAGTTAGAAAGCAATGATGACAAAAGGTTCAAAGTCAATGTCTAGAGAATCATACCATACTTTAGCAATGCAGATGAAATCAAGACAGTGGAAGTGTGGACGCTTGGTGAAGTTTGAGTAATCAAGTAGTCTAAATCATGTGGCGACACTAAATCACATGCTACTTAGGAGGCAACCCAATCTTTCTTAGTCTAGTTTTCATGTATTTGTGTTTTGTTTTAGTTTTGGATCATAGGTAGCTTAATAATTTTTCTAGAAATTTTAAACTCATAGTCAAGAAAGTTATAAGGTAACAATTTATTCGATAGGTATATGCAAGTACAAGTTGAACAGAGCGAACAAGCCCAAAAAAGTGAGAAAATATGATTCTACAAATCAGTGCACAGGACATGGTCCAAATTACGGCTTGTAACACTGCTCGTGGAATCAATTCCAGTAAGTAGGAATTTTTGAATGTTAGTTCCATGAACCAACTTTATGGCCCGTAGAAATCATTATGGGTCATAAATAGGGTATGTGGACTCCAAGTAAGTTTTCTAGATTTTTACTAAGTGTCAGAGGTATCCACAAATAGTACCTATAGGTTATAGATCATTCTACTACTTATGATTTGTATTCATAGATCGTAGGGTTTAAAAGTGGCAATTTTGAAATCACAAAACCAAGATCACGGGCCGTAGAACAATTCATGGCCCAAGATCAAGGTTCGTGAAGTCAACCGCCTCAAAAGTAACTCTACCCAATTAAAACTAAAAAAGGTTAAAACTTTGTTTCATCCATTACCCACCAAACAAAATCAAAATCCCTAAACCCTCTGATTATCTCCCAACCCTCCAACCCAAATTTCCATCGTCCCTTTCATTTTTAACCTCTTTTTAGCAACTTCAATACTATTCTAGTGAGTTTCCAGGGTCAGTAATCCCCCAAATATGTGTTTTTGATTACTCTTTCACCAAATCTGGTATGTTGTCCTTGCTTTCCCCCAAATTCTATCTTAGGGCTATGATTTATGGGTATATTGGAATTTTTGAATTGTTCTTTCATAACCTAATTACTTGGAGACTTGTAAAATGTTGTGAAATTGACAATTACACTGTAGTTGTAAAATTACCATTAAAATAGAATTGATTAATTGTGATCATGTGCATATGTGATTGAAAACATGCCAAGTTCATTGTACAAATACCACTACCTATTGAACTCTTATGTTTTACACTATGTTTGAGGAAATGGATAGGTGATACGGTATTGTACTTGTATTTTGAATGGAAAATTGATAAATTAGGGTTGAGAGGATTGTCATAACTTATATTTGGACTGAGAAATGCAAATTGAGTTAATTTATGCATGCCATGTACAGTGTTGATCCATTGTGTCTAGTTGTGTTTAGGGAACTTAAAATTGGAGTGGGTTGACTAATTTGGATTTGGATATATGCTTGTGTTTTAGTTGGATTTGGGTCGATGAATATGGTGTATATGTTGACAAAACTGGATTATGTTGGGCATGTTGATAGGATTTAATTTAGACTATATTTTATTGAAACCTATTAACATTATTGGGTTGTATGTTTTGATATTACTTTATACATAGTTGACTGGGTCAATAGCTAAAAATAGCCATGTTTTGATATTGGATTTGGACTTGACTTTTTCAATCACAGCATGCCCAAAATTAGTAGGTTCTTTTATGACATGTGGTTCAATCCATAGACCGTTATTACCCCTCGTGGATGGGTTATAGTGACTTGAAAATTTCAAGTTCAACAGGACGAACCTGTTTATAGGTCATAGTTTAGACTAAGGGTCGTAAACAATGTTCGGAGTATTAATTCCTGCTAAATATATTTTCCAGGTCTACAACTATGACCTCACTCTCTGACTCTTGGTTACATAGTTGCATTTCTAGTGAGCCAATTTACTGTTACCCTATTTCTACAATAGCCTTCTATGGCCCATAGTTCACATTATGGTTTGTAGATGGGCATTCATACGTCCATCTGTAATTTTTTTTATAAGTTTTCCGTTATTTTTTTACCTTGTTGGACTCATGTGTTCTTATATGTTATGATATATAGGTATCATGGGTCCCAAAGCATATGCATCTTGATGAGTGGAGGCTCAAGCTTTGTGAGAGAAACTACATGACGAACCAAAGGATTCTTAGATGTGTGGATCCTTGGAGGAACTTGACGTCCATCTCAATAAGGGCGTCAAGCCACGACTGACATGGCCAGTGTCCTGGAAGATTGTACTAACTAAGACCCTAATTGCCATAGCACATCCTCGCTAGTCTAAGAAGGAGGCCATATATGGAGCGACTCAGTAAACGTTTCCAGCTCTAGCGAGGGGTCCTAGTCCAGCTCCCCTAATTGTGAATGTTTTGGATCAAAGGAGGAGTCTAGCAAGTCAATCATGGATCCTAGACAATAGGGTGCATCAAGTATATGTGTTCCATCGACTTTGATGATATATGATAGGATGACAGAGGCCGACATATGATGATTATCTTTAAGGAGCCCCGGATACTAATGTCTTGATTTCATATAGTGCTAACCATCTATGATTATTTTGTCTGACACCAACATAAGTGGATGGTAGCATTATCAGGTAAGTACTCCTAAGGTTAGTCAAACAGTTCTATGCCTTACAAACTGCTACCATTATTTAGGCCACACCGAAGAAGGCTAAACTCATCACCCAGCCATGTCTAACCTGGACATTGGCAGAGATGTGTAAGTAGACCTTTTAGAGGCTACTATTCGGCGATTCTTATTCGATCCCAAGTACTAGTCCTTCGTTTTTATAGTAGAGTTTAACAACTAACTAGGATAGACATGGCACTATGCTTTGATGAAAGACCTAACCTAAAAGGCCACCTTACTTTGTTAAGTCGCAGGGTTTATAGCTAAGCGAGGCATGGATGCCGACTGAGTGTCTAGCCCCATGCCTATTATAAAGTCCTGGCTTAACTTCACAGCCAAGTTTTCATAGGTCATAGCCTGCATGCACATTTGACAGACCTAGGCGGACAACACACTTATGCTATGTGCCATACTAGTTGTTGGTATAATAGCTATTTATGATATTGATTTTACACACCTTATTGTAAAGGAGATCTATGATCGAACATTTTGGAGATTGACGTCCATTCTTTTTCATTGCCTAGTCCAAAGGCTATATATTGACGCAAGGCTATAGATTATCCTTAACATCGACTAGATAATAGATGTGTAGTGTACTCAGAATGTTGACTTGATAAAGGCCGATAAAGATCTTATTGCACCTTCGTGAGCATCATATCCCACTATCAGACTCCCAGAGATGTTCACTAATCCTCCACATCTTGAGGCTTCCCCTACTGCTGATGTTGGATTTAAGAAAGCCCCATTGATAAGCGATGAGATAAAGATGAGGCCTACTTCCACATCCTTCACTATACCATAGGTCGTCTTAACACGTCCTCAACTGACAATTATAGTTTACATATTTGTAGATCTATTCAGGTCTCAGTACAAAACACGGCTTAGACTGAGTCCCAGTTGGTTCAGCAGATCAAACCTTAGGTACACAAGGCCATTACCAAGTCAGGGGAGCACATGACAAAGCACTACATGGCCACCCTTGATTAGAGGATAAGAGTTCTTCATGGATGGATAGATGCATATGAGTGGAGTTTGAGGATTGCCTTGGTACCACTCAAACTCCTGACCTTTCTATCTTCCAGATGGAGATCCACCAGCTTTGCAAGAAGAAGAGAGCAACAACACTAGCACATTGACTATTTCTATGCCTACCATTGCTCTATTAATGTTAGACCTATTTGTTGAGGATCCCACTATTCCCACCTCTGGGAAGAGGCAACGTACTGGTGAATATGATCAAGAGATAGCGTTGCAATGCACCCAAAGGATGGAGTACTAGCAGCTTCATGCCACTAGATGGGCTTCTATATTAGATGAGGAGATACGGCTCGCACGTGAGCATTAGATAGCGCAAGGTGTTGGACCATCATTATAGGCTACCATAACAGAGGAGACCATCCAGGAGGTTCAGGGTGGTGAGTCCCACACTGACATCGACAATGTTTCTTTTTGACCCCTATATGTGTTTTTGGACTCATGTTGGTTTATTGAGGACAATGCAAAATGTTTTTGATGGTTTGTGGGTAATTATAAGCCTTGGAGAAGTCTAAGTAACTAAGGCCAATATTCACTCATATTTTTGAATCCGCAGGGTTTTCTTTCTTGTGTTCTTTCCCTAAGGTCATTTACTTTCTATTGAGCTAGTATGTTTAGGGTGTATAGGTAGTATTAGTAGCATATTGTACTGATAATTTGCAGCATGTATTGATTAACCTTGAACAATGATACCCCTTGAAAAATGATACCCCTCTATTTTTGGAGTTGTTTTTGGATGACGTGCTAGTAGATAATTTTGATAGTGACCATATTAGATTTGTATCTGACATTGAGCATTTTGATAGGATAGGACTAAATTGTGGTTAAAAGCATGATCTAAATGTCTACATTCATAGTGTTAATCAGTGTCAAGTATGTGTGAGCTTAATTACATGATTTTTATACTGTGATTCAAACCAAAACTTGCCCTGTTAATCTAACTAAGATTATAGGTTAGTTGGTTAGGAAAGGATCATAGGCCATTGTTCATAATAGTCCACTTAGAATAAATGATTAATCTAATACAGCGTGTATCCCTTGAGCTAAATGTTTGAGTTGCATATGTATCTTTTCTTTGTAAACACCTAAGTCATCTACCCCTCTATTTCTGTAAATCTTGAATTTTGCCCTTGTCTCTTCTTAAATATTATGCACCTTGACACAGGCTAAAAGCCTAAGTTCAAGGTGGCTACCAAAAGTGGTCGTGGTTCATTAGTAAGACATTGTGCATCTCCACTCCGGCCAAAAGCCTAAGTTGAAGGTGGATATTGTGAAACAATCACAACAACTCATGATCAGAATCAAAGTATTACAATGAAAAAGGGACAAATATGAGATGAGTGTGAGAAAAATGAATAAACGCCAAAAAGAGGGATGAAAAGAAAAAGAATTGAGAAAAATAAAAGGCAAAAAATGTTAGAAGTATATTAATACACCCAAAAAGATTCAAAATGTGTGAAAGGGAGCAATTCATAAAAGTGTCAGTGTTGACAAGGATAAGTGCAAAATAACATAGTGTTAAGGAAGGGAATTAATCACTATGTTCTAAATATATCATACCAAGCTACTTGAGCTTATGTTATGAGCCAAGAAAGTCCTATAGTGATCCTAGTTTAACTAGTTGAATGTCATGGTGTAGAATATAGGGGCAAATCTATGGTGTTGTACACAGCATTTGAATATCAGTTGTGAGGGTGAGTGTATTCACCTAGTCTTTGGCATTGAATATAAATACATCAATTTGTGTGAGAAATGGGACGTCGTTTGTTTGTAAGGGAATTTGAATGACATTGTTGATTATTAGACTATTTCAGTGATTGTTGCTTATGTACATTACTTTGTCTATCAAAATTACCTTATCACGTATTGATCCGCATGAGTTTGCTTGATAAATGTCTTGTGTATGCACTGAAGGCTTGTGAGGGTAATTGTTTTTAACTGGGACATCATAAATTCCATAGGATTGATGATTATATGTTTGTTATGCTGCTTATGGTAGATTGAGTTCGTTGCTTGAGGACAAGCAACAATTTTAAGTTGAAGATGTTGATGTGCCGCAAAAATATGACACTATTGATGCGTTAAAATTAGAATTTTGTGGGTTCTCAAGTGATTTTTAGTAGATTTGGAGTATGTTTGTGTTTTATTATAGTATTTCAAGATTCAGGATGTTTTTGTGAGGATTGCCAAAGTGTTACAACTTTTTGATTAGTACAAGACCACCTACGGTCCATGGTTTGATCTACAAGTAGTAGGTAGATGTTCGTCATTTGATTTGGAGATTAGAAGATTTTTTGGAAATACAGTGAAAATTAACAAGATGGGTTTAAGAATACCTCTTTGGCAATTTTAGGCTAAGTTTTTAGTAATTACTCTTATTTTTAAAGTATTAGAATTTTAATTAGGTTAATTTTAAATTTTAACACAGTCTAATAATTCATTTTTTGCAGAAATAAAAATTGTAAAAATTATTTAATTGGCCCAAAATTTGAGCCCTTATTTGTAACCCATTAAATTTTAAAGTATATATATAACTTTTACATTATTAAGATTATAGGTGATATAGATATCTTTGAAATTAGGGTAAGGAATTTTTAGATTGTGTATTCACAAAAGGGGTCTTCACTATATATTATTTTTCTAGGGAACTCACCGGAGCTTGGCCAAGCTACCACTGCATGATCCAACTCCATTTCCCCTTTTTCTCGTTGCTACCAATAACAAACCCCCACTGCTGCTCCGTCAAAGAACCACCAAACTGACCTATTTTCCAAGCACCCACAAGCCATTACAGTAGCTCTAGAATGCCACCAGAAGCAAACACCACCATTACCTTCTCTGATGAACCAAAAAACCACCTAGTCAACCCCCATTTCACCTGAAACAAACCCAAACGACCCTATTTTGATGTGTTTTGACAAGTAGTTAAAAAAACCCAATCGAAACAGCCACTTAACCACCTGAAAATAGTCATCAGATCTCCCAATTCCTCTCTCAACTCCATCGTTCACTACCAAATCACTAATGACCCCATCTGCCTAACATTTTGATCCACCAGCAACCCCTATCCCGTCACTGGTCTACTGTAGAAAATAGCCCAAACAACACCATAACCACAACCACTATCATTTCTTCCTCTACTGCTCAAGTCTCATTGCATCACCAATAGTTTTGAGTCACCCAATATCAATTCAGACTTACAGTTCTTATCCTAGTTCAAAATCAAATACTCAAATTAATGCCACAAAGATCAATATCTAGAATTCATAAATCAACTTAACTCACATTTGGTGTTGGTCAAATAACCTTAAAATAATGTAATTGAATCATAAGCAATCTTAAAATAATTAATAAAGCAATATAAGATAGTGATACCCCGTAACTCTATGCTATTATGTACCCATGCTTCAAGCCTAATTTCTTTAGTTTGGTGGCGTATTAGTTTCTTGGGAGACTCCTAGTAGCTAAACGAGTTCAAGAATTCCCTAAGAGTTGAGTTTTTGGTGATGGTTCATGCAAGGGTCAACTTTAAACAAGCATAACTTTTAGCATATTTAGAATTGGGTGGCCCACAACATGTAAAATAAAAGCCCTTTGATTGATCTTTCCAAATCACTTAGTTTTACCTTATTTCAAGTTCGGAGGAAGGAGTTATGACCCTTTTTGTAAGACCCCCCTGTGTAGTGAAGCCCCAGGGGCACCTATATGGGCAGTGGTGTCTTGTACGAGTCATGTGAGGTGTCTTGAATCATTTTTGGCCTAAGGCATAGGGCATGACTAGTGGAACAGGCCGTGAGGCTTGCCACTGGCTGTGTGGTTGGTCGTAGGTTGAGTTCGAGAGAGGAATAGTGGGCATTTAGGGGAGTTTTCTTTTGCTATGTGTTGTGCCACGCCCCTCACCATGACCTATAGCATGATGCATGACCCGTGGACCTTGGCATGGAGCCTAGGCTATATTTTCTAGAACTAAATATGGTGCCACGAGCCTCCACACGAGCCATGAGGCTCCATATGATCCGTGGAGGCCTCTGTGGTCATGACGAAATGTCTTGTTCCAATCAATTTCCTACTTTAATTTTTGGGCTAAGTACCTTGTCATGGGCCCTCCATACGACCCATGGAGTATCATACGACCTGTGGGACCTTTTATGGATCAACGCTTTGCCAAATTTTTCATTCGTTCACTAATGGCATTTTCGTAAATGCTAATTACTCTAATGACCTTTTTAGACTTCCAATGCTATATTAACCTCCCCAAAAGATCTAAACCCTATTACAAAGGATAAAAACTCATTAGTCTCATATCAAATACACTTTCAAATCCTCTCAAGTGCCTCCATATAGGCCTAATTAAATTTCAAGGGAACCCAAGAAGAAGATTGGATTCCAAGCATCCATTCTTCCCAATCTCAATTCCAATCAACTCTAGACCTACAGTATGTGGTGTTGAACCATTGGGTGCTTTAACCCATGATACCTAAACTATCTTTTGCATAATAATGCATGATTTAAAGTTGATTTTACATGGGAGTCTTGTATATTGAGAAATTTACTGCACAATGATTTTAGTTCATGAAAGTATGGTTGTATTAGCCTGTTTTGAGCTTCAAATCTTGGATCTAAAGTTGGATTTGATAAGGGGTTTTGATGTGAATGTCTTGTGGGTGTTGCAAGGTGTTGATTGATGGTTTTATCACTAATTTTATTGTATGATTTCATCTCTTAATTGCATGGTCTTATACTACCATTTCACACCCGCTAAGTACTTGATAAAATGTCCGATTATAGTTTCTTGAGGAATTGAAGGTCCAATGCATGTCTTATGAGCTAAATGATGTTACTATGATTTTATGATGATGAAATGATGATTGCAATGTAATGGTTTGAAGAGCTAGTTCTATGAAATGTTTAATTCCAAAGGGGATAGGCTCGAGTAAGGAAGGTCACTTAATCCGAAGAGGGATGGGCTCCCGTAAGGAATGCCACTTAATCCAAAAAGGGATGGGCTCTTGTAAGGAAGGTCACTTAATCCGAAAAGGGATGAGCTGCCACAAGGAAGGCCACTTAATCCAAAGAGGGACGAGCTCCCATAAGGAAGGCCACTTAATCCAAAAAGGGACGGGCTCTCATAAGGAAGATCACTTAATCTGAAAAGGGATGGGCTCTCGTAAGAAGGGACACTTAATCAGAAAAGGGAAGGGCTCCCATAAGGAAGGTCACTTAATCTAAAAGAGGACGGGCTCCCTTAAGGAAGGTGGCTCCAAAAGGTCTTATGTTATGTCGGTTGAGGCTATTTTACACACTTATATTAAGATTTATGTAAGATGAATGATTTGAAAAGTATGACTTACTTAAGAGTTGGTTATATATGTCATATTGTCATTATGCTACCTATTGGTTATTATTATACATTTTGGTTATGATGCCTATCTCTTGTTGCATTGCATCCCACATACTTAGTATATTCCAACATACTAATGTATACTCTTGCCTACATGATATCACCATATAGGAACCAGAGTCCCTCTTGAGGACCCTCCTCCACATAGCTCGTACGACTTCACTCACGCTTGTTCATGAGTCCTCCATTCCGAGGATGTTACTTATGATCTCTTGCTATGTATCAAGAATTTCTCTCTTTTGATAATGTTTCGACTAGGAGGGTGACCCCGGTTGTTTTGCCTTGGCCCCTGCTCTTATCTTTATGTAGTAGAGGTGTTGTTGGACATATGGTGTATCTATGCTATGAGCCTTGACTCTATATGAACGATGTTCTCTTAGTTCAAATTTTCCCTTGTTTAGGATTATTATTTATTATCATTTTAATTGCTTTCACAACCAAGGTTGTGTAATAATATGCTATGAGGCTTGTTTGCGGTTCCTTGTGGTTCCCCATTCGCTGGTCACATCTAAGCTCTAGGCTTGGGTCTTGACAAAGATCAAAATCATATTAACCCATCAGAGAGTTCCAAGCTTGAAAATATAGATTTGGGTAAATCGTGCAAATTCATAATGCTTGAATTAAATTATGTAGAACCTTGGTAGATATTCCTAAATAATCATAAAAGTACATGAATAATCTTAATCTAATCAAATATAAGTTAATCTAACATTACCCATACATCAAAGATTGAAAATTCATAATTCAAAATTTAGTTTTTGAAGACTTCTTGGTTGAAAGAAAATGTCACAATCCAAGCCTAGGGCATAGATATTACATGGCACACGGGGAACCCAAAGAGACCCCAAGCAAGCCTTTTAATATATCATTGTACATTCTTGGTCACGGAAGCAATATAATACAAAAAGAGAGAGTAAATAGGGATGAACGGGGCTAAGGGACAACTTTTATATCATAAACATTAAGAGTAAAGAGAGAGTCAAAGCTCATAGCATAATACAAAACATTTCCAACAACACCTCTACAACTTAGATACTTAGTGGGGGCCAAGACAAGATACCGCGCTCACCCTCATAGTCAACATATACATAAAGAAAAGATAGTCTTAGAATATAGTATGAGATTATAAACATTGTCCCCAAAATAGAGGACTCACCAAAAAGCTTGAGAGATGTCATAGTAGCCACGTGGAGGAGGATGATCAAGTGGGATCTGGTTCCTACATGGTGGTATCATATAGGTATAGAGTATGTGTTAGTACATTTGAATGTACTAAGTATATAGGATACAATACAACAAGAGATAAGCAAAATAATTGAAATGCATAAAACATAGGTAACGAATAAGTTTATAGCAATATGACATGCATGGGTGATGCTTGGAGAAAAATCATGCTTATATATAACATAATATATATGTAACGAGAGACCATCAATAGTGCATATCCAAGGCCTACCACCCCTTTGGAAAGGCGAATGAGGTACAAACCCCTCAGTAGGTTGACGAGGTAAAAAAAAACCAATATGGTTGATGAAGTACAAAACTCCCAACATGGTTATCAAGTTACAAAACCCTTGACATGGTTGCATGGGCCTACTACCTCTCAAGCGAGGCGATCAAGGTACAAACCCCTCAAAAAGGTTGCCCGGGCCTACAAACCCCCGAGTGAAGCTTGGTCAATTCCCAAAACTATAGAGATAATACCATATACATAAATTTATTTTATCATCATATAGTCATTCAACTCATAAAGCATACAGTGGACTTTCAATTCCTCTAGAAAATCATATCCAGACATTTTATCAAACACTTGGCAGGTGTGCAGTGCTAGTGTAAAACCATGCAATTCAAGAGTGAAATCATGCCATAAAATTCAATGTAAAACCATGAACATATACTTGTTAATACTCTTAATCAACATACATCAACACCCTTCATCACATCTCATAATAGATCTTAGATTCATAGCTCAAAACGTGCTAAAACAACTATACTTTCATGAAATGCCAATATAGTGTGCAGTGAAATACATAATGAGTAAGACCTATGAGTAAATAAACTTTAAACCATGCAAGTTTAAGTAAAAGAGAGCTTGCATATCATGGGTGAATGGGACCCATGAAATAAACCCACATATCTTGACTTTGGAGAATAACTTGATGAAGATTGGAGGTGGAGACTTCAAGGTTGAATGAGAGCCTTAGAATTCGGATGAATTTTGAGACTTAAGATTTGGAGATGAAATATTGTTTAAGTGTTTGGGAGTGTATTTTGGGAATGTCTTGGATGATATGAGGCTAAAACAAGGCTAAGTATAGACATTTTCATGCATGGGAACACTTAGGCCCAAGATCGAAGAGCATTGGACAGGAGAATAAAAACAAGCACAAAATGAACTGAGGCACGCCCTTGGCATGTCGCGCTAGGGGCGCAGAAGCCTCACTGAAAATTACATTTTTGTGATTTTTGAATTTTGCTACGGTTACTCTTAAATTGGGGTTAGACCTATTTTTCACTTAATTTGAGTCCCTAAACAAGAATATGAAGTCGGAGTTTTGATATTGCGCATGGATTTTGAGATATATGGAAATTATAGTTCTGGTCACTTTCAAGGCACATTTTTGAGCACTTTTCAAAGTTATTTCAGGAAATCAAGAATCAAATCCACATACCTTTAACCTTTAAATTAGTTGAAGGAAACTTGAGAAGACTTGAAGGAATCACTTGAGTTTTCAATCTTTAATGAAAGCTTTTTAGATTCTTGGTTTTGGATAAGGGATTTTGGAGAGGATTTGGAAAGATAATTAGGGCTAAAATGGCTTAGTAAAGTTAATGTGGGTTTAATAGGTCTAAACCCCTTCTTGTGAATGTATTATCAAAAGGTAAAAATATGACATTTTAATGTGTCCCAATGGAAAAATCAACAGCCTAGGGTTCCCATCGACAAGCCACTTGGTGGTACAGTAAATGGGACCTTTAGACCGCCCTTTCTGACAGTTTTTGAGACTTTTCAAAGTGATTCAGCAACCAATTCTAGTCAAACTAACCATTATCCATTTCGACAACCTAAATAGGCTTCAGTAAAATGGTCAAAACGTTGTACTTCAAACTACGAATAAGGTGAGATTGGATGTGTTAGAAATCTAATTCAAAGACCTACATGTTGGTTGGTAGTGGGTTGACTAATTTATTATGCGCTAATACATATTCCTATTTGAAGTTGACCCTTATATGAATTCATACAGAAAATTACCTGATTGTAATCCTTTGGTCTTGGCTCGATGTAAGAGATGGCTCATGACGCCAAACCATATGCAATCAACTTTAAATATCTAAAAATTTATCCCACCACATTAGAAGTTGGCAAGTGTAGCCTATATGCATACAAAGAATGACTCAGTCCTAGCATAAGATCTAGGGCTTTATCATTTGTTGTGTGATTCAGAGATTAGAAGATTTTCTAGAAATATGATTAAGATTAACAGGTTGGGTCATGGTTCATTTCATGACATATATAGTTGTTCGTAGGATAAAATCAAAAAGTTTGAAGAAATTAATTGGACGAAGAAGACCACAACTTGTAGTCTAAACTATGAGCCGTGGATGAAGTCTCATACATGGAAACACCTTTAGTTATAATAAAAAGAACATAAAGTATTATTTCAATCTTTCCGACTCTAATCATATTTTATAATATACATTCTCATATACATATCATGTTCAGCCTCATTTAGGGCTATAACAATCTCACAGAAACCCATACGCACAACACATAATAGTTATACACCACACACAAGTAGGCAGCATAACATTATGTCATCTTGCTACACTTCAAAGTCAACAATCCTAAATATGTTTTAACTTCAACCAAAACTGTATATAACATACTTACACATAAAACCAACTTCAAAACAGTCCAAAAATAGTCCCAAAGTAGACAGAGGTCTTGGAACAACAGTTTCCAACTACTAGCCCACAAGTTCGTACTAAGAACACAATTATGATATCATACAAGAACTCACTTTTGCGGACTGTAAAGATGGTGCAACAGCCATTATACATCATTATATAACCAAGGCTCATTAGTAACAGTAGCCTCCCCTCATAATCAATCCAACCAAAAAGAGAAAAGCTTCCAAATAAACAAGAAAAATGTACAACAACCTTTGGAACACATGCTGTCCAACAATTTCAGTAAAGGTATAATCAGTTTAGCCTCTTCTTTTTCATGAGAAAACAATACTAAACACATAATTATTCTTACTTACCTATGCCCTCAAGGTGTAGGGCTTCTCCAAGAACTCTAAAAGTCTCCTTATGGCTGCTTTGAAAGGTTAAGAAGGTGTAGAGAGGAAGCTTTGGAAAGCTGATGTTTTGTCTAAGTTAAATGACTTGAAGGAGCTGCTTATAAGCCCTTTTAAAGGATTTATTTGGCTGAATTTCTTTTACATTTTAGGACTTATTTTATCAAGTGAGTAATGTACCATTTTTCTCCTTTCACTTGGGCCTTAAGGGGCTCGAAATTGTTGGGCCTTTGCTGCCCATTTTTCTACCTTTCTCCTAGTTAGGTGGGCCTAAATTATCAAATAAATTGTGATGTCTTTGGGATCTTTTCATATCCTTCTTGGAATGAAAATATCCATTTATGATGCTAAAATATGGACTAAAGTTATACCCTTAACATATACTTTATTCATAATCGGACTTGGACAGATTGGACGTAGGGCCTCATCTCCGTCTGGCTACAAATTTAAGCTAAGCAAGTAGGTGACTCCCCTGCTAGCTTCCTCAATCCTATAAGCACCTCAATTCTCTCACTTTGTTTAAGACTTTGATCTCCTCAATCTGACTTAAAACTTATATACACTCGACCCTCTTAAGTATTAGACGTACATATCGCCCTCTAATATGAGATTCAAGCACTTAAAAAATAGGCGCTAATTTGACAAAGTCATGTCATGTTTCATGTGCATAGGACTGGTACATATAAGGTGTGGGGTGTTACATTTTTTATGTCTTTAAATAGGGTTTTTATTTATATTTGGATGTGTAGACTATCAAAGAAGAGAACATTACTTTTAGTTTGGATTTATTCTTGGAGATTTTGAAAACACACTTTGTGCTCACTTTTAGATCTTAGTGTTGCGAATTGCAATTTTGGGTTTTCATTTCTTCCATTATTCTTTGTAAGTATTTAATTATGCAATTATCACACATGATTTCATCATCTACAAACTCACCACCAAAAACAGCTGCAAAATAGTAGTCAAATGACCCTGAAATGCCCACACACACAACCCCCCCATCACCAAAACCCACCATGAACCACCCCCAAAACCCCATCATTTTCCCTCACCAAAAAAAGAAAAATTAGTGAGCTCCAAGCCCCCTTTTCCAGCAAGAAACAGTAGCAAAATGAACCTCGGCGGAACACAAAACCACCACCAATATCAAAGTAGTAGTAGATTCAGTGAACGGTAACAACCACCCCATGACCAACTCTATATTAAACACCATCTCCAACGTGTCTCCATCACTGACAAGCTTAATCTTTATTCTTGCTCTCATTGTTGTGATGTTCTTGTTTTACCATTTATTAATGCAGTGGACTGACTTAGTTATTTGATATTTTTCTAGTAAGTTTGTCATTTTGTAAGTAGTTACTTGAATTAAAATGATTTGGGACTATTTTGATTGATTGATTTATATTGGTAAAATAGAAAATGTTTTCTTCCGGTGACCTCTTTGGCTCTTTGCTATTTACCTTGGTTTTACATTATGTTAATCCTCATTTTATTTTGTAGAGGTTATCTATGTAGTTTTTGCAATATTTTAATATATTACTTACTCTTATCATTTTTTAAGTAGTTTTGTTAGGATTAGAATGGAACATTTTCCAGCTTAGATATTTTTCAGTAATGTTGGTGATGCCTTAGTTGTTTGTTATTGTTGTCCATTTTTTGATCCTCCACTGGTTGTTATTAATTGTCATTGTTGATTGGCTAAATGTGAAGCTTTCATTCATTTTCTTTACTAATTTTCCTATTGATTCATACATTGTGAGTTGCCTTTAGTTTGAAAATGGTTACACGGACATTTTAGGAATATTTTGGGCCATTTTGGTTTTAATTATTTTTATTAATTTATTGTTGATCAAGGTGTATTAAAATTGGCCAATGAAAAATCTGTCAAATTTCGAGGCATCCCTAAATGAAAAGATAAAAAAATTAGCTTATATTCATATTTGTTGTATTTTAAAATTCAAAAGGATTAAGTTCAAGTTTATGTATATGTTATACATGTTAAAATTGGCCAATAAAAAATTTGTCCCTCAGATTTCGATGTATCCCAATTTAAAAAGACGAAAAAATTTAGTTTGGATTAATATCTGTTACATGTTAAAATTCAAATATTTAGTTTAAGTTCAAATATATATTATTTGTTAAAACTGGCCAATGAAAAATCTATTTGTCGGATTTCGAGGCCTCCCTATATGAATAAACAAAAAGAAGTTAGTTTTTGTTTATATTTATCACTTGTTAAAATTTGAAAAAATGTTGATTAAGTTTATGTATATATTATTTGTTAAAAATGGCCGATGAAGAAATTACTATCATTTTTCAAGGCCTTCCACGTAGATAAGACGAATTTTATTTTTAGTTATTATTTTTATTCATTACTAACACTTTTACTAAATATTTTATAGGTGCACGAAGTTGTTTATTTATTTATGAAATGCCCGAAAAGGTTCCTAAAAATGTCCATAATCATAATTTTCATATATCTCAAAATTCATGCATGTTATTGAAAATCTGACTTCATATTCGTGATCGGGGAGAAAATCGAGTGGGATATGGGTATAACCCCGATTTTAGAGCAACCGTAGCGAAAAATAATTTTTCAAAATTTGCTAATACAGAGAGGATCCACGCCCTGGCCGCGACAAGCCAAGGGCGCAGATCAATGTTGATTTTCCCTGTTAACACTGTTTCGGCCTAAGGCTTTGGGATCTTGGTCCCAAGCCCTCCTACGCATAAAAATACCTATACTTAGTCATGTTTCAAATCCAAATCATTCAAGACATTCTCAAAACCCTCTCTAACACTTAGCCAAATATTTCATCCAAATTCAAGTGTCCTAAACTCATTTCTGGATCTCAAGAATTTCATTCAAGCTTCAAGTTCTCATTCAAATTTTCATCAAGGAAATCCTCAAAGTTGAAGTATGTGGGTTTCAACCATTGAGTCCTTTCACCCATGGTACCCAACCTTTCTTTTTATGTAAATTGCATGTTTTCAAGTTGGATTATCTATGGGTATGTAATGCCCTTATTATTAAATAATGTATTCACTTTAACAAAGTTATTCCCTCGAGATTAAATCAACCCTTACTTCATAAACCTCTGACTTGAGTTTGTGTCGTTAGAGAAATCATTTTTCTTGAATCGTTGAAATAAATGAGAGAGGGATTTGTTTTAGTGCAATTTATTTATTTTTATTCAATTATACATATTAAACGATCCTTAATAATAATTATAACATGTGAACAAAATAAATAAGGAAGGAAAAAGAAAAAATTAGGGCAGCCACCTTATTGGACCATATTTCTTTTAAGATGCTCTTGACATAACATATATTTTCCCGAAAGTAAGTCAGTTTAATGACCTTATAAACCCTTATAGACTCTCTCATAACTTTATATTTGACAAACATACAGTAAATAAATCAGTTCCTTGTAGCAAAGTTGAGAAATCACCTATCCTTTGGTAAGTGGTTGAATTATGTCTTTAAATTGCATACTGTGTAGTAATTATGGAATGTCTCATTTTATATATATTTGTTTTTAGTGTATCAATATGTTTTGGAAATCTAATTCACATACCTACAACTTTTATGTTTATGTAAAAATCTGAATCCGCTTGTATTGTATCAAAAGAAGGCGTGAAACATAATGAACGTTCTAGCCAGTTTTCTGTCTAACAAGCCTTCTATGTGCTGTTATTAGTATTTTAACCATATCTTGATGTGCGAGCTGTAATTGGTGATGCTTCTTAGTTATTTTCAACCCTAAGACATGTATCTGCAACTCTTATGTTTATGTTGGACCTAATTTGGTAGTTATGGATTTAAAATAGTGGACGCATTTTAGGACAAGTTCTATCCAGAGTTTGGACATAGAAATCCCCGGGGGGTGCTATTAGTATTTTGATTACACATACTTGTACAAAGTATATTTTAAAGTGATTCTTTATTGTTTGCAACCTATATTCATATACCTATAGTATTTATATAGACAATAAGTCCTAGTTTGTCATTTACCAATCCAAAATCTAGTTGCGTTGCAAGGCAGTAAAGCTGTCGAGAAAGAGTGTGATTTACAGAAATATGACATAGTATTGGTATTTAACTTGTTAGTTTATACTTGGTAAAAGTGTTGAATATTAAATGTGCATGTAAATGAGTATTAAGGTGCTCACACTATTGTATAATCTTAAGGAAATTGATTGAAGAAACGGATGTCGTATTGATCCATGACTTGAAGTCGGTAGGGTCGGTTGCGTACAAAAAGGTTCAGGTTCGTGTAAAAACTTATTATTGTGTATTTGTTACCTACTAGTACATTTGAATATTATCTTAGTATCTTAGCTATGTTCTTGTCATTTTATCTAGTTGTGGTGATATATACTTACTTAATTCACCCATTTGTACAAATTGCCTGACCACTTAATATCCTTGTGGACTTTGTCCTTCTTGAGGCTGTGACTTTGTTACTACTAGCATGCCTCTTGTTCGGATCAATTGCCACCTTGATTATGGATTTTTGGTTCATCCTAAGTATGGAAGCAGTCCATTTTATGCACAAACTAGAAAGCTACTCTTAATATAGTTCTTGGTTCTCTTAACAATAGAGTTCCCTTCTTGATACAAGGCATTGGTCCTTCTTGATACTTGATTATGTTTGGTATGATTACATGACTTATATACTAGGATAAACTTGTCATTTGAATGTCTTGAAAAATAAATGTTCCAAGAATTCTTGATACTTAGATCTTTAAGTATCCTACTTGATACTATTGATATATTTGTTCACTGGGTCTATTTACTGTATTCTAATTGTGTTGCCCTTTGACTTAAGAAGGGTAAATTGAGGGATTTAAGGTTCTTATCTTTTAGTTTTTACACCACTAAGCTTCATGCTTAGCAATAGTGTTTCTATCATAGGAAGTACCCGAGATGATGCTTGAGGATGGTCATTGAAGATAAATTTTGGGAGTTGTGCAGAAGATCACATTTGCATCTAAACTTAGATATTGGAGTAGTTTTGGGACATATATATGATTATCCTATTGCACATGTATGTATAAATTTGAAAGGATAGTGTAAATTATGGCACCATGGTTTGTAACTTCAAGTTTTGGCTCATTTAGTTAAATTTGAGCTAGAGAGCTTGTTTCTATATTAAAATACCAGTTATGTTAAGATGATTGTATGAAACAAAACTTGTAAATTTTATGTCCTTGTATTTTAACATTGGTAATACTTTTCAGCCTGCTACAACAGTATGGGAAATACATAAATATCTGGCAAGATAGTGGTTTAAATTACTTGCAAGATACTTATGCCAAGAACCTGAACTAGAAATCAACTAAACGACTTTTAGAACAAAATCCTATACCTTTAACTATTTTGAATTCATTACTTAATTATGATTAATATGTCAGATATAAAATTCTTTGTATATTAGTGAGTGTTATGTAATCCTAGAAGAGTATAGAAGTGGCATCCTTACGCGAGGGTTGCCATAGGGTATCTCTTATTATGAAGTTTAATTACAACCCATGTTGGGGTTTCATAAAATATTGACTATTTATGCATGTTTTGGTCTATGAATCGATGATCTATTATGAGATTTGATGAGATGTTTCAATGTATCTTGTATGAGGGTATTACCAAGTGCTGGTGGGTTTATGTACCTTGAGTTTTCTCACATGATTTCACTCTTGAATTGGATGATTTTAGACCAGCATTACACACCCGTCAAGTGTTTGATAAAATATTTGGTTAAGAATTCTTGATTTATTTATGATCTATTATATGACGTGTGAGTCAAGTGACTTTATGATGATGAAAGGAATGTATGTATGTGTTAAATTAATGAAATGTATCTATGGTGTTGCTAGTTGATCATGCCTTGTTAAGGGGGTGTCAAGCCTTAATCACCTTGTCGGGGGATGGTAAGCCTGTACTACCATATTGAGGGGTAGATACATCAATCACCTTGTCGATGGGTGGTAAGCCCATAATACCATGTTGAGGGGTAGATAACTCAATTACCTTATAGGGGGTGGTAAGCCCATACTACCACATTGATGGGTAGATACCTCAATTGCCTTGTCGGGCGTGGTAAGCCTTTGGTACCAATTGAGGGGTACATACCTCAATCGCCTTATTGGCGGTTGGTAAGCCCGCACTACAAATTGAGGGGTAGATACCTTAATCGCCTTCCAAGGGAGTGGTATGCCTTGGATTCCAAGTACTAGTTGTGGTCTATGATGATGGTCTCTTCCTACACATGTAATCTATATTCTCAAGCTATATGTTTTAAAGCATGTTTTACCTCTAGTGTTGATCATGCATGTCATGTTGTTATTATACATATCCCTTGCTTATAATTATGCATTTTGACTATGTTGTCTTTCTCTTATTGCATTGCATCCTACATACTTAGTACATTCAAATGTACTAACACATACTCTATGCGTACATAATATTACCATGTAGGAACTGAAGCACCTCTTGATCAGCATCCCCGTGGATAGACCTGGTATATTTGAAGAAGAGCTTTGGTGAGTCCTCAAGTTTAGGGATATTAGCTATCTTACTATTGTCACTTATTTTTTATTCATGTTGAATTTGGCCCCCACTCAAATCTATGTTTAGAGGTGTTATTGGAACTACTGATGTAATTATGCTTGATCTTTGACTCTTCTATGTTTTATGCTATCAAACACTCCCCTTAGTCCTGTTTTACCCTTTTCATTCTCTCTTGATGTTGTTTTTTATGCTTCCACAACCAAAGATGTGTGTATGATATTCTAAGAGGCTTGTTTGGAGTCCCTTTAGGTTCCCATTCATTGTGTCACACCTAGGTCCTAGGCTTAGATCATGACAAACTTGGTATCAGATCACTAGGTTGTTAATGGTCCTCGGAGTCCAACACACCACGTCGATTAGAGTCTTATTCATGGTTGTGAAGTGCACCACAACTATGAATGGGAGGCTATGAGGCATTTTAGAAAATGTTTCACTTCTTCATAATCTATGTCCGGAGGTAGAGCTAGGTTCTCTGGGGCTTATTACTAATTCCTAGCCATTACATTTTAGAGTATGTCTCAAGCTATTTAGGACAGTGACATATCAAATGCGGAGGTTCGCAATGTTCTATGGGTATTGTCCAAAGTGGTGACCACTCTACTTAACTTATCGGTAGGTCCCCCTAGAACTTCAAAGGAAGGGAGGGGAAAGAGAGAGACTAAGAGAGCCCAAGCTAAGGACACTTCATCTTCTACTAGACTATCGGTACCCAAATACAAAAAGGAGAGGATCCCTTTAGCCATTTATCAAGAGTGTGGTAAGAAACATCAAGGAAGTTGTTTGGAGGGAAATGCAGATTGCTTCAAATGTGGCAGTGATGGGTATAAGATGAGAGATTGCCCGGTGACCTCAAAGGAAGGAAGGAGAAGAGTCCAAGTTGTAGGTAGGCTTATATATGCCAAGCCTAATGGCAATGGTGGGATGACTCATCCAAGATGCCCAAAATGTAGGAGAAACCATAATGGCACATGTAGAAGAAACACGGGTGCATGCTTTGAGTGCGGCATGATGGGCCACAAGCTTTCTTACTTCCCATATGTTCAAGGGAAAGGCAAGGGAGGTGGTGTTCAAGTTTTCCGTACGAGACACAAATATAGAAGACTCTATCCGAGAGGATGTGTGGCAGGTTCGAGTGTATGTTTTGAGTGTAGTGCTAAGGAGCATGATTCGAGTCATTGTCTGTAGGTTAATAAGGATTATGGATGATCGTCGACATTTCCAACCATACCCCTCGAGTGGTTACTAGACTTGGTATGGTGTTTTACAAGTATGTTAATGGTTTTTGATTTTGATGTGTATGCATTGATAGACCTGAGTACCACTCTTTCTTTCATTTCCCTTTTTATTGCCAAAAAGCTTCATGTTAGACACGAATTGTTGTGTGAACCATGAGAAGTGTCTACTCCCATTGGTGCATCTATTGTTTCTAGAAAAATCTATAAAAATTATCCTATTTTCATTTTTGCATAAAATCTTGCTTTGTGATTTTGTTGAATTAGATATGGTGGATTTTGATGTCATTATTGGGATAGATTGGTTGCATCATATTATGCTTCTATTGATTGTACTACCCATAGAGTCAAATTCTAATTCCCTAATGAGCCCATTCTTGAGTAGGAGAATTGTGATGTGGTGTTCAAGGGTAGATTTGTTTTCTTGCATTAAGGCCCAAAAGTTGATTTCTAAAGGTTGTCCATATCATTTTGTGAGGGTTAGGTATGTGTACTACAAAGTCCTTCCTATAGAATCAGTTTCGGTGGTTAATGAGTTTCTTGATGTCTTTGCCGATGAGCTTCCTAGTGTTCCTCCCGAAAAGAAAATAGACTTTAGTATAGACCTTCTTCCCGATACTTAATCCATTTCTATTTCCCCTTATCCTATGGGCCCAAGGGAGTTGAAGGAGTTGAAAGAGCAACTGGGGTATTTATTGAAGAAGGGTTCATAAGGCCTAGTCAATCACCAGCAGTGTTGTTTGTGAAGAATCAAGATGGTACTCTTAGAATGGGCATTGACTACTGGAAACTTAATAGGGTCACCATAAAAAATATCCTCTATCAAGGATTAATGATCTTTTGACCAACTTTAAGGGGCTAGTCACTTCTCTAAGATTGATCTTTGGTTCGGGTATCACCAAGTGAAAGTGAGGGAGTGTGGCATTCCCAAGACGGCCTTCCGAACTAGATATGGGCACTTTGGTTTATGGTTATCTACTTTGGGTCTACTAATGCACCAGCTACCTTTATGGATCTTATGAGTAGGGTCTTTTAACCCTACCTTGACTTGTTTGTGGTGGTTATTTTTTATGCTATTTTGATCTATTCCAACAGTGAAGAGGAGCATAGAGATCACTTAAGGGTAGTGTTGCAAATATTGAGGGAGAAGAGGTTGTATACTAAGTGTGAAAATGTGAGTTTTGGTTGAGAGAGGTTGTTTTTCAAGGGCATGTGGCATTGAGTGATGACATTAAAGTGGATCCTAATAAAGTGGAGGTGATTAGAAATTGGTCTAGACCTTTGAATCCATCGGACATTAGAAGTTTCTTGGGCTTGGCGGGTTATTACTAGATGTTTGTGAGTGAATTCTCTTTTATTGTTTCTCCTATGACCAAGTTGACTCAAAAGGAGGAAAAATTTGTGTGGACTGATGAGTGTAAAAAGAGTTTCCAAACTTTGAAAGATAAGCTTGTCTCCGCTCCTATCTTGTCTCTACCGGAAGGATTAGAAGGGTTTGTTGTGTATTGTGATGCCTTGAGAATTGGTTTAGGTTGTGGTTTGATGCAACATGGCAAGGTGATAGCATATGCCTCTAGAGAACTTAGGGTGCATGAAAATAATTATCGTACCATCATCTTGAATTGGCCACCGTGGTATTTCCTTTGAAAATTTGGTGTCATTATTTGTATAGGGTTCATATTGATGTGTTTACTGATCATAAGAGTCTCCAATATGTGTTCATCCCAAAAAGATCTTAACCTGAGAAAACGAAGGTGGTTAGAGTTCCTTAAAGATTATGATGTGAATGTACATTACCACCTCGGTAAGGCCAATGTTGTGACCAATGCTTTAAGTAGGGTGTCTTTGGGTATCCTAGCACATATTGGTGATGGTGGCAATGAGGTAGCTACAAGGTTCGTCAATTGGATAGATTGGGAGTTAGGTTGGATGAAGTTGATAATGGTGGTGTAGTAGTTATTGTTGGTTCTAGGTCTTCCTTCAATGAGGAGGTAAAGGCCAACAAGATCTTGACCCCGCCTTGCTAGTGTTGAAGGCCTTGGTAAGAGATAGCAAAGTGAAGGCTTTCTCCCAAGAGGGAGATGGTGCCCTTAGCTACTAAGGTGGATTGTGTGTGCCTAATGTTGATGACTTAAGGAAGTCAGTTTCTAGGTGAGGCATATAATTCATCATGTTCTATTCACCTTGGTTCCACAAAGATGTATAGAGATTTGAGGGAATTTTTTTTCATAAGGTGGCTTATGAGTTAGAATTTCCTATTGAAATGAATATGATTCATCCGGTCTTCCATGTATTATGTTGAGAAAGTGTGTGGGGGACCCAAATTCTATTGTATCATTGGATGTTGTGGGTGTGGTAGATGATAATTTGACTTATGAGGAGGTTTCGGTAGAAATTTTGGTTAGACATGTAAAGAGATTGAGAAACAAGCATGTAGCTTTCGTCAAGGTTCTTTGGAGGAATCAATAAGTTGAAACTGTCATATTTGTATATTATTCATTCTATTCAATCTTGAGTTAGCAAACTAAGTCCTTTCCATGTATTCAAGTCTTAAGTTTCTGCCCTTATGTCATTTGCATGCATTTATGTTGATGTTGACAAGTTTACGATAATTTTTGACACTTATGTTGAGATTTGGAAATAATATTTAAATGCATTTGTTGCATTCATATGTCAGGCTGAAATCTTCACGATTACTTCTCTTATGAATATTTTTTTGACATTTGCGGATGAATGTTCCCAAGAGGGAGATATTGAAATACCCCAAAAATGCCCGATAAGGTGCCTCAAAAATGCCCATAATCATAATTTCTATATATCTCAAAAACTGTGTGTGATATCAAAAATCCAACTTCATATTCATGATCAGGGGGCAAAATTGAGTGAGAAATGAGTATAAACCTGATTTAAGAGCAACCATTGCGAAAAATGATTTTCCAAAATTTGCAAAATCCAAAGGGAATCCGCGCCCTAGCCGCAAGAGCTAGGGGCGTGGATCAGTGTTGATTTCCTTGTTAATATTGTTTCTGCATAAGGCTTTGGGGTCTTGGTCCCAATCCCTCCTATGAATAAAAACACCTATACTTAGCCATTTTTAAACTCTATATCATTCAAGACACTCTCAAAACCCTCTCTAACACTTAGCCAAATATTTCATCCAAATTCAAGTGTTCCAAACTCATTTTGGATCTCAAGAATTTCATTCAACCTTCAAGTTCTCATTAAAATCTTCATCGAGGAAATCCCAAAGTTAAAGTATGTGGGTTTCAACCATTAGGTCCTTTTATCAATGGTGTTCAAACTTCCTTTTTATGTAAATTGCATGTTTTCAAGTTGGATTATCTATGGGTATCTCTTATTATGAAGTTTGATTATAAACCATATTGGGGTTTCATAAAATGTTGATTGTTTATGCATGTTTTGAGCTATGAAGCTATGATCTATTATGAGATATGATGTGGGGTTTCAATGTATCTTGCATGAGGGTATTACCAAGTGTTGATGGGTTGATTTTCCTTGAGTTTCTCACATGATTTCACTCTTGAATTGCATGATTTTACACTAGCATTACACACCTGCCAAGTGATTGATAAAATTTCTAGTTAAGGATTCTTGAGTTATGATGATCTGTTGTATAGATTATGAGTCAAATGACTTTGTGATGATGAAAGGAATATATGTATGTGTTAAATTCATGAAAAGCATCTATAGAGTTGCAAGTTAACCACGCCTTGTTGAGGGAGTGTCAAGCCTCAATCACCTTCTCGGGGCATGGTAAGCCCGCACTACCTTGTTGAAGGATAGATAAGTCAATCGCCTTATCGGGGGTGGTAAGCCCGTATTACCATATTGAGGGGCAGATATCTCAATCACCTTGTCAGGGGGTGGTAAGCCCATACTACCACGCTGAGTGGTAGATACCTCAAGTGCCTTGTCGGGGGTTGGTAAGTCCCTACTACTAATTAAGGGATATATACCTCAATCGCTTTATCGGGGGGTAGTAAACCCACACTACCAATTGAGGGGTAGATACCTCAATCACCTTCCAAGGGGTTGGTATGTGTTGGATTCAAATTATTAGTTTTCTTGGTCTATGATATGGTCTCTTCCTACACATGTAATCTATATTGTCAAACTATATGTTTTACAAGCATATTTTACCTTAAGCATTGATGCCATATTGTTATTATACTTATCCCTTGCTTGTAATTATGCATTCTGACTATGTCGCTTATCTCTTGTTGCATTGCTTCCTACATACTTAGTTCATTTAGACATACTAACGCATACTCTATGCCTATATGATGTTACTATATAGAAACTGAAGCACCACTTGATCATCATCGTCGTGGCTAGACTTGGTATATTGGAAGAAGAGCTTTGGTGAGTCCTCAAGCTCAGTTACATTAGCTATCTTACTCTTG
This sequence comes from Solanum sejunctum, assembly GCA_025642045.1. Classification (NCBI taxonomy): domain Eukaryota; kingdom Viridiplantae; phylum Streptophyta; class Magnoliopsida; order Solanales; family Solanaceae; genus Solanum; species Solanum sejunctum. The sequence goes on from JAOTQJ010000083.1 coordinate 10,035,377, forward strand.
TCTCTTATTTTCTCTTCATGTTGAACTCTTGATACTATAAGGGTGAGCCCGGAAAGTGTCTTGGCCCCCGCTCAAATTTATGTTTAGAGGTGTTGTTGGAACTAATGATGTAATTATGCTTGAACTTTGACTCTTCTATGTTTTATGCTATCAAAGACGTCCCGTAGTCCCATTTTCCCCTTTATATTATCCCCTATTATTTTTTCAATACTTTCGCAACCAAAAATGTGTGTATGATATGCTAAGAGGCTTGTTTGGGGTCCCTCTGGGTTCTTATTCGCCGTGTCACGTCTAGGCCCTATGCTTGGGTCGTGATAATTTATTCATTATTGTTTATATTTTTTATGTTAAATACTAGGTTGTATCTCGCTTATTATTTATTTTATTCTTTGTGTATATTTCATGATTGCTATACTTGTTATATTATTACATATCTCCTCCTCAATTTGAAAAAATAAATGAGTTCAATCCGGACCGACAATTGTGGAGTCTAAGGGTGGTAATACCTTTACTTCGGAATGGCTTTAACCCTTACATGGAGTCTAATTAGTTTCACAGATTTTTTTTTAAAATAATTAGTTTCTAATTGTCCTTAAAATCAGGTGGAAACTCCAAAGCCAAATTATTATTTTTTTCTAAAATTCTTTTAAATTTTTAATTTAATTCTTTAGTTTTTGCGAGTCACCGCTACATTATGCCTTCGGGATGTCAACAAATTCTACTAAAGTTTGTGTTGTACGAGCTGCATCTACAGCCAATAGCTCATTCCACGAGCTATATATGGGGTTTCGTAGGACTAGAGTCCTTAAATGTTAAGTCAGGACAATCTAGGAGCCAAGTCCATGATTCGTTGATCATTCCAAGAGTTTTAGACATGGTTTCATAGTCTAGTACAGCAGTGATTCTTTAAGTTCCACAGATGGGGTCTACCACCCGTCATTCCATCTATGACCCGTTGTTTAGATTTGGTAGTTATAGACGCAAAGACATAGTTGTAATACTTTTTAAATGAACATGTAGGATGAGCCCATAGAAGGATCTACAACTCATAAAAAGTGATTGTAGACCCAGCCTTGAATTGTCTCTAGATTCCATAAGAAGAAGTCTATGAGTCGTAGACTAAACCATGACCCATAGATAGCGTTTCATAGTTTGCTCAACGGTTTTAATTAAGAATAATTTCATCTTTTTTCGTCTGTTCCTGATCAAATCCTTGATTTTGTAGGTTCAAAATATAATCCTTGATTTTGTAGGATCAAAATATACACCTTATTGGTACCAAATAGTACTTATACTCTCTTTATCACTTAGAATTCTTTGAGAGCAAGTCTAAGAGGAGAAAAATATTGAGTTCAAGTAATTCTACCGAGGTCGTCAAGTATCGAGTAAAGTTTCAACCTTCTAGGTATGTAAGATTACTCATACTGTTAGGTTGAGTTCGTCCACACGCCCCATATCTAAACTCTGCTTTGATTGGGTATTGAGTTGAGTTAAATTCTAGATTTTGAAATTTCGATTGACTTAACTCTCCCTCTATTGAGTTATATAATTATACATTGAGATTATTGTTATTTCTCGTGTTGTTGAAATTGTTGTTCGTGGTTTCTTTTTCATGAACCCTAATTGAGTAAATGATCATGGCTTCCCTATGCATTATGTAATGTTCAGATTGATGAATTCTATGTATTAAATGGAGTAATGCATTTAAAATAAAATTATGCATGTTTTATTGAGTGTTAAAGATCATGAGCATTAATAATTGAGCGTTGAGTTTAAAAAATATTTTGGAGAAAGAGTTTTGATGAGATGAAAATAATTTTCACTTTAACTTGAAAGAATATAATAAATTGAGATAAGATTGAGTTTTGAAAGTCCATTGAAACTTGATGAGATGAATTAAAATATTTTGTTTGATAGATGTTAGCATAGTGATTTGTTTTTGGAGTAGTATTGAGCACCAATTTAGGTAAGAGTAAAATAACTCAAACGTCATAATCTATATAGTCAGTGTAGGATAGAGGTCAAGCGTCTCTTGTCCAAAAGGGGAGTTTTATATTGGAACCATCGAGGTACATCGTCCCTTACTTTGGCAAAGTATTGGACGATTGCGACAATGGCAGTGCAAAGCATTGTATCGTCACCCACTCTCATGGTGATAGTTTTGTTTATCTTTTTAAACTTGCATAGAATATTAATGATGAAATGAGTTGTATTCAGGTCCTTTAATACATTGATGTATTATTTTACTCGGTCATCTTATATACTAAACATTTCACATATTGATGTCATTCAATACTGAATCATTTTATGATACAGGTACTATGGATCTTCAACAGACATTTCGTTGAAGATCCAAATCATTCCAAAGAAGTGGTGAGATCTCCTAGCATGAAGAAGAGTCCTTTTCTTTTCAATTTATTTCTTTTCACTGTTTTGAGGTAGCCTTGAATTTTTCTTGGCATCGTTTTACACATTTATAAAGGTTTTATAGACTAAGGAATGGATGTTAGATTTGAGTCTATTTTTGAAAAACTATTCTTATTGATTGGAGTTATATTGTAAGTTGCTTTCGACGTGACGTTTTTAATTGATGTTGATGTTTAAAGAGCCCACTTGAGTGTTTCTTGATTTTTTTTGAGTTTTTTGCTAATTGAATGTATATATTGATCCAAGTTGTTCACTTAGGAACCATTAATAATTTTTTAGTACCGACTATGCCTAGGATATCCTCGCGAAACGTGATAGTTTCAATCAGAAACATACCTAGACTTAATGAAATTATAATGGTACTTTATTCAAAAGTATCTCAAATTTGTAATTCTCTTCAATTCATAGTTCGTGATGTCAACAAAGTTGAATTTGGAATCATAAAACAATTGCATGGTATGAGTTCATCAAATTCATTCTCAAAATCATTGAATTATACTTAAATTATGTATTAGAAGATCAATTTAGAAAAATTGCTTTCAAATTGATAGAACCCACAAGAAAACATTCAAACCCTAACTTGAATTGGAATCAAAACTTGTGAAATTCAGTGCAAATTTGGACCCCATGGATGGAATTGGATCCATGAATGAAATTCCCGCATACTTCAAATAGGATTCTTGATTGAAATGGGAAAGAGAAATCTTGAATTGAAGGACCCAGAATTCACCTTGATCTTGCTTTGAGAGAAGAGTCCTAGAGAGAGAAATTCTAATTGAGTTATAAGTTGAGTGAATGAGGGTTCAAAATTAATAGGAAATTAGTTATACCCAACTAGAATGAATGAAAATGACCTAGCATAGGGATTAAATGAGTGAAAAACGACCAAATTAACCCAAGAAACAGTTGAATCCAATTTCACGGACTCCTATATAGTCCATACCACACTCTATCGACTATATAAGTATCCATAGAATATGGGGGTCTAGGTTTACTGAGGGTGAAATTTCTAAGAAAATCGTTATAGGTTGTACACACTTAATAAGCCATACAAGCGCCCATATAAAACTTGAAGGACTAGGGCTATGGATTCTGATTTACGATTGATATATGGCCCATGAAAAGCTTTCACGGTACATGAACTTTGTGGGGAATCTCCTTTGAAAAAATTCCAACTTAAGGATTGAGTGCCACGGACTTCTTAATAGTTCGTGAATTTCTTCATGACCCATATAAAGAATTTGTACAGACCCATGCATTATCCGCTTCTGTACTTTTCTTTTTATTCCAACTTTTTACCTTTCAAGGTATTACAATCGTCTACGTGTTCATAGTGAATTATAAAACATTCAATAGGATCAGATTTGGTTGTGTTTACAAACTGAATTAGATATGTAATTTTTATGAGCTTTTCAGGCAATCAAGACTGAAAATACTTGTGAAAATAGATAATGTAGTGAATTCTACAACCAATTGGCATGCAGTAAACACATGATTATGTTTTTTCGTTTCAAAATAGACTCACATTCATGTTATTCTTAATTTCAGTGATGGAAATCTAAATAAAAGTGCATATTTGATCTCAAAATTATTTGCAACAACATCCTTTTGTAGTTGTGTTGCTATTGTTTTGACTAGATTTGTGAAATTAGAAGCATAATTAACTAAAATTGCATCACTTGATAATTATTGTAATGATTTTTTGAATCCCAAGTTTCATTATACTGCATTAAAATTTTAATGTTATTTATCAATAGAATTGATACTTTGCCACGACCCGGACCTAGGGCCTAGTCGTGACTAGCGAATAGGGAACCTGAAGGAACCCTAAATAAGCCTCTCTACGTATCATTACACAATATTGGTCGAGGAAGCAATTAAAAACGACCATAAGAGATAAGCATAAACAAGGAGATTGGTAGTAAGGGAGAGAGAGTTTAATACTTAAGTAATATGCCAATGTTTAGAAAATAAGGGAAAGGGACTAGGGGAAAGAAAAGCTTTCATAACATCATAATCAAGAGATAAAAGATTCAAGGCTCATATCATAGATACATAACATGTCCAACAATACCTCTACTACATAGATAAGAGCGGGGGCCAAGACAAAGCAACCGGGCTCACCCTCACTAGTCAAGATAGAAAATAAAGAAGAGTGTATCATTAAATAATAAGAGAAATATATACTATGGTCCTCGAAGTGGAGGACTCACCAACTAGCTTGAGTAGTACCGAACTAGCCACATGGAGGAGGAGGAGGATCAACTCGGGCTTCGATCCCTACATGGTGATATCACGTAGGCATAGAGTATATGTTAGTATGTTTAAATGTACTAAGTATGTAGGATGAAATGCAACAATAGATAGGCATCCCAATTAAAATGCATAGTATTAAGCAATAGGCATAATATAACATTGGCATGTATGATCAATGCTTAAGCAAAACATGCTTATGTAACTCATGCTCATATATGATATCATATCTGTAGAAGAGACCAAGCTAGCTATTCAAGGTACAAACCCCTTGGTGGTTGTATGGTATAAACCCCTCACATGATTCATGATAATCATACATTATCAACACGGTGGCAAAGTACAAACCCCTCATAAGGTTGATGAGTACAAATCCCCAATATGGTTACCCGGGCTCTTATCCCTCTGGATTGGGTATGGTCTAATGCAACACTTTATATAGAGTATATCATATACATAAGCTCATTTTATCATCATATAGTCATTTACATTATATCTCATGCTTTGGACCTTCAACTCCTCAAAAAACCATATCCGAACATTTTATCAAACACTTAGAGGGTGTGTAATGCTAGTATAAGACCATGAATTATAGAAATGAAATCTTACAAGCAAATCTATTGTAAAATCATCAATCAATACCTTGCAACACCCTCAAGTAATATACATCAAAACCCCTCATCAAATCTTATAATAGGTCCAAAATTTATAGCTCAAAATATAGCAAAATAGTCTTAACTTTATATAGTTTTAACGTAATGTGCAGTGAATTTCATAATATGCAAGACCCATTTTAAATCAACTTTAAATCATGCATTTTGAGTAAAAAGAGGCTTGGGTATCATGGGTGAAAGAAACCCACGAAAGAAACCCTCATACCTTAGCTTACGGATAAACTTGGTGAAGATTGGAGATGGAGACTTGAAGCTTGAAGAAGAACCTTAGGAGAACCTTAGCTTGGGATGACGGTTTGGGACTTGAGTTTGGGGAGTAAAAATATGACTAAGTGTTTGAGTGAGTATTGGAAAATATTTAGGAAGATATGAGGGTAAAATAAGGCTAAGTATAGGTAAAAACATGTATGGGAACCCTTGGGCCCAAAAACTAAAGCCTTGGACCCGAAAATAGAAAAATGCTCAAAATAAGGCACTGGCGCATCGCGCCAGTGTCATGGAATATACACTAGAAATTGCATTCTTGAATTTTTATAATTGCTAATTTTTCGCTCGTAAATTGGGGTTAGACCCTTTTCTCCCTAATTGTGACCCCATGAATAAGAATATAAGTTGGATTGTTGAAATAACAAATGGATTCTGACATATATGGAAATTAAAATTTTAAGCATTTTGAGGCACATATTTGGGAACTTTTTGGAGTCGTTTCATACTTGAAACCCTGCAAAATTTGAAGTTTGACAGTAAGAGATTGCATAGGAAGAAGAAGGCAGCATTGAAAAAAAAAAGAAAAATTTTCGCACTTTGACTCATTGCATTAGTAGTTAACAATAGTTAAGAAAGGGGTATAAAAGTAAAGGGTAGGAATGATTGCGGATCGATTTAGATTAGTTATTGATAAAAATCAACGCCAAATCAAATTAATCAAATTTTAAATTATTAAAATCTAATCAGACCAAAAATAATCTATATTTATCGATTTCATTTTGATTACTCAGTTATAAACGACACACAAAAATAAAAAGAAATGATTCAGTCACAAGGAAAAAAATGACAACAATTTATTAAGAAAGAAAAATAGTTAGAACTACTATCTTGATAGAACTTTTGATCACTAAATTTATTGTAAATAACTCTTTAAAAGTGGCCATTTTGTCCTAGACAAGGAAGAGACAATCACATTTCTAGTCCCACGAAGAACTACCACATGCACTCATATACATGAAACATTTAAGAAAAATGCTCTCATCTTAGATGTTTTTACTTTCATCATTAAATTTTTATGAATATATATATACATATAGTCTTTTTTAGTTACTTTGGGTCAAGGACCCATTTTATTGCTTCATCACACTATTACAGCCAGCCCAAAGGGGGAAAACATATGGGTCCAAAATAGGAAATAGAAGTTGATAGTTAGTACAACTAGTAAAAATATAGATAAAGTACAAGAAACCATATAGAGTGGGATTTCCTTTTCCTAGATAGTTCGCCTCTTTGTCTCTTTACCTCTTTTCGATGTTGTTCCTATTCATCAACTGGCGATTCGTTCTCCTTCTCCTATGGATTGTTAACTATTTGCACACCAGGATTCTTGACGAAATCTCCTTTAGCTATGAAAGATTAGCCCCTTTTTGTTATACTCTAGCAAGATTGTTGCCTGATGTCACAGCCCAACCCCGGGGTCATGTCTCGTGCCGATTAGGCACATAAACTAATGTTAAATCGCAAAACCACAACTTAAAGTCTAAGCGTTCTATCGAAATTTCGGCAGAGTTTTCTCTGTTTTTACGCCCTATCCTCACCTGCAGCAGCTCCCAGAATGTACAAATAGCACATATGCACATATATATATAAAACTAATGCGGGCCGACAAGGTCACCGCTGTGGCAGGACCGCTCACAAGTACAATACACGCACACCATCACATCACAGGCCAAACTTCTTACCCACTCGTATCCACAGACCTCTATACAGAAAGGCTATAACATGTGATG
>JAOTQJ010000083.1:10042827-10093664 GCA_025642045.1 Solanum sejunctum
ACCTTCTAATATTGGGATATAAAGATATGTTTATTTTTATATATTGTCCTTCTTTCACTATTTTCTTAATAAATAATTTATGATAGTAAGAGAAATAGATGAATGATAAATAAATATTATTATTCATGAATGTAATTAAAAATTATCTTAAATTCTTTATGTGAAATAAGAAGCGACGCGCACGCCATTAGAAAGAATAAGCATTATTGGTTAATTAAATGTTGGAAGTTTCTTGAGAGGGCAAGAGAAAATTGGAATAGTTGATATATTTTGGCAATTGAATATTTTAATTATGTTTCTATTTCGATCATGAAAAAAGAGACATCTTAAATTTTTCATGTGATCTATCCAAATTATATATTTTAAAAAATAAAAATAACTTGTGTATATATAAAATTTACTTAAATAATAAGTTTATATTGAATATTGACTTTATTTTACTTTTTTAGATAGAAAAATCTTTAAAATAATCAGTTTTTATAATATTAATAACTTTGAATGGTATTTTAAATATTTTTAATTAAGAAAACGTTTAACAATACTTATGTGCCAAACATATTTAATAATTTTTTTTCAGTTATAACGCTTTTATCAAAATACATAACTATTTATTTTTTAAATAAATTTTAATACTTTAAAAAATATTTTAAAAATATTTTTTAAATTTTTTTTTTGTTTTTTAGCTAAGCAAAACGAGCTCTTAAGACTTTATTATATATTATTATGTAGAAAACTGAATGTTAGATGTTTTAACCATGGTAAAAGTGGACGGAGAAGAAAAAGGTAAAAGAGTGTTTAAGCGAAAAAATAGAGTCCAAAGGGAGAGAATTCCATTCCCGCCACGATTTTTACCGTAATACAAGTAAGAGAGAGTAACCGGACACGTGTCGGTGACTCTTCCAATTGAATACACAATTCCACAATTTCTCCCCAAAAGTTCCCCTCACCCTCACCCTTACCCTCAAGCCCAACCCCCGTTAGATTTTCTATCTCTATACCTCCTACTCTGTTTCTTTGTATTTTCCTATTTCGCTCTCTTTGAGCTCGATCGGCAGATTCCCAATCCCCCTTTCTTCTTTCAATCCATTTCCAGACAACCTGGTGGTGAAATTGATTTTTCATCTGCTATAATCGACGATTCCTCCCTTTTCTCTGTCGATTGTGTTCTTCGCTGAGCAAATTAGGGTTTGTATTTTTACATGAATCAGGTTCTGCTCTCTCACAATTATCCCTTTTTTCTTGCGATTTATTCTCTTTCCACATTCTTTTGCAAACCCTAGCTTGTTAAGTCTTCGTTTTCTGCCAAACATTCATTGATTCTTATTATTTGATTTGTATAGTAAAAATTTTTGAAAAAAAAGATAGCGAGGTGTCGTTTCGCTGATTGATTCTATTGTATTATTCAGATTTTTCTTACAAGAAGCTCTGTGAGATTTTAGGTGCGTTGTCTTTTTATTTACCATCCGAAATTGAGGGTTTCCTTGTTGAATCTAAAAAAGCTTCGCGTCACCATATTACAAGCCCCCAAAAAACGAGAGAAGAGAAAAAAGAAAAAACCAAAAAAAAATAAGAAAAAGAAAAAAAAAGTTCCTTTTAGTTGTCTAGAGTATTCCTTTTAGCTGTCTTCATAGTTGATCTAAACCATAAATGGCATTAAATTTTTCGCATCGGCCCATATTTCCGGCACATATATCCGAGGATAATTTGGTATCACCCATGAGAATTGTAAATGGGTGTTTAGTGGAGGGTGTTCCGGAGAAGAATCTGGAGAATTTTGCTTGGTCGTGGCGTTCGCATGAGGGATTTGATTATGGTTATGGGGGGAAAAGAGTAGACAAGTGTGATTATTCGGAGTCAGTATCCGAGGATATTATTGACCTTCTTCCTGCTGATCCATTTGGGATGGATATAAGCACCACTATCACAGCCATTACTGGCTGGCTTGAGGATTTGGAAGTTGATTATGGAGGGCGTAGGAGAAACCATGCTGGTCCAAGTAATGAGGACTCTGGTTTATTTGCGGATTTCGATTTTATTTGGAATGATTCTATGAGGTTCCAATCATTCCCTAGTAGTCATGTTCAGTCTGATGACAAAATGAATAGAGGTGATCCAGTGAATTGGCTTATTGAGGAGAGATATATGAGGGACGCCTTGGCCCATGTTGGTCTTGGCTCAGCTTGCAATGTGGGGGACACTGCAGGCTTCAATAATGTAGGTTCAGGCTGTTTTCTGCCCCAGACCACGGAAACAGGGGCTGGTGTGACGTCTTGCTCTGGTGAAGATGAAGGAGCCCCTCATGAGGCTTTATCTTTTGCTCTTGGTTTCCTTGGAGTGAAGGATCTTTTGGCGGTAGAAAGCGTTTGTAGGTCCTTGCGGCTAACTGTCAAAAGTGATCCCTTATTATGGAAGAGCATTCACATTGAAAATCCATTGAATGAGATCAGCGATGATGTTCTCTTGCAACTGACTAGCAGGGCTCAAGGTAACTTACAATGCTTGAGTTTGTTAGAGTGCACCCGCATCACTGATGACAGTTTGAGGCGGGTACTCGACTCTAATCCACATTTGACAAAGGTTGGTTGTTCGTCTTCATTTTACTTTATGTTTCTTAATATATTTGTGTTGTTTGTGGTTCTCACTATAATGGTATGGTAGTTGTATGCTTTTTGATGTTAACGTGATGATCTTTCAGAGAGTCTAATGACCTGCTTTTGTTTCTGGAGTAATACATGTTGCAGTTTAGCCACTTATTCTTGAATGTTATGTGTAAAGACTGAAATGTTGGTCAAAAGAATGACATAAGTTGCTTACTAGTGGCTGTCACAGTGCAGCTTGAATATCTTTTAGAGCTAACTTGAACTTCGTAAGTGCTCTGTTATTTATGGAAACCTTGATTGATTACATGTTTTATGTATGTGATTTAATACATGATTCATTCATGTTTTGTCTAATGACTCCAATCTCAGTCTGGATGTAGTTCTATGATTCTATCACCGTCATTCCCTTGTTTTAAATTGTAAGCAAAATCTGAACTTCCGATGGTCAGTGTATTCTCTTCTTTACCTTTCTGAGGAGACTAAAGCCATCTTTTAGCTGGTTTTAGCTTTTACTTACAGAAGTTTGAACTGTTTATGGAAGCGTAAGTCTGTTAGCTTGATGCCCTTGATTTTCCTGGTGATTGCTCACAGATTGCACGTTAGGCTGTTTGGTTCTGTCCTTTCCTCATTTTCTTTCTTGTGTGCCTAGAGCTAAATGCTCTTGCAAGACATACCTTTTGAGTGCAGGATCAGCACCCTTGCTACTAATTGTTTTCTTCGGTACAAGGTTCCTTCTGCCACTAGTAGTTCTGTGCATCAATGTACAATGTTTAGCTTATTAATCTTTTGTTTCATGCAGCTTCTTGTTCCTGCATGTTCAAGACTCAGTATTGAGGGCATTGTAAATATGGTGAAGTCTTTTAACTGTCAAAGAGGTAAAGTGGGTATAAAGCACCTGTGGATTGGCGGTCTATATGGAGTAATGCATGAACATGTTGAAGAGCTGTTGTTCCTTCTAGGTGCAGATCGTCAGACAAGGCAAAATGTTTATAAACCCCATTTCTTTTCTCGAAGGAATGTTTATCGTTTAGCTGATGAAAATCGGGCTATTGATGTTCAAATATGCCCTATTTGTGAAAAAATAAGGTTGGTGTATGATTGTCCTGCAGAGGGTTGCCAAGTTAAAGATCAAGCTACTCAAGAATGTAGGGCCTGCTCACTTTGCATCTTACGGTGTAGTGAATGTGGCAGATGCATAAATAACAGTGAATACGTGGAAACTTTTTGTTTGGAATTGCTTTGCTCTGATTGCTCTAAGCAGCCTTTGGAGGAGTGCAAAGATGAGCAGAATTGTAGCCGTTGAAGTGCCAAGATGATCAGGTGGGAGGGGCTGGTTCCTTTGAAGTAGATTGAAGTGCGACTGCCGAATAAAATCTATGTGCTATCTATGTCTTTAATTGGATAGATGTTGAGAAAGAATGTTAAGCAGCCATTTGACTGCTTTCAATTTGTGCAAGACTTGCCGGAACAGTTGAATTTGTTTTGTTTGTTGAACTGCTGTCAGCAAAATAAGATACTTTACTCGTTCAAATTTCATTTGAATGTTTAGTGCTTTGAATGACGTAAGTTGTGCTATAAAGAGTCAGGTGTTATATGTTCTGGAGACGTTGGAACATTGATTTTCTTAATGAACGTTCATTAATAGTTTAGCACATGGAGTGATTTGAGCATGAAAACAAAGTAGAAACAGAAAATTGACTTACAATTTTGGTAAAACTTGATGATGCAGTGACTGCATCTAAAATGAAATTTTCTGATCGAGGTCACCTTGAATGGTTACTTTTAGTTGAAATATTAGTTTAGGAGGTTTCTGGATTTGTTTTTGAAGAAGATATATTTTAGGAAAACATTTTCCTTAATACAAAACACACTATCATGAAAAAGAAAAATTGCAATCTAAAGTACTAATATTTTTACCTAATAAGAAACATTGGATAATATGAATATCCCTTACGTTTCTCCCTTTTTATCCGTACCACAGAACTTATAAGGGTCGGATCTAATGTTTTAACTGACTTTACCTGATCCATTTGACATCCCTTGTGTGGAGTCAACGGAAAATCTTATTTTATGACACACAAGTGACAACTCAGTCCAGTCCAGTCCAATTCATCCATTTGCCAACTCTACACACAACTCACTAACACTGGTGGTGTAAGACACTTTATTAAATTTTTCAGGATGAAACAAATAAGAAAAAATCCAGGCTGAAAGGGGTAAAATCCCCACCTATGTGATGGTAAAAAAGTAACTGCACCAAGCCTTCTCACAGCACTGGTCATTAATTAAATCAAAGTCTTCAATACAAAATCATATCAATTCATCATCCACCAAAACTGAACTCAGTTCCGACATACAAACTAAAACTACGTGGAGTGGCATTGCCAAAGCTAGAATGGTCCACCTTCTCTTTGGCAGCACAAAACTTTGTGTACGTACTACACATCAATCAATATTCAGATGGACTAATGACATCGTCAATCTTTAAAATCATCTGAACAACCTGTGTTGCAAGCAAAATCTGCTGTTGCTTCCCTATCAGTGTCTCAAAGACATTTTGCTCACGCATGTCATTTGTTCCAGCACCATTGCAATCTATCCCATAGCAAGGATTGTTTTCCTGCAACAAAATTTAAGTTATAACTCTATTCAGGTATATGACAGAAAAAGAATTCAGCTAGTGAAAATCTTATGTTTTCAAATTATTCAGACTCAGAAACTTTGGAAATAGTCTAGAGGTATATTTATTCTTCTTTTAGTCAAGGGCTATACAACAGAAATACTAGGAACAATTGCTTAAGAAAATCTTATGTTCTCATATTATTCAACAGAGAAACAATTATGATTTTATATTTTTAAGTTACAACAAGCCAAGGTTACCTTAAGTTGCTGAGATTTAACAGCAGATAGAGTTTCAATGGGTTGGAGACCACTATTCTCAGCAAGTGCCATTGGGATAGAATCCAAAGCATCTGCAAATGCCCTGATAGCATACTGCAGATAGAAGGTTTGACGCTTTAGCAAATGATAATCAATTTTTAAAATTTTCGTTTTAAAAAAAAGTAGAAACAAGAACAAATAGAATAAAAGCTCGCCTGCTCAACTCCTGGGTGTTTATCAGCTACTGCTTCCACAGCAATTGAGCAAGAGATCTCAGCTGAACCACCACCATACACAATGGAGTTGTTGCAAATAAGATTTCTAGCCACACACAAAGCATCATGGATACTACGTTTTGTCTCCTCTATCATCATCTTGTTACCTGTATGATGATCAAAGCTCAATTCCAATATCCTAATTGATACAATTTCTCAAGTATTCTAAGCTTCTGCATAATCCTCATATATTTCTTTACCACTAAACTTCAAAGATGTGCAGGTAAAGAAATGCTCAACTGGTGCTCTGTAAGAAACAAAACCCATCTATCCTGGTATTGGGGAAGGAACCTCAATTGCAAAGCTCTGGCATCCCATATTAGTAAGTTGTGACACTAACACCACTAGACAAGAACTCAGCATCTGGTGGCGGTCACTGACCAAACCAAAAAGGGTTAAAAAGAAATGGGAACCGCATGGTGCATTACCCTCAACCAAATTTGCCCAACAAATAATGGGAGCATATTTGGAAAGATCACATATGTACCATAATCTTAACCAAAATAAAGTTCAGTTGTTTTCAGAACCATGGAGGATCAGCATGCAGTTACAACAGTTGCCTTATGACAGTATCAAAATCTAATAAACACTGGATCGAAACAGCACAAACCTAGAAACCGTAGATGTCAAACTAAAAGAAAATTCAATGAGAAAAGATTAAAAATGAAAAATAAAGGAGCACATGAAATTTCCCTCAACAGTTTACATGGAGAAGGATTTATTTCCATAGAGAAACTAAATGGCTGATCACAGAAACCTACCGCCACGGATAAATATTGTCATGGCCCTTGAATTTGCACAATGTTCAATGTAAATCATCCTGTCGTTTGTTGTACCAAATGATTTCTCTCGAACCAGACCAGCCTGAACTTATAGAACATTACTTTTAGCAGGTGATAGAGATCCAAAATCACATTAAGCACTATTATTCGTATTTGAAAGATCCAGTTAAATGGCTAAGTTCACATGAAAATTTTAGAAAGGATATGAATGTGATGCAAAATAGAACATGAATTGAGAAGAATCTCCATATAGATCTGAGAAATTAGACATTAAGAATCTGTAAGCAAAGGAAGAATAAAATTTCATAAAATACTTGTCAGTTATTAGTGATATACCACACAGTCAATGACCCTCTTATCATCACTTCACAGAAACTTTCTAGATGTATTACCAGACACAAGAGACTTGAACTAATACCCGTCCAAGTTTTTCAGGTGTCAATTCTTGAAACCTCGGAACGATTCTCCCACCTAAACACATGTGGAACCAAGAAGATGCGATTAAATTAACTGTTGTAACAGAAATGCCACAACAGAAAAGGCATCATAGTTGATAAGCAAATAGAACACAAACCTGTAGCAATTGCTACCAGCTCCAACTCCACACCACCTACCCATCTAACAGCAGACAGATTTCTATGCATTAGTAAGTGGTTTGCTTCATCATCAAAACCCCACTGGCAAATAACTAAAGTGGCACCAACATCCTGTTGTACATCAGCAAACAAGGTAGGAAATCGAGCTCCTGATAAGCCAAACTACCAAAAGATGCAAGGAAATTTCAGCTCTTGGTAATCTTTGCATGTAAAACCAATCAAACTGCTACTTACAGGTCCGAAAACACAATCCATAGATCTCCCCACCCCCTGAAATGATGATATTGGTGAACACAGGAAACTCAACAACATTGGCATCCCTCTAGCTTGTACTTGTTTATGATAATAAAAGAGCAAGGTGTGCAACTTCACAGTGAAAGGGGCGAAGGATAAGAGAATGACAAAACAGCCCTTCATTCTCATATTTAGCAACAACAACAACAACATACCCAGTTGTATCCCACAAGTGGGGTCTGAGGAGGGTAGATTGTACGCAGACCTTACCGCTACCTCATAGAGGTAGAGAGACTGTTTCCTAAAACCCTCAGCTCAAAACCCATAAGTAGAAGGACTAGATATGGCTGGAAATGACAAAATGAAATGTAAGATGAAATGAAATGAAATGGAATGAAAAAAGAAATGAAACGAAACGAAAAGACATTCTCATATTTAGCATGTACAAAAAATAGGGGGAAAGAACACAATTTGTTTGCTTAAACAGAGAGTTAGGAATGCAGACACTACTATCAACAACACACCTATTGTAATCCCACAAGTGGGATCTAGGGAGGGTAGGGCATGCGTAGACCTTACCCCTACCTTGGGAGGTAGAGAAATTGTTTCCGATAGACCCTCGACACAAGAAAAAACATAACACAGCAATCGGGGAAAAGAAATAACAGAAGTGAACAAACCACAACAAAATATTGAAGATAGCCTGACAAAGCATTCTGGAAAAAAAAGGAGCAGTATCTACAACAACAGTTATACAGAGCTATGCTCATGAAAATACAAGAAACATAAGAAAGAGCAGTGCATTCCGGTGCACAAAGCAGCACGCTTTAGCAAGATCTGGGGAAGGGCCACACCCTAAGGGATATTATGTAGACAGCCTACCTAAATGCAAGCATTGTGGCTCTTCCAGAGCTTGAACATGTGATCTATCTTACATTCAAATTTATAGAATGTAGTTTGACACTTTACTTTGGCAGAAGTTTAGGAAGATTTTTTAAACTTGAGATCTTATGCATGTCATAAGAGTTGTGTTGCTATAGGACTGTTGTGGTCTTAAAATGTCGTACATCTGTGTGGCCATAAAAGTTTCTCATTAAGAGTAAAAAGAGAAGTTTAAAATTAAATTGTTTTCAAATATAAAAATGTGTTATTCTTTTTGGAGTGGACTCATAAGGAAATACTGTTACATACAATGGACCAAGGGAAGCATAAGGTTAAGGTTTTAGCTGGCCATAAGATTCAATTTTTCCCACACCAGTCAGCCTATAAAGTCTTAAAACATGTGAAGCTCTTTTTGCTAAGCCCTCAGTACTCCTTCCCTTCTGTAAAAATAAAAGTAACTTCAATATTTTATGTCCTTCCCATCCCCATGCCCTGATTATCTGTATCATCATTCACTGTGCATACAAACAACGGATTCTGCAAATTTACCTTGCATTTCTGAACAATGTCATCAAAGTACTTTTGCTCCTGTAGGCGTAAGGTTTGAAATTTTTCCAGAGTATCAATGTCAACCTTATGCTTGGTCTTTGGTTTTGGAGGCTCAAAAGGACAAGTCAAAATGGCAATATGTGCATCCTGAATTTGCTTTGGCATCTGAGGATGACTCATATCTTTGTCAATTACAATTCCATAAATTAGCTCAGTATCCTCTAATTTTCCACCAACTTTTCCCTCAACTTTGATTAAGTCCAGATTAACATCCTTCCTCTCTAGATCTGCAACAGCTAGAACTGCTTTGACAGCGATCTCAGCCATGCTACGCTTGCATCTATTCACACTACAATACAAATTCCCCAAATCAAAAATAAATAAATTGAATAGCAGGGTTTTTGCAATTGTAATCGGAAACCCATAACCACAAAATACTTTTAGTGCAAAATGCACATTATGACGGATCAAGAACATGTTCTTGAATACAAGTTTAGCACCTAGGAACTCTTTAAAAGAAAAGATAGCATGGATAAAGGTAACAGCAGAGTTGGCATTAGATTTGACACTTACATCTTAGATGACAAAGTAGTCATGCAGGTTTGAATCAAAGGCTCAAACTCATTCACACCAAATTCAAACTTATTTGCAATATGCTCCAAGTGCTCAACTGCTATCCTAGAAGCCATTTCATATCCTTCTGCAACTCGAATAGGGTGAATACCACGTTCTAACAGCTTCTCCGCTTGTTCCAGAAGTGCCCCAGCCATGACAACGACTCCAGTTGTCCCATCACCAATTTCATAATCTTGACTTCGTGACAACTCAACCATCAACTTCGCAACCTGATTGTCAACATCCATCTGCTCAAGGATAGTTGCACCATCATTTGCTGAGAATACAAAATTCAAAGATCAGCAAATTTTATCACAAGAAATAAGTTTGGCATGCGTAAGTTAGAACAAGAAAGGGAAAAGAAAACAAATAAGGTGAAATATACTTTCAAACCTTTACTCTTTTTGCCAAACTAGGACAATCAAGAACAGGTATGACGGATCCTAACACCCAGGTAAGGATAGTGGGAGGAGACTCGGAGCACTTCCCAAGTGAGATGGGGTTGCATCAAGGATCAACTATTAGGTTGTTTTTATTTGTCTTGGTGATGGATGAAATGACATGGCATACAAAGGAGAAGCGCCGGTGCACATGTTATTTGCAAATAATATAGTTTTTACTGACAAGACCCGAGGCGGAGTTGACTTAAGTTGGAGGTTTGGAGGCAAACCTTAGTCTAAAGTGTTTAGGTTGAATAGGAATAAGACTGAAGACTTATAGTGCAAGTTTAGTGACGTGAAGCTTAAGGTTGCCATGGAAGTGAGGCTTGATACACATGTCATTTAGAAGAGAGAACGTTTCAAGTATCTTTGGTCTATTTTCTTAAAAAATGGAAAGATTGATAATGATGTCACACATTGTATTGGTGCAGGGTAGATGAAATGGAGGCTCGCATATGGAGTCCTATGTGATAAGAAAATGCCACCAAACTTAAAAGATAAGTTCTTCAAAGTGGTGGTTAGACCATCTATGTTGTATGGAGCAGAGTATTCCTCAGTCAAGAATTGCCAATTTTAGAAGATGAAAGTTGCAAAGATGGAGATATTGAGATAGATGTTTGAGCATATTAGGAGAGATAAAATTAGGAATGGAGATATCCAGGACAAGGTAGAAATGACCTCAGTAGAGGACAAGATGTAGCAAATGAGATGGAGATGGCTCGGCATGTGCAGAGGAGATGTATGAATGTTCCCATGTGGAGGTGTGAAAGGTTGGTTATGGATGATTTCAAGAGAGATAGAGCTATGCCAAAGAACCATTCGGGAGAGATGATTAGATACAACATGATGTAGCTTCAGCTTACTAAAGACCTGACCTTAATAGGAGGACATGAATTAGGGTAGAAGGTTAGTTAAATAGTAAAGCATTGTCTCGCTTATTCTTCTATACTATTAGTCGTACTACTACTCTTGTAGCTCTTTGCCCTGTGCACTTGGTTATCACTTAATGCTTTTTGTACTTTGATTATTGTTTTATCTTGTCATGACTATTGTTTAGGATGATTTGTCAAGTCGTCTATAGAATTTTGTCATGACTTCTTCATTTCATTATTTCTTTCTCTATACTGCTTTGGAATGTTTTTTCTTTTCTACCTCTAAGGTAGGGGTAAAGTCTGCGAACACTTTACCCTCCCCAGACCGACTTTGTGGGATTACACTAGGTATATTGTTGTTGTTATGCTCTTTTTGCCAAACATACAACAACATACCCAATGAAATCTCATAAAGTAGGGTCTAGGGAGGGAAGAGTATACGCAGATCTTATCACTACCTCATGGAGATAGAGAAATTATTTCCGAAAGACCCTCGGCTCAAATGTATCTGCCTCCAAATAACAGAAGAATACAATAAATATAAAATAACAGCTAAAACGACCTTATAGACCTAAATGCACATCTCTGAAGAAGATAAAGTCTAATGCTCATTAGTGTCACAATGCATGATTAGACTAGAAGATAAAAAATATGGCACTCAAGTAGCTTGGCCCCTGCAAGGATATTAAGCTTAGATAATTATTTTTTCTTGCTTCGGAATAACCTTTCTTGAAATACAGATCAATATCTAGTATAATAGTGTGAAGTGCATATTTGTCCAAAGGTTACAACTAAGTAATATAGAGGATCTGGAGTAACTCAATTTTTAAGCAGTGTTGCCCAGCACATTTGAAATGGCCTGAAATTGAGTTGCTTGACAAGATTGTAGAGGAGGTTGTAAAGGAATACACTTGCATTGATCAGCTGAGATTGTTAGAGCTAGTTAATAGTTCCAGAAATTACAAATAGATCCCTATAGTCAGGTGTCTAATTTGGTTCTTTAGATACCATCCCCAAATGTAATTTCTTATTTTCAGTTCATTTCCTTTATGAAATTGCAGTTTTGGAATAAAGAATAGATGAAAGAAAAGGATAATGAGAGAGGAGAAAATACTGATAGTGACATCGCCGTCAGGGCTCTGAAGCATCTTGTCCATTCCCTTAGGACCAAGAGAAGTGCGGAGAATACGAGCTACTGCTTTGGCAGAGGAAATGTTGGCTTTTTGAGCATCAAGGCCTCTTAATCGAGTTTTCTGCTCTTGTTCTTTGATTATTATGAATGGCCTACCAAACTCATCGAATGCCAGCGCCATTATTCGAATTCACTCTCCACCAATGATATTGTCGTCAAAGTTGGAGATGATACTATGGCTTGTCTACAAGGTTTCTGAACCCTAACTTGAGTTCAATGTTAAACCCTTCACTTCTATGCACTGCTCCCGCTTCTTTTTTATTCGTTTGGGCCGACCGCGGGTTTTACTTTGGGAAACAAGTTTCCCTCCACCCTACAAATGCAAACTATTTACGAGAGACCATTTCTTTACTAGGATATTTGTAGTGTGAATAAAGATCAACCTAAACTCAAAAATCAAATCAATAAAATAAATTAATTATTTATATTTGATTTGATTTGATTTTATATTTTCAAAATTGATAATATTTGATTTAGATTTAATTTTGTTCAAAAAAATTGCAGAAAAAGAATCGAACGTAACCAATAAATTATATGTATAGATTTTTAATGGCACGTATTTAATATATTATTTTTTATGAACAATTATAACTATATATAATTGATAGAATTTGATTGAAACAAGTAAGAATCGGTTGACTAGAGAAAAAATGCTCTCTAAAACCCTAAAGTTGTTGTCATTGTCAATCTGCTCATGGCCCCCTCGGCCTCCGGTCAGCCCCCTCCTGCGGTTGGCCATTGTGTTCAACCGCCTTCATATGCTAGTTTTCTCAAACCTGCACTTTCTCCGGCAAAACTCATTCCTTTGAAGCCCATAATGTACTTGCATGGTAAGCCTATCGTAATGTGGGAACAGGAGGAAGTGGGCCAAATGATCATTAATGAAAGCTTGCAGTTTGTTGTAGTGGAGAAATTATCTTATGGGTGGCCGAAAATTTAGGATTTAAGAAAATTGATACCCACTCAATGCAAACTGAAAGGTGAATACAAAATTGGCCTACTCATTAATAGACACATTTTAATTCGAGCATCGTTACTAGAGGATTATGTTCATCTCCTCTCGAAACCTATGGTTTATATTACCCAGAGCCATAAAATTTTCCCTATGCGTACTTTGAAGTGGGACCCTAGTTTTTATCCTAATGAGGAGACCTCTATTGTAGTGGCATGGATCTCCATCCCAACCCTACCCCCAAGTTTCTTTTGTGAAGAGACAGTCTTCTCATTCGCTGCAGGGTTGGTAAGCCTCTTCAAGTGGACTTGGCAAAAAAAAATAAAATATGACCCGGTTATGCTAGGGTCAAAGTAAAGTGGATTTGCTAACAAAGTTCCAAAAAGGATCAATGTTGGAATTAGAATTGGGAAGGAGGAAGTCATGGAGAAATAAATCAAAATTAGGTATGACTATCTCCCAAAGTATTATACTACTTGTATTATTCAGGGCCATGACTTAGACCAATGGAGCACCTGAAATTGTTCAAAAAGCAACAGCAGAACAATAAAGTGGAGGATCAACAAAAGGAAGACATGAGTGAGGAAAACAAAGAGGAGGAAACTGCTACAAAGGATCAGGAAACTAGTAGAGGGGAGGATAGAAAGAAGGATGACTTTGTGGTACAAAGAAGGAGAAATGGGGGAAGAAAAATGTAAAACCCCACTTATGGGGGTAGGATAGATGCCAGAAATAAGCTTGGAAATTTGAAAGTGTTGATGTTTACTAAGGAATTTATGACTCGTAAAAGGGAGTAGGACCTGTAAAGTGGGTTTGTAGAACCTGACAGACTTGATGAAATTTGAGATCTTTCTAAAGTTCAATCTATGATTTATGAGACAACTCGTAAAGTACTCTATGAGTCATAGACGATCTCGTATAATGGAAATCAGAGGAAAGGGAGTCTCTGAAGTTTGGAAAAAAATCATCAGACGAAGACCATCTACGACCCATAGAATGTTCTACGGCCCGTAAATGGGGTTTTGTAGACCTATCCCGCCAGTATTTTAATAGGGGTAAATTTGACCTTCCTCTTTTTCCAAGTAAAGGTGAAATGCCCCAAAAATGTGCTTCGGAATACCCATAAGTAATTTTCATATATCTCAAAATTCATGTGTGATATCGAAAATCTGACTTCATATTCTAGATCAGGGGGCAAAATTGAGTGCAAAATGGGTTAACCTGGATTTTAGAGGCCCCATAGTGAAAAATAATTTTTACTAATTTTTGAATTTCAGAGAGCATCCACGCCCTGGCCGTGACGTGCTAGGGGAGCGGAGTAGTGTAAAATGTTCCTTCGTGTTGGTTTTGCATCACAGACCAGTATAATATTTTCCTTACTTTTCTTGTTTTGGCCAAGGGCATTGGGGTCATAGCCCCATGCCTACTTAAGTATGTAATCACCCATACTTAGCCATTTTTCAACTCTATATCACTCAAAACCCTCTCTAAGACTTACCAAAATATCTCATTCTAAATTTAAGGATTTCAAGCTTAACTTTGAAACTCAAGGATTCACTTCAGGCTCTAAGTTTCCTTCAAGTTCATCTCAAGAAAATCCAGATTTAAGGTATCTGGGTTTCATCCATTGGGTCCTTTCACCCATGGAGCCCAATCTTCCTTTTTATGAAAATTACATGATTTTAAGTTGTATTACTTATGGGTATCTCTTATTATGAAGTATGACATAAATTATGTTAGGATTTTATAAAATATTGATTGACTATGCATGACTATCTACGTCAAGCTTATACCATGATTTGATTATACCTATTGGAACTATGCATGTTTTGAGCTATGAAACTATGATCTATTATGAGTTTTTGTAATGGATTTCAAGGTACCCTATATGAGCGTTTTACTACATGTTGGTGGGTTGATTTGCATTAAGTTTTCTCATCTTATTTCACTCTCGAATTGAATTATTTTGAACTAATATCATGAATCCACCAAGTGTTTGATAAAATATCAACTCAAGAATTCTCAAGTTATTGATGATCTATTTTATGATTTATAGGTCAAGTGACTATATGATGATTAAGAGATTTCAAGTATGTATTGAATTCATGAAAAGTATCTATGATTTTACAAGTATCAAGTTAAACCCTATTTCAAGATATTTACCTCTTGTAAGACATTCATATTAAAGCAAGGGTTCATGTATGATTATGATCTGCTCTCATGTTTTAAGTTAGGCTCACAATTAGAGGTCAAGCATATTTCAAGAGCTACTCATATCATGTTTCCATGTTTCTTACAAGTTATATAAGTTATAATTATTTCAAGTATTCAGTGGGCTTTGACTTAGCATTGATTGGGTCTTAAGATAGGGGGCTCGACTCAAGGGGTCCTGATATAAAGTCTTTTGTCTCTAAACTATGTGCCACCATAGGATTATGATTATTACCCTTGCTATACTAGTGGATCCATCTAGTCATGTTATCATGTTTGGTTTGCCTTGGCAAGCAGCCCACACCTAGCTGGGGGGGGTCATGCCCGTCCACCTTACCGAGGTGGTGTCATGCCTTCAATTCCAAGTTGTAGCTACTTGGTCTATGTTGGTTGAGGTCGCTTCCCACATATGTATTATGTACTACACAAGTTGTATAATTTACAAGCATGTTTTATTATGAGCAGTGATTATTCATGTTATATCAAGATTATATATCTATTGCTTAGATTATACATTTTGACTATATTGGCTTATGTCTTGTTGCATTGCGTCCCGCATACTTAGTACATTCAAATGTACTAACGCATACTCTGCGTATATGATATTATAATGTAGGGATCGAAACACCTTTGATCATCCTCCATATGGCTAGTTGATATTCAGAGATAAGCTTTGGTGAGTCCTCAAGTTCGAGGATACTATCTACATTACTCTTGCTATTGAGACTTTTTTATATTGAACACTTGTTATTATAAGGATGAGCCCAGAAAGTGTCTTGGCCCCACTCCACTCCATGTTAGAGGTATTGTTGGATATTATAATGTACTTATGCTATGAGCTTGACTCTTTATGCTTTTATGAATATCAAGATTTTCGTTAGTTCCGCTTCCCTTTTTATTATATCTCTTGTTATTATTTACTTTGATTCCGTGACCAAGGATATGTGATTGATATTTTAAGATGCTTGTTTGGGTTTCTGCGGGTTCCCATTTGTCGTGTCACGTCTAGGCTATAGGCTTGGGTCGTGACAAACTTGGTATCAGAGCAATAGGTTGTTAATCATCCTCAGAACCCAACACACCACGTTGATTAGAGTCTTATTTATGGTTGTGAAGCGCGCCAGAGCTATGAATGGGAGGCTATGAGGCATTTTAGGAAATGTTTCACTTTTTCATAGTCTATATTATGCTTTAGATGTAAGTGTAAGGCTTTTCCCCTAACAAATGCTCTTTGCTCTTCTAGATCATGCCGATTCTATGAGGTAGATTAAGGAGAGCCCGTACACCTGACAAGCAACTGACCCCTCTCACTTGAGCTCCTCCAGGTAGAGGGGTAGTCTAAGATAAGTTCTGAGATACTATTATAATGTTGGCTCATGCTATGATCAACAAATTAATCAAGGGGCCCAAGCCTTTCATGCTCCAACTCTGGCTTCTAGGGTGCGGGATTTTACAAGAATGAACCCACTGGAGTTCCACAAATCTAAGACAGATGAGGATGCCCAAGAGTACATAGAGGAGGTCTACAAGGTGCTATCTATCATGGGGCTTAATCTGGAAGAAAAGGTGGAGTTGGCGGCTTACCAAATCAAAGGGGTGGCTCAAATTTGGTTTACACAATGGAAGTTGGAGAACGGAAATGATAGTGCTATCCTTTGGGAAGAGTTCAAAGCTGCATTCCTCAATTGGTTCTTTTCTATCAAGCTAAGGGAGGCTAAGATGATGCAGTTTATGAACTTTAAGCAAAGTTCCATGAGTGTTAGGGAGTATGCCCTCAAGTTTAACGAGCTATCAAAGTATGTTCCACAATTAGTTACTAAACCTAGATTAAGTATGAACAAATTTATGTTGAGAGTGTCCTACTTGGTTAATGAGAAGTGTCATACCTAGTAGGAGATATGGAATTTTCTTTGCCCATTACTTATGCCGAGCAACTAAAGGGGGAAAAGCTTAGAAAAAGAAGAAGTAATAGGTCCTATAGGGCTCGTTCTGAAGGTAGTTTCCAAGGTCTTAAGGGTGGTTGGTTTCTTCAAGGCCATAATTCCAAGGCCAGGGGTCTTCCAATGCTCCTAATAAGAGATTTGCTAATGATAATCCAAGATTTCAAGGTGGTGGTGGTGGGATCACTCACCCTAAGTGCCAAAGATATAGTAGGAACCATAGTGGCCTATGCTTGAGAAACTCTAATGCTTGCTTTGGTTGTGGTGAACTGAGTCACAAGGTTATTGATTATCCTGATGCTCAAAACAAAGGTAGAGATGGTCATATATAAGCCTAAGGTGCTAATGCGGGTCTAAGGACAAAGGGAGGCCAACAAAGGGGTGCTCCAAAGCAAAATAGATTCTATGAACTTCAAGAAAGGTAAGGAGTGGATGAGGTGCACAACGGTATTATCGGTATGTTAAAAGTTTTGATTTTGATGTACATGCATTAATTGATCCGGGTGCCACTCTTTCTTTTATTACTCCTTTTGTTGCCAAAAAGATTTATTTGAGTCTCGAATTATTGTGTGAACCTTATGAGGTGTTTGCCCGTTGGTGAGTCCATTGTTGTTGAAAGAGTTTATAGAAATTTTACCATGGTTATATTGCATAAAGTCTTGTCTTGTGATTTTGTTGAATTAAATATGGTGGACTTTGATGTTATTCTTGGGATAGATTGGTTGCATGGATATTATGCTTCTATTGATTGTAGAACTTGTAGGCTTAAATTTTAATTCCCTAATGAGCTCATCGTAGAGCGGGAAAGTTGTGATGTAGTGGTCAAAGGTAGATTTATTTCTTATCTTAAAGCCCAAAAGTTGATTTATAAATGCTGCCTCTATCATTTTGTGAGGGTTAGGGATGTTAAGTCCAAAGTCCTTTCTATTGAGTCTGTTCTGGTGGTTAATGAGTTTCTTGATGTCTTTCCCGATGACCTTCCCTGTGTTCCACCCAAAAGGGAAATAGACTTTGGTATAGACCTCCTTCTAGATACTCAACCCATTTTCATTCCCCTTTACTATATGGCCCTTGCAGAATTAGAGGAGTTAAAGGATCAATTGACGGATTTGCTAGAGAAGGGTTTCATAAGGCCTAGTAGGTCATCTTGGGGTGCACCGGTGTTATTTGTCAAGAAGAAGGATAGTTCTTCTAGAATGTGCATTGATTACCAGCAACTTAATAGGGTTACCATAAAGAACAAGTATTCTCTACCAAGGATTGATGACCTTTTTGATCAACTTCAAAGGGCTAGTCACTCTTCTAAGATTGATCTTCAATCCGGATACCACCAAATGAAGGTGAGGGAATGTGATATTCCCAAACGTCTTTTTGGACTAGGTATGGACACTTTGAGTTTCTGGTTATGTCCTTTGGGTTGACTAATGCACTAACTATATTTATGGATCTCATGAATAGGGTCTTTAAACCCTACCTTGAAATGTTTGTGGTGGTATTTATTGATGATATCTTGATTTATTCCCATAGTAAGGAGGAACATGTGAATCACTTGAGGGTAGTGTTGTGAACCTTGAGGGAGGAGTTGTATGCAAAATATAAAAAATGTGAGTTTTGGTTGAAAGAGGTTGCTTTTCTAGAGCATGTGGTGTCAGGTGATGACATTAAGGTGGATCCTAAGAAGATGGAGGTAATTAGGAATTGGCCTAGACCCTTGACTCCATCAGATATTAGGAGCTTCTTGGGTTTGCCAGGTTATTACCGGAGGTATGTGAATGGATTTTCTTATATTGCTTTCCCCTATGATAAGTTTGACCCAAAAGAAGGCAAAATTCATGTGGACCAATGAATATGAAAAGAGTTTCCAAACTTTGAAAGATAAGCTTGTCTCCGCTCCTATCTTGGCTCTACCAGAAGGTTTGGAAGGGTTTATGGTATATTGTGATGCCTCAAGTATTGGTTTGGGGTGTGTTTTGATGCAAAATGGTAAGGTGATAGCATATGCCTCTAGGAAACTTAAGGTGCATGAGAAGAATTATCCCACCCATGATCTTGAATTGGCGGCCGTGGTATTTGTTTTGAAAATTTGGTATCATAACTTGTATGGGGTTCATGTGGATGTGTTTACTGACCACAATAGTCGCTAATATGTGTTCACCCAAAAATATCTTAACTTGAGACAAAAAAGGTGGTTAGAACTCCTTAAAGATTATGATATGAGTGTGCATTAGCACCTTGGCAAAGCTAACGTTGTAGCCGATGCTCAATGTAAAGTGCCATGGGTAGTTTAGCTCATGTTGAGGATGGTGGCAAGGAGGTGTCTAGAGAGGTTCACTGGTTGGCTAGATTGGGGGTTAGGTTAGATGAAGTTGATAATGGTGGAGTAATGGTTGTTGATAGTTCTAAGTCTTCTTTGATTGAGGGAATAAAGTTAAAATAAGATCTTGACCTTGCCTTGCTAGAGTTGAAGTCCTTGGTGAAGGATTGGAAAAGTGGAGGTTTTCTCCCAAAGGGGAGATGGTGCGCTTAGGTGCCAAGGTAGGTTGTGTGTGCCTAATTTTAATCACTTAAGAAGTTGATCTTGAAGGAGGCTCATAATTCATCCTACTCTATTCACCCCTGTTCTACAAAGATGTATAGAGACTTAAGGAGGGTGTATTGGTGGGGTGCTATGAAGAGAGATATTGTCAAGTTCATATCTGGATATCACCATTGCCAACAAGTCAAAGACGAACATTAAAGGCCGAGTAGCCTAGCCCAAGACATAGAGATTCCTACTTGGAAGTGGGAAGAGATCAACATTGTGGTTGGGTTGCCTAAGACTACAAAGCACTTTGACTCTATTTGAGTTGTTGTGGATAGAATGACAAAGTCGACTCACTTTCTACCAGTCAAAACCACCTATCGTGCCGAAGATTATGCCAAGTTGTATATACATGAGTTCGTTAGATTACATAGGGTATCCTTGTCTATTATTTTAAATCATGGTGCTCAATTTAGTTCTCACTTTTGGAGGTCCTTCCAAAGATGTCTTTGTACCAAAGTTAAGCTATGCATGACTTTTCATCCTCAAATGGATGGTCAAGCCGAGAGGACTATCCAAACTCTTGACAATATGCTTAAATCTTGTGTTTTGGAGTTTAAGGGTAGTTGGCATGAACATCTTCCACTTATTGAGTTTGCTTACAACAATAGCTACCTCTCAAGCATCGATATAGCTCCCTTTAAATATTTATATGGTAGGCATTGTAGATCCTCAATTGGGTGGTTTGAAGTGGGAGAGATGGCTTTGCTAGGTCCGGATTTAGTCATGGAAGCCTTGGATAAGGTTAGGTTGATAAGGGAGAGGCAAAAGTTCTACTCTGATGTAAGGAGAAGAGATCTTGAGTTTAAGGTTGGTGATTGGGTTTACTTGAAAGTCTCACCCATGAAGGGTGTGGTTTGGTTTGGCAAGAAAGGGAAATTAAGCCCAAGGTTTGTGGGTCTTTATAAAGTTTTAAGGAGAGTAGTTAAGGTTTTATATGAGTTGGAGTTGCCTATGGAGGTGAATATAGTTCATCTGGTCTTCCATGTATCCATGTTGAGAAAGTGTGTGGAGGACCCAAGTGCTATAGTGCCCTTGGATATTGTAGGTGTTGTAGAAGATAATTTGACCTATGAGGAGGTCCCGATGGAGATTTTGGATAGGCAAGTGAAGAATTTGAGAAACAAATATGTAGCTTCCGTCAAGGTCCTTTGGAGGAACCAACAAGTTAAAAGTGCCACATGGGAAGCTGAGGTAGACATGAGAACGTGATACCTAAATCTCTTCCACTCTACTTAAGCCAAAGGTACTAATTTAAGTCCCCTATATGATTTCAAGTCTTCAGTTTCAGCCCTTATGTCATTTTGCACTCATTCATATTCATGGTGATTTTTGGCCTTCATGTTGAGATTTGTGAAAATGATATTTAAATACATTTATTGCATTCATGTCGGGGCTGGAATCTTCATGATTACTTCTCTCATGTATGCTTCTTTGACATTCGGGAATGAATGTTCCCAAGGGGAAGATATTAAAATGCCCCAAAAATGTGCCAAAATGCCCATAATTGTAATTTTCATATATCTCAAAATCCATGGGTGATATAAAAAATATGACTTTATATTCTTGATTAGGGGGCAAAATTGAGTAGGAAATGGGTATAATCCAAATTTTAGAGGACCTATAGCAAAAAATAATTTTCACTAATTTTTGAATTTTAGAGAATATCTGCGCCCTAGCTACGACGCGTAGCGGACCAGACGTGGAACAGTATAATATTTTCCTTACTTTTCTTATTTCGGCCAAGGGCATTGGGGTCATAGCCCCATGACCACTTAAGCATGTAATCACCCATACTTAGCCATTTTCAACTCTATATTACTCAAAACCCTCTCAAAAACCTCTCTAAGACTTAACCAAATATCTCATTCCAAATTCAAGGATTTCAAGCTTAACTTTGGAACTCAAGGATTCACTTTAAGCTCTAGGTTTCCTCTAAGCTCATCTCAAGAAAACCCAGGTTTAAAGTATGCGGGTTTCATCCATTGGGTCCTTTCACCCATGGACCTTAATCTTCCTTTTTACGAAAATTGGATTACTTATAAGTATCTCTTATTATGAAGTATAAGCATAAATTATGTTGGGGTTTTATGAAATGTTGATTGATTATGCATGACTATCTACTTCAAGCTTATACCATGATTTGGTTATACCTAATGGAACTATACATGTTTTGAGCTATGAAACTATGATTTATTATAAGGTTTTGTAATAGATTTCAAGGTACCCTACATGAGGGTTTTACTATATGCTGGTGGGTTGATTTGAATTAAGTCTTCTCATCTTATTTCATACTCAAATTGCATGATTTTGAAATAGTATCATGAACCCATCAAGTATTTGATAAAATGTCAACTCAAGAATTCTCAAGTTATTGATGATCTATTTCATGATTTACAAGTCAAGTGACTATATGATGATTAAGGGCTTTCAAGTATGTTCTGAATTCATAAAAAAGTGTCTATGATTTTACAAGTATCAAGTAAGTCCTATTTCAAGATTTTACTTCTTGTGAGCCATTTATGTTAAAGTAAGGGTTCATGTATGATTATGATCTACTCTCATATTTTAAATTAGGCTCATAATTAGAGGTCAAGCATGTTTCAAGAGCTACTCATGTCATGTTTACATGTTTCTTACAAGTTATATAAGTTATGATTATTTCAACTATTTTGTGGGATTTGATTTACCACCGATTGAGGCTTAAGATGGGGGGCTCGACTCAAGGGTTATACTAGTGGATCTATCTAGTCATGTTATCATGTTTGGTTTGCCTTGGCAAGCAAACAACACCTAGTCGGGGGGTGTCATGCCTGTGCACCTTACTGAGGGGGTGTCATGCCCTGGATTCCAAGTTGTAGCTACTTGGTCTATGTCAGTTGAGGTAGCTTCCCACATATGTATTATGTACTATGCAAGTTGTATGATTTACAAGTATGTTTTATTATGAGCATTGATCATGCATGCCATATCGAGATTATATATCTATTGCTTAGGATTATGTATTTTAACTATATTAGCTTATGTCTTATTGCATTGCATCCCATATACTTATTACATTCAAATGTACTAACACATACTTTATGCCTACATGATATTACCATGTAGGGACAAGAGCACCTTTTGATCATCCTCCACACATGTGGCTAGTTAATACTTCTGAGATAAGCTTTGCTGAGTCCTCAAGTCCGTGGACAATATTACTCTTACTATTGAGACTTCTTTATGTTGAGCACTTGTTATTATGAGGTTGAGCCTGTAAAGTGACTCGGCCCTCGCTCCACTGTATGTTAGAGGTGTTGTTGGATATTATGATGTACTTATGCTATGAACTTGACTCTTTATGCTTTTATGAATATCAAGGTTTTCCTTAGTCCCGCTTCCCTTTTTATTATATCTCTTGTTATTATTTACTTTTCTTTCACGACCAAGGATGTGTAGTTGATATTCTAAGAGGCTTGTTTGGGTCCCTTCGGGTTCCAATTTGCCATGTCATGTTTAGCCTCTAGGCTTGGGTCATGACAAAAGGGTGCGAGCTAGGATTTCGAATCTTCCATCTCCAAATTAGGTTTCATCTATCATAATCACCAAGGTATTTTAATTTAATTGTGGAAACCTTCCTCGCCACAAGTCCAATCAATCTTCTTCTCAAACTATATTGATTTATGAATTATTTTATAGGTATTTATGAACTCTTGCTTATGGTGATATCATTATGCATTGTACATATGGTTTCTATTTGGGTTCTTCAAGTAATGATTTTACTATGCTAAAAACATTGTTGGGGTTTGATATTGTGATGGAGTTTAATATAAAGTCACTACAGTTGTCACAACCCAAACTAAGGGCCTAGACGTGACACGACGAATGGGAACCCAAAGGGACCCCAAATAAGCCTCTTAGCATGTCATTCACACATCTATGGTGGTGGAAGTAAAATAAACAAACATGAGATATAAATAAGGGAACAGGACTAAGGGATGTCTTGATATTTATAAAGAATAAAGAGTCAAATCTCAAAGTATAAATACATCAATTATTCCAACAAAACCTCTAAACATAGATTGGAGCTGGAGCCAAGACACTCTCCGGGCTCACCCTCATAATGTTATATGTTTAACATGAAAAAGTCCTAAAAATAGCAAGGGAAAGTAAATAGTGTCCCTGAACTTAAGGATTCACTAAGCTTTTTTTCGAGTAATCTCACTAGCCAAGTGGAGGATGATCAAGAGGTGCTCTGGTTCAAACATGGTAACATCATATAGGCATAGAGTATGCGTTACAACTTTTGAATATACTAAGTATGTAGGATGCAATGCAAAAAGACATAGGCAACACAGTCAAAATGCACAATAATAAGCAATGGATAAGTATAATATTAATATGGCATATATGACCAATGTTTGAAGTAAAACATGCTTGTAAAACATATAACATGCAAATATAAATTACATGTGTAGGAATAGACCATAATCATAGACCAAATAAACTATTACTTGGAATCCAAAGCATGTCACCTCCTTGGAAGGTGGTTGAGGTATGTACCTCTCAAAATGGTAGTACGGGCATATCACCCGCCAAAAAGGTGGTCAAGGTATCTATCCCTCAGTATGGTAGTACGGGCATATCACCCCTAAAAAGGTGATTGAGGTACATACCCCTCAAGAAGGTAATATGGGCATGTCACCCCCGAATAAGGTGATTGAGGTACATATCTCTCAACAAGCTAGTATGGGCATTTCAGCCCCCGACAAGGTGATTGAGACATGTCACCCCCTCAACAAGGTGATTGGGAATGTCACCCCCTAACAAGGTGTGGTCAACTTGCAGCACCATAGATACCTTTCATGAATTTAGTACATACATACATTGCCTTAATCATCATAAAGTCCTTTTACTCATAAACCATGTAAGAGATCATCAATAACTTAAGAATCCTTATCAAGACATTTTATCAAACACTTTGTGGGTATGTAATGCTAGTTCAAAATCATGCAATTCAAGAGTAAAATAATATGAGAAAATTCAATGTAAATCAACCCACCAACACATAGTAAAACCCTTATAAGATACCTTGAAATCCAAATCTCATAATAGATCATAGTTTCATAGCTCAAAACATGCATAGTCAATCAACATTTCATAAGACCCCAACATAATTTATAATCACAATTCATAATAAGAGATACCTATAGATAATCCAACTTGAAAACATACAATTTTAATAAAATGGAAGGTTGGGCACCATGGGTGAAAGGATCCAATAGTTGAAATCCACATAACTCAAACTTGGGTTTTCTTGATGTAGTCTTGAAGGAGACATGAAGCTTGAATATAGCTCTTGAGATCCAGATTTAAGCTTGGGACACTTGAATTTGGATGAAATATTTGGTTAAGTGTTATTGAGGGTTTTGAGAGGGTCTTGAGTAATATAGAGTTGAAAAATAGCTAATTATAGGTGTTTTAATGCATTGTGGGCAAGGGGCTATGACCCCATGGCTGTTGGGCCAAAACAAATTTTTCAAGGAATAATTAATACTGATTCACGCCCCTGGCGCGTCGTGGCTAGGGCGTGGATCGCCACTGAAAATTAAATTTTGTGAAAAATTATTTTTTACTATGGGTCTTCTAAAATTGGAGTTATACCTATTCCCCGGTCAATTTCGCCCTCTGATCACGAATATGAAGTCAAATTTTTAATATCACGAACGAATTTTGAGATATACGGAAATTATAATTATGGGCATTTTTGAAGCACATTTGATGTGATTCCCAATGAACCTGTTCTAAGGTAGGAAAGTCATGATGTTGTGGTCAAGGGTAGATTCGTTGTTTTGCATTAAAGCCCATAAGTTGATTTCTAGGAGGTGTCTCTATCATATTGCTGTGGTTAGGGATACTGAGTCCACGGTTCTTCCTATAGAGTCGATTTCAGTAGTTAATGAGTTCCTTGATGTCTTTCCTAGGGAGCTTCCTAGTGTCATTTGTGTAGAAGAAGGATGGTTCCCTTAGAATGTGTATTGATTATCGGCTATTTTCATGGGGCTTACGAATAGGATCTTAAAACCTTACCTTGATTTATTTGTGGTGGCCTTCATTGATGATATTTTGATCTTTTCCCATAGTGAGGAGGGGCATGTGAGTCATTTGAAGGTAGTGCTACAAAATTAAGGGAAGAGAAGTAATATAATAAGTATGAGGAGTGTGAGTTTTTGTTGCAAGAGGTTGTCTTTTTAGGTCATGTGGTGTCGGGGAATGGTATTGAGGTGGATCCTAAAAAGATAGAAGTGATTAGAAATTGGCCTAGACCTTGACTCCATCGGATATTAGAAGATTCTTAGGCTTACTGGGTTATTGCCAGAGGTTTTTGAATAGTTTCTCTTATATTGCTTCTCCTATGACTAAGTTAACTCAAAAGAATGCTAAATTTGTGTGGGCCGATGAGTGCGAACAGAGTTTCCAAACATTGAAGCATAAGCTTGTGTTAGTTCCTATCGTGTCTTTACCGGAAGGGTTGGAAGGATTTATTGTGTATTGTGATGCCTCACAATTGGTTTGGGTTGTATTTTGATGAAAAATTGTAAGGTGATAGCCTATGCTTCTAGACAACTCAAGATGTATGAAAAGAATTATCCTACCCATGATCTTTAATGGGCCGCCGTGGTATTTGATTTGAAAATTTAGCGTCATTATTCGTACGGGGTGCATGTTGATATGTTTACTGATCATAAGAGTCTCCTATATGTTCCACCCAAAAAGATCTCAACTTGAGGCAACAAAGATGGTTAGAGCTTCTTAAGGATTATGATATGAGTATGCATTATCATCCCGGTAAGGCTAATTCGTGGCCGATGCTTTGAGTAAGGTGTCTATGGATAGCTTAGCACATGCTGGTGATGGTGACAAAAAGGTGGCTAGAGAGGTCCATTGGTTGGCTAGATTGGAGGTTAGGTTGAAAGATGTTGACAATGGTGGTGTAATGGTGGTTAATGGTTCTAAATCTTCATTTATTGAGGAGGTAAAGGCAACGCAAGATCTTGACCCTTCCTTATTAGAGTCGAAGACCTTGGTGGGAGATGGTAAGGTGGAGGTTTTCTCAAAGGGGAGAGATGGTACCCTTTGATACCAAGGTAGGTTATGTGTCCCTAATATTGAGGACTTGAGGAGGTTGACTCTTGATGAAGCTCAAAATTCTTCCTATTCTATTCACCCCAGTTCCACAAAGATGTATAGAGATTTGAGGGACGCATTTTGATGGGATGGTATGAAGAAAGACATTGCTAAGTTTGTGTCCGGTTGCCAACAAGTTAAAGCCGAGCATCAAAGGCCGGGTGGCCTAGCCCAAGGTATAGAGATTCCTACTTGGAAGTGGGAGAAAGTTAGCATAGACTTCGTGGTTGGGACGATCATCTTCCATCTATTGCATTTGCTTATGAAAATAGCTATCATATAAGCCTTGGTAAGGCTCCTTTTGAGGCCCTTTATGGTAGACATTATAGATCACTGGTTGGGTGGTTTGAAGTGTGAGAGATGACTTTGTTTGGGCTCTAATTTGGTTATGGAGGCCTTAGAGAGAGTAAGGTCAATCAGAGAGAGGTTGGAAACAGCCCAAAGTCGTCAAAAGTCCTATGCCACTGTAAGGAGAAGGGATCTTGAACTTAAGATTGGTGATTACATCTATTTTAAAGTTTCACCCATGAAGGGTGTGGTTCATTTTGGTAAAAAGGGTAAATTGAATCCAAGATTTTAGGGTCCTTATAGGGTGCTGAGGAATATTGGTAAGGTGGCCTATGAGTTGCAGTTGCCTAGTGAAATGGACTTGGTTCATCCTATCTTCCATGTGTCTATGTTGAGGAGTATGTGGGTGGCCCAAATGCTATTGTACCATTGGATGTTGTGGGTGTTATTGAAGACAACTTGACTTATAAAGAGGTTCCGTAGAAGTTTTGGATAGACAAGTGAAGAGGTTGAGAAATAAGGATGTAGCTTCTGTTAAGGTTTTTTGGAGAGACTAACAAGTTGAAATTGCCACATGGGAAGCTGAGGCGGACATACAAAAGCGATATCCCTATCTCTTCCATTCTACTCAAGCCTAAGGTACTAATCGTAAGTCCTCTATGTGATTTCAAGTCCTATGTTTCAACCCCTATATCATTTGCATGCAATAATATTTATGTTGACAAGTTCATAGTGATTTTAATACTTATGTTGAGATTTTTGAAAATGGTGTTTAACTGCATAGTTGCATTCTTATGTGGGTTGAAATTATCTTGCTTACTTCTCTTATGTATGTTTCTTTGACAGTCAGGGGTGAATGTTCCCAAGGGTGAGATATTGAAATGACCCCAAAAAATGTGCTCGAAATTATGCCTCAAAAATGCCCATAATCGTAATTTTCATATTATCTCAAAATTCATGCATTATCGAAAATATGACTTCATATTCTTGATTAGGGGGGAAAATTGAGTGGAAAATGGGTCTAACCCCAATTTTAGAGCAATCATAGCAAAATTTTATTTTTGCAAAAATTTCACTTCAAGAGGCTATTCGCGTTGTCTCCGTGATGTGGACCCGTCATAGAGTAGTGTGTTTTGTTTTTAGTTTTTCAGTTTTGGCCTAAGACTTTGGGGTCTTAGGCTCAAGCCTCCCCATGCGTAAAAGCACCTATACTTAGCCATATTTCACCTTCATATCATACAAGACATTCCCCCAAAATATTCTCAAACACTTAGACAATATTTTACTCAAAATCAGGGGTCCCAAACTCATTCGGGATATTAAGGAACTCACTCAAGCTTCAAGTTCTCAATCAAATCTTCATTAAGGAATTCTCCAAAGTTGAGGTATGTGGGTATTAATCCATTGGGTCCTTTCACCCATGGTGCCCAAACTTCCTTTTTACATAAATTGCATGTTTCTAAGTTGATTTACTTATGGGTCTTACTTATTATGAATTTGACTAAAATTATGTTGGGGTTTCATAAAAGTGTGACTGTTTAGGCATGTTTTGAGCTATGAATCTATGATCCATTTTGAGATTTGATGAAGGGTTTCAATGTATATTACATGAGAGTATTACCAAGTGTTGGTGGTTTGATTTACTTCAAGTTTTCTTGCATGATTTCACTCATGAATTACATGGTTTTATACTCGCCTTACAAACCCGCCAAATGTTTGATAAAATGTCCAGTTGGTGTATCTTGAGTTGTTGAAAGCCTAAATGCATGGCATATGAGTTAAATGACATTATGATGATGAAAGTAATGTATAAATATGTTTATTTCATGAAACATACCTATAGTATTGCAAGTTGACTATACCAAAGATGAGGTGTACATAGCTCATCCACCTTGTTGAGTGATGTCAATCCAGTAATACCATAACTGAATGGTATATATCTCATCCACTTTGTCGGGTTGTGGCAATCCTGTACTACCATAGATGAATACCTCATCTACCTTGTCAGGTGGTGGCAATCCCATACTACCATAGATGAGGGGTATATACCTCATCCACTTTGTTGGGTGGTGGCAATCCCGTACTACCAAAGATGAGGGGTAGATACCTCATCCACCTTCCAAGCAGGTGGCATGCCTTGGATTCCAAATACTAAGTTGCTTGGTCTATAAGAACGGTCTCTTCCTACACATGTAATATATTCTATATAAGCATGTTTTACTTCAAGCATTATTCATGTATGACATATTATTACTAGGATCATCTACTGCCTGTATTTATGCATTTTGCTTATGTTGCGAATCTCTTGTTGTATTGCATCCTACATATTCAGAACATTCAAATATACTAAAGCATACTCTGCGCCTACATGATATTACTATGTAGGAACCAGAGCTCTACTTGATCATCTTCCTCCTCCATATGGCTAGTATTATCTTTGAAGCAAGTTTGGCGAACCCTCAACTCCAAGGATGTCATCTTTAAGCTTATGTCATGCAAAGTCTCTCTTCCTTTTTTGGTATGCTTATGACTATGAGGGTAAGCCCAAAAAGCTATCTTCGCCCCCGCTCAATTCTAAGTTTAGAGATGTTATTGAACAAGTTAGTAATGATGCTTCGAGCCTTGACACTTTTGACTCTTGTATGCTTTGAGCTATGAAAGACTTCCTTAGTCCATTTATTCTTATTTTATGTTCTTTTGTTGTTGTTTAATTGCTTCCGCAACCAAGGATGTCTAGTGATATGCTAAGAGGCTTATTTGAGGTCCCCTTCGGATTCCCCATTCGCAGTGTCACGTCAAGGTCCTAGGTTCAGGTCGTGACAACCACCACCTTGGACCCTTGGGTTGTCATTAGTAAACCTTATATTAGAAGCATTGGAAGACCCTTGGCCTTAGAACTTGTGGCCTTGAGGAAACCAACCACCCTTGGGTTTTTGGAATCCACCTTCAAAACGGGCCCTTTTAGCCTCACTACTTATTCTATTTCTAAGCTTTTCCCCTTTAGTTGTTAGGAATATGTCATGAGGTGGGACAAATCCATATCACCTACTAACATGGCGGTTCAGCACTCCTCATTTACCAAATCGGATACACCCAACACAAATTTGTTCTTTCTTAACCTTGGCTCGACAACTAATTATGGAGCATAGTTGGAAAGTTGATTGAACTTTAGGTCATAATCCCTCACACTCATAGGCCTTTGCTTTAGATTCATAAATTTCATCATCTTCTCCTCCCTTATCTTAATAGGAAAGAACTGGTTGAGAAATGCCATTTTTGAACTCTTCCCAAGAGATATCATTGTCATTCCCTTCTTAGCTTTTATTGAGTGAACCAAATTTAAGCCACCCCTTTGAGTTGGTAGGCCCCCATCTCTATCTTTTCCTCTGAATTAACCCCCTAAAGGACAACACCTTATACACCTCATTAATGAATTCTAGGGGATCCTCATCCACCTTGGACCCATGGAACTTCAGTGGTTTATTCTAGTAAAATCCCTCACCCTTGAGGCTAGCGTAGGAGTTTGAGGGGCTTGGGCCCCTTGGTTGATTTGGTTGGTCATAGCATGGGCCAACATAGTAATAGCATCCCGGGAATCATCATGGGCCACTCCTCCATCTTGAGGAGCGGGATGGGCCAGTTGTTCCTCAGCTGAACGTGCTCTCCTTAGTCTTTCTCTTGGAATAGGCATGATCTAGAATATGAAAGAACATTTGTTAGAGGGAAAGTTTTACCTTAACTTCTATAGCACAACATAGATTATGTAGGGGAATATTTCCTAAACCGCCTTATAGCCTCTTACTCATAGTTGTGGTGTACTTCACAACCTTGAATAAGACTCTAATTGATATGGTGTATTAGATTCCTAGGACAATTAACAACCTAGTGCTCTGATACTAAGTTTGTCACGACCCAAATCTAGGGCCTAGATGTGACACAACGAATGGGAACCTGAAGGGACCCCAGAAAAGCCTCTTAGCATATCATTTACATATCCTTGGTCACAGAAGCAAAATAAACAAGCAAGAGATATAAATAAGGGAAGTCTTGATATTTATAAAGAATAAAAGAGTCAAATCTCAAAGCATAAATACATCAATTATTCCAATAATACCTCTAAACATGGATTGATACGGGGACCAAGACACTCTCCGGGCTCACCCTTATAATATCATATGTTCAACATCAAGAAGTCTTAGAAATAACAAGAGAAAGTAGATAGTATCCCCGAACTTGAGGACTCACTAAGCTTTTCTTTGAATAATCTCACTAGCTACGTGGTGGATGATTAAGAGGTGCTCCAATTCCTGCATAATAATATCATGTAAATATACAGTATGCATTAGTGCATTTGAATGTACTAAGTATGTAGGATGCAATGAAACAAGACATATGCAACATAGTCAAAATGCATAATCATAACCAATAGATAAGTATAATATCAATATGGCATGCATGATCAATGCTTGAAGTAAAACGCGCTTGTAAAATATATAGCTTACACATATAGATTACATGTGTAGGAAAAGACCATAGTCATAGACCAAACAAACTATTACATGGAATCCAAGGCATGTCACCCCTTGGAAGGGATTGAGGTATCTACAGCTCAACATGGTAGTATAGGCATGTCACCCCCTAAAAAAGTGGTCAAGGTATCTACCCCTCAATATGGTAGTATGGGCATGTCACCACCCGACAAGGTAATTGAGGTACATACCCCTCAAGTATTATGGGCATGTCACCCCTCGATAAGGTGATTGAGGTATATACCCCTCAACAAAGTAGTAAGGGCTTGTCACCCCTCGACAAGGTGATTGAGGCATGTCACTCCCTCAACAAGGTAATTGGTCATGTCACCCCCTAACAAGGTGTGGTCAACTTGTAACACCATAGGCACCTTTCATGAATTCAATACATACATATAATCCCTTAATCATCATAAAGTCCCTTGACATATAAACTAGATCATCAATAACTTAATCATCCTTATCAAGACATTTTATCAAACACTTTGTGGGTATGTAATGCTAGTTCAAAATCATGCAACTCTAGAGTAAAATAATATGAGAAAGTTTAATGTAAATCAACCCACCAACACATAGTAAAACCTTCATGTAAGATACCTTGAAATCTATCATCAAATCTCATAATAGATCATAGTTTCATAGCTCCAAAAATGCATAGTCAATCAACATTTCATAAAACCCCAACATAGTTGATAATAACAATTCATAACAAGAGATACCCATAGATAATCCAACTTGAAAACATGCAACATAAAAGGAAAGGTTGGGCACCATGGACGAAAGGACCTAATGGTTGAAATCCACATACCTCAAACTTGGATTTTCTTGATATAGTCTTAAAGGAGACTTGAAGCTTGAATAAAGTTCTTGAGATCCGAAATTAAGCTTGGAACACTTGAATTTGGATGAAATAATTGGTTAAGTATTAGAGAGGGGTTTGAGAGGGTCTTAAGTGATATAGAGTTAAACCATAGCTAAGGGTCTTAAGTGATATAGAGTTGAAACATAGCTAAGTATAGGTCTTTTCATGCATATGTGGGCATAGGTCATAGACCCCAAGGCCGTTGGGCCAAAACAGATTTTTCATAGAGTAATTAATACTGATCCGCACCCTTGGCGTATCACAGCCAGGGCGTGGATCACCATTGGAAATTAAGCCTTTTTGAAAATTATTTTTCACTACGGGTCCTCTTAAATTGGGGTTATACTCATTTCCCTCTCAATATTCCCTTGATTACGAATATAAAATTGATTTTTCGATATCAGAAATGAATTTTGAGATATATAAAAATTACGATTATGGGCATTTCTAAAGCACATTTTTTAGGCTTTTTTGGGCGTTTCAACTCTATGATGCCATGAAAATCTATGAAGGAACTTATGAATTTTAGTTGATTTTCATGATACTCAAAATAGGAGTTTTACTATAATAATGGTGGGTTGATTTGGATAACTTTAAATGAGTTGATTTTACCTCTCTCATTTTTCACACTCTTGAATTGCATGATTTTAAGTACATGTGCATATACCTACCATATATTGACTAAATATACTTGATAAGGATTCTTAAGTTGATGAATGATTATTGCATGAATTTCAAAACAAGCATGCTATGACAAACTATAGGCTCCCAAGCATGTATTGAACTCATGAAAAGTTCTTATATTTTCAAGTAAAATGTTGAGCCCTTATGTGATATATTCTACCCTATTGTGAGTAAATCATGTCTATATGAAGGAATCACACATGATAACTATTTTACCCTCATGTGCTATACTATCTAATGCTCACTAGAAGGGGTCATGTATGTTATAATCTCTACCCTCATGTGTATTGTAATGCCTACTAGAATGGGTCATGTCTATGCTATGTTTTGATCCTCTAGTACAAGGTATATACCACGTGTAGGGGTAATGTATTTGAATGAGCTACTCATGTCATGTTATCATGTTCTATAAGTTATCCAGGTTATGATTAAGATTATACTTATTTCAAGTATTCCGTGGGACTAA
The DNA here is from genome assembly GCA_025642045.1 of Solanum sejunctum. Taxonomy (NCBI): domain Eukaryota; kingdom Viridiplantae; phylum Streptophyta; class Magnoliopsida; order Solanales; family Solanaceae; genus Solanum; species Solanum sejunctum. The sequence goes on from JAOTQJ010000083.1 coordinate 10,076,428, forward strand.
ACCTAGTACTGAATGAGGCTTAAGGTGTGGGCTTGACTCAAGGAGTCCTTATATATAGTCTTGATCTCTTAACTATGTGCCACCATAGGTTTTTATTATTTCCATAAATGGGCTTTTACTAGTGGATCCAACTTGGTGATGTTGCCCACTATATGGGGTTATGCTTGATTTACCTTGGCAAGTAGACCACTCCTTTATTTGGTGTGGAGTGAACTTCAAGATTCCAAGTAGTAGATTGCTTGGTATTATATGCCAGTTAGGGTCTCCTCCCACATATGTATGATACATTATGCAAGTTTGACTATCTTCGTGCATGTTTTAACTTAAGTATTGATTAAACATGTCATATTGAGCTTATGTCTATTGATTATGATTATTCATATTGCTTATTATGGCTTATGCTACTTGTTGCATTGCACCACACATACTTAGTATATTTCAACAATAACACATACATTTTTCCTACATAATCTAACTATGTAGGGACTAGAGCTCCTATTCATCCTCTTCCTCCTCGTGGCTAGCCGATATCCATTGAAGACTACTATTTGTGAGTCCTCCATTTTAGGGACAACATCTCTTTTACTTTTATGATTTTGCTAAGACTTTTCTATTTTAGACTTTTGTCTTTTTAGGGTGAGCCCAGGAGATGTCTTGGACCCCATTCTACTCTTATTAGAGGTGTTGTTAGATATGGAAGTTTATGTATAGAGCTTGACTCCTATTATATTTATGTAATTGTGAAGATAACTCTTAGTTCCTTTTCCCTTTTATGCTTGTTGTATGTGAAAGGATACGATGGAAGTCCCAAGTCCCTAAATTCTAACATAATGTGAGTCATACTTACCCATCCCTTCCCTATATAATCACCATAACATGAGTCCAAAGTCTCGCTCCCTTAGATATTATTTGTTCTGTGCTTATTCTTCTCTTATCATTCTTCTAAAACCATGGATGTGCTATGTATGCTTAAGAGGCTTGTTTGGGGATCTCCTCGGGTTCCTATTTGCTGTCTCATGTCTAAGCCCTAGGCTTGGATCGTGACAAGCTTGGTATTAGAGCACTAGGTTTGTAAATGGTCCTCGGAAATCCAACATACTGCCTCAAGTAGAGTCTTATGCATAGTTGTGAAGCATGCCACAATTATGAATGGGAGGTTATGAGGCATTTTAGGAAATGGTTCACTTCTTCATGATCTATATTGTGCCTTAGATTTAAAATAAGATTTCCTTCCATAACAGGTAGTCTTTTTCTCTTATAGATCATGCCACAACCAAGGAGAATGGCTCAAATAGCTCCTACAGCCGAAGAGGGTCCGACCTATCTGACTCCTCAAGATCCATAAGAGGAAGGGGTTATATATGCCAAATACTAGAATGTCATCTCCATTTTGGGACAACCCGTGACCAACCAATTAAACCAAGGATACCAAGTCCTTATGCTCCCATCCCCTACTTCAAGAGTTAGGGATTTCACAAGGATGAACCCGCCGAAGTTCCATGGCTCCAAAATAGAGGAGGACCCCCAAGAGTTCATTGACGAAATATACAAATTGCTTGCTATTGTGGGGATGAGTTCGGAGGATAAGGTAGAACTTGTGGCCTATCAACTTAAGGGTGTTGCACAAGTTTGGTTTACTCAATAGAAACTTGAGAGGGAGAACGATGATTCCATCCCATGGGGGGAATTTAAAGCCACCTTCCTCAACTTATTCTTCCCTATTGAATTGAGAGGGGCAAAGATGATGGAGTTCATGAATCTTAAGCAAGGTTCCATGAGTGTGAAGGAGTATTCCCTCAAGTTTAGCAAGCTCTCTAAATATGCTCCTCAATTGGTTGCCAACTCTAGAGCAAGGATGAAGAAGTTTGTGTCGGGGGTATCCAACTTAGTGAATGAAGAATGTCACACTGCTGTGCTTGTAGGTGATATGAATTTGTCTCATCTCATGACTTATGTCGAGCAATTTGAAGGGGAGAAACTAAGGAAGAGAAGGAGTGGGAAGTGCAAGAGGGCCTGGTATGATGGTTGTTTTCAAGGTGCTAATAGTGGCCATTTCCAACAAGGTCACAAATTCCAAGTCCAAGGATCCTTCGATTCTCAAAACAAAAGGTTTGTTAATGATAGGGTGCCAAACCCTAAGGTTTAAGGTGGCAATGGTGGGATAATTATTCCAACGTGCCTAAAATGTGGGAGAAATCATGGTGGCAAATGCTTGATGGGTTTAAATGCTTTCTTTGGGTGTGGAAGAGTAGGCCACAAGCTTTTTGATTTACCCTACACTCAAAACAAGGGAAATTATGTTTGTAACCAAGGACAAGGTGCTCAAGTTGATCAAAGGGCATAAGGAGGACAACAAGCGAGTGATCCACATCATAATCGGTTCTATACCCTTCAAGGGAGGCAAGGAGTAGAGGAGGTGCATGATGTTGTTACCAGTATGTTAAAGGTTTATGATTATGATGTGTATGTTTTATTGGATCTGAGTGCTACTCTTTCTTTCATTACTTCTTGTGTTGCTAACAAACTGCATGTGTGTCCCGAGTTGTTATGTGAACCCTTTGAGGTATCTACCCCTGCTGGTGAGTCTATTATTGCTAGAAGGGTCTTTAAGGGTTGTCCTATGTCTATATTGTATAAAGTGTTGCCTTGTGATTTGTTGAACTTGACATAGTGGATTTTGATGTCATTCTGGGGATGGATTGGTTACATGCATATCATGCTTCCATTGATTATGAAACTCACAGGATTAAGTTCCAATTCCCTAATGAGCCCATCTTTGAGTGGAATGTTCATAATTCGACGGTCAAGGGTAGGTTTATGAAGTGCCCCAAAATGTGCTTCGAAATGCCCATAATCATAGTTTTTATATATCTCAAAATTCGTGCATGATATCGAAAATTTGACTTTGTATTCTTGATTTGGGGACAAAATTGAGTGGAAAATGGGTATAACATGGATTTTAGAATACCTATAGTAAAAAATAATTTTTGTTACTTTATAATTTCCTGTGGCTGTCCCCGCCTTGGCCGTGACACATTAGGGTCGTGGAGTAGTGTAATTGGTCAAGTATGATAGGTCCTCATTGAGCTAGCGATGCGGACCAGTATAATATTTTCCTTACATTTTTCTATTTTGGCCAAGGGTATTAGGGTCATAGCTCTATGGCCACTTAAGGTGAAATCATCCACACTTAGCCATTTTTCAACTCTATAACTCTCAAAACCCTCTCTCTAAACCCCTCTAAGACTCTATTAATTCTTTTATTCAAATCTAAGGATCTCAAGCTCAACTTTGGGACACAAGGATTTATTTCAAGATATAAGACTTCTTCAATTTCACCTCAGAGAATTCAAGGTTTAAGGTATATGGGTTTCATCCGTTGGGTCCTTTTACCTATGGAACCCAACCTTCTCTTTTCCTGAAAATTGCATGTTTTCAAGTTGTATTACTGATGAGTATCTCTTATTATATATAAATTATGTTTTGATTTTATGAAGTATTGATTGATTATGCATAACTATCTATTTCAAGTTTATTCCATGAATTAATTATGTCTATTGAGACTATACATGTTTTGAGCTATGAAACTATGAACTATCATGAGCTTTTGTAATGGATTTCAAGGTAACCTACGTGAAGGTTTTACTACATGTTGGTGGGTTTATTTGCATTAAGTTTACTCATCTTGCTTCACTCTTGAATTGCACGATTTTGAATAAGTATCATGAACCCACCAAGTAATTGATAAAATGACATGACAATAATTCTCAAGTTATTGATGATCTATAGATGATTTACAAGTCAAGTGACTTCATGATGATTAAGAACTTTCAAGTATGTATTAAATTCATGAAAAGTATATATGATTCTACAAGTATCAAGTTAAGCCCTTATTTTCAGGAATGTTTACGTTTTGTGACCCATTTATGTTAATGCAAGGATTCATGTATGATTATGATCTACTCTCATGTTTAAGTTAGGCTTACTACTAGAGGTCAAGCATATTTATGAGCTACTCAAGTCATGTTCTTACAAGCTATACATATTATGATTAAAATATGATTATTTCAAGTATTCTGTGGGATTTGACAGAGCACAGATTGAGGCTTAAGATGGGAGCTCGACTCAAGGGGTCCTTATATAAAGTCTTTAGGTTCTAAACTATGTATCACCATAGGATTATGATTATTAACCTTGCTATACTAGTGGATCATCTAGTTCATGTTATCATGTTTGGTTTGCCTTGGCAAGTGGACTACACTTAGCAGGGGGGTGTCATGCCCGGTCACTTTAACTGAGAGGGTGTCAGGCCTCAATACAAGTTGTAGTTGCTTGGTCTATGTCAGTTGAGGTCACTTCCAACATATGTATGCTATATATATATTATACAAGATGAATGATTTACAAGCATATTTTATTATGAGCATTGATTATGTATTCCATATTGAGATTATATATCCATTGCTTATAATTATGCAGTTTGACTATATTGGCTTATGTCTTGTTGCATTGCATCCCACATACTTAGTATATTCAAATGTACTAATGCATACTATATGTCTACATGATATTACCATGTAGGGATTGGAGCTCCTTTCGATCATCCTCCATGTGGCTAGTTTGGTATTTCAGAGATAAGCATTGGTGAGTCCTCAAGTCCGAGGACACTATCTACATTACTCCTGCTATTTTCAGACTTCATTATGTTGCACACTTGTTGTTATGAGGGTGGGCCCAGAAAGTGTCTTGACTCCCGCTCCATTCCAAGTTAGAGGTATTGTTGGATATTATGATGTACTTATGCTGTGAGCTTGACTCTTTTATGCTTTTATGAATATCAAAATTTCCGTTAGTCCCGCTCCCCTTTTATTTTATCTTTTATTGTTGTTTAATTTGCTTCGGTGACCAAGGATGTGTGATTGATATACTAAAAGGCTTATTTGGGGTCCCTTTCGGTTCCCATTCATCGTGTCACATCTAGGCCCTAGGCTTGGATCGTGACAGTTTATTTCTTATCTTAAGTCCTAGAAAGTGATTTCTAAGGGTTGCATTACCATCTTACAAGGGTTTGGGATATTGAGTCTAAAGTCCCTCCTATCGAGTCGATTTTGGGTGTCAATGAGTTTCTTGATGACTTTTCTGATGAACTTCCCTGTGTCCCTTCCGAAAGGGAGCTAGATTTCAGTATAGATCTCCTTCTCGATACTCAATCTATTTGCATTTCTACTTACCATATGGCCCCAATGAAATTAAAGGATTTAAAGGACCAATTGAAGAATTTATTGGAGAAGGGTTTTTTAAGGTCTAGCAAGTCACCTTAGGGTGTACTGGTGTTGTTTATAAGAAAGAAAGATGGTTCACTTAGAATGTGCAACGACTACCGGCAACTCAATAATGTCATAATAAAGAACAAGTATCCCTTGCATAGGAAAGATGACCTATTTGATCAACTACAAGGGGCTAGTCATTTTTCTAAGATTGTTCTTCGGTCTGGATACCACCAAATGGGGGTAAAGGAGTGTCATATTCCCAAGATGACATTTTGAACTAGGTATGGACATTTTGAACTTGTAGTGATGTGATTTGGTTTAATTAATGCACCGACAATATTTATGGATCTTATGAATAGGGTTTTTAAGCCCTGCTTGGACATGTTTGTGGTGGTCTTCATAGATGACATATTGATTTACTCCCGGAGTGAAGATTAGCTTGTGAAGCATTTAAGAGTAGTGTTGCAAATGTTGAGGGATGAGAATTTGTTTGCTAAATTTTATAAATATGAATTTTGGTTCAAGGAAGTTGTATTCCTAGGGCATGTGGTGTCCGGTAAAGGTAACAAAGTGGACCCTAAGAAAATATAAGTGATAAGGAATTGGCCTAGGCCCTTGACTCTAACAGATATTAGGAGTTTCTTGGGCATAGCAGGGTATTACCGAAGGGTTTCTCCTCAATTGCATCCTGTTTTACAAAATTAACTCAAAAATAGCGAATTTTATTTGGACGGATGAATGTGAAAGGAGGTTTTTCAAACTTTGAAAGATAAGCTTACGTCCATTTCTATTTTGGCTCTACCAGAAGGGTTAAAAGGGTTTGTGATTTATTGTGATGCTTCAAGGATTGGTTTGGAGTGTATGTTAATTCAAAGTGGCAAAGTCATAGCATATTTCTCTCGAAAACTAGCATGAGCATAACTATCCCACCCATGATCTCGAGTAAGAGGCCATGGTATTTTCTTTGAAAATATGGTATCATTATTTATATAAGGTTCATGTAGATGTTTTCACCGACCACAAAAGTCTCCAATATGTGTCACACAAAGGGATTTCAATTTGAGCCAAAGAAGGTGGTTAGAACTCCTCAAGGATTATAACATGAGTGTGTACTACCATCCGAACAAAGCTAATGTTGTGGCCGATGCTCTAAGTAGAGTGTCCACAGGAAGTATAGCTCATATTGCTGATGGCAATAAGGAAGTGGCTAGAGAAGTTCACCGATTAGTTAGGGTTGGAGTTAGGTTGAATAAAGTTGAAAATAGAGGTGTGGTGGTTATTGAGGGTTACAAATCTTCTTTTGTTGAAGAGGTAAAGTCCAAACAAGACCTTGACCCTGCCTTACTAGAATTGAAAGCTTTGGTGAAGGATGGTAAAGTGGAGGTTTTCTCTTAAGGGGAAATGGTGTCCTTAGATACGAAGGTAGGTTGTGTGTGCCTAACATTGATGGGACAAGGGATTTGATCTAGCCAGATGCACATAATTTGTCCTACTTTATTTATCTAAGTTCTACAAAGATATATAGGGATTTGAGGGAGGTTTATTAGTGGGGTGGCGTTAAAAAAGATATTGCTAAATTTGTAGCTGATTTTCATAATTTCCAACAAGTCAAAGCCAAATATAAAAGGTCAGGTGGCCTAGCCCAAGACATAGAAATTCTTACTTAGAAGAGGCCAGAGATCAATATGGATTTTGTGATTGGGTTGTCAAATATTAGGAAGCATTTTCATTCTTTTTAGGTTGTTGTTGATAGAATGATCAAATCGGCTCACTTTTTACCAATTAGAACAACTTATGATGTCAAAGATTATGACAAGATATATATATATTCATGAGTTGGTCAAGTTGCATGGGGCACCATTGTCTATTATTTTGGATCATGATGCTCAATTCACCTCTCATTTTTGGAGATCTTTTCAAAGGGGTCTTGGTACAAATGTCAATCTTAGTACGACATTTCATCCTCAAATGGATGGCCAAGGCGAAAGGACAATTCAAACTCTTAAGGATATGTAGGTCTTATGTTTTGGAGTTCATAGATAGTTGGTATGAATATCTACCACTCATTGAGTTTGATTACAAAAAATAGCTATCGTTCTAGCATTGGAATGGCTCCCTTTGAAGCCCTATATATTAGATGATGTAGATCCCCAATTGGGTGGTTTGATGTGGGGGGAAATGCTTTATTAGGACCAGATTTGGTCATAGAGGCTTTAGAGAAAGTGAGGTTGATAAGGGCGAGATTAAACATGGCTCAAAGTAGGAAAAAGTCCTACTCCAACATAGACCTTGAATTTAGTGTTGGTGATTGGGTATATTTGAAGGTCTCACCCATGAAGGGTGTGGCCCGATTTGGCAAGAAGGGAAAGTTGAGCCCAAGAATTGTAGGGCCTTATAGAATTATAAAAGAATTGGTAAGGTTGCCTATAAGTTAGAGTTGCCCACAGACATAAGTATGATTCATCCGGTCTTCCATGTGTCCATGTTGAGGAAGTGTGTAGGTGACCCAAGTTCTATAGTACCCTTAGATGTTATGGGTGTTGTAGAAGATAACTTGACCTATGAGGAAGTCCTAATGAAAATACTCGATAGACAAGTGAAGAGATAGAGAAACAAAGATATGGTCTCCGTCAAAGTCCTTTGGAGAAACAAAAAAATTGAAAGTGCCACGTAGGAAGCCAATGCCAATATGAAGAAACGGTATCCCTATCTTTTCCATTTTGATTAAACTTGATGTAATATGATTTTACCATCTTAGAATTTTGTCTCCTTACATGCCATCTTCACGATATTTATGCATGTTTATGTGAATTTGAGGTTGTATCATAAATTCTATTTGAAACATGGTTTAAAGATTTTTAATGATACATGTGTTGCATTTTGTATATGGAGCATTGGCATATGGTGCATGAATCCATTCCTTAGAGCTTGCCTTAGCACATTCGAGGAAGAATGTTCTAAAGGAAGAGATAATGTAAGACTCCACTCGTGGGAGTAGGAGATATGCCATAAATAAGCTTGGAAATTTGAAACTATTGATGTTTACAAAGAGGTTTACAACTCACAAGAGGGAGTACGACCCATAAAGTGGGCTTGTAGAATCTGGCAGACTTGATAAAATTTGAGATCTTCTTGATGTTCGATCTTTGATTTATTAGATGACTCATAAAGTACTCTAAGAGTTGTAGATTGTCTCATAGAATAGGAATCAGAGAAAAGAGTCTTTGAAGTTTAGAAAAAGGTCGTAAGACAAAACCCATCTATGGCCCGTAGAATGTTCTACGACCTATAATGAGGTGTCGTAGACCTATTCGCCTAGGATTTTAATAAGGGTAAATTTGAACTTTCCTCTTTTTATTTGTCTAATATATGTAGTTTACCTTAGTTATGTCCTTTATTAGCTTATACAACCTTAATTCATCTCATTCCTTCTCATTCCAAAACACTATGTCTCAAAACTCTCTAAAGCTCTTCAAGGCTTCCAAGTAAGGGTGCAAGCTAGGGTTCAGATATTCCATCTCTAAATCAGGTTTCCTCCATCTTAATAACCAAGGTATATGGGTTTTGATTATGGGAACCTTCCTTCCCACAAGTATAATTAATCTTCATCTCAAACTATATGGATTTATGAATTATTTTATGGGTATTTATGAACTCTTGCTTATGGTGATATCATTATGCATTGTACATATGGTTTTTATTTGGTTTCTTTAAGTAATGATTTTATTATACTAAAAATATTATTGGGGTTATGATATTAAAATCATACTCTATAATTCCATGAAAAGCAATAAAGGAACTTATGGGTTTTAGTTGATTTTCATGATACTCAAAACAAGAGTTTTACTATAATAATGGTGGGTTAATTTGAATAATTTCAAATGAGTCAATTTTACTTCTCTCCTATTTCATACTCTTCAATTGCATGATTTTAAGTACATGTGCATATACCCACCATGTTTGACTAAATCTACTTGACAAGGATTCTTAACTTGATGAAAGATTATCGCATAAATTTCAAGACAAGCATGTTATGACAAACTATGGGCTCCTAAGCATGTATTGAACTCATGAAAAGTTCCTATGATTTTCAAGTAAAATGTTGAGCTTGTATGCCACATATTCTACCCTCTTGTGAGTAAATCATATCTACATAAACGAGTTACACATGATAACTATTTTACCCTCATGTACTATATTATCTAATGCTCACTAGAAGAGGTCATATATGTTAGAATCTCTACCATCGTGTGTAATGAAATGCCTACTAGAAGGGGTCATGTATATTTACCCTTTAGTGCAAGGTATATTCCACGTGTATGGATCATGTATTTTAATGAGATACTCATACCATGTTATCATATTCTATAAGTTATGCAAGTTATAATTAAGCTTATGATTATTTCAAGTATTTTGTGGGACTAGACCTGGTACCGAAAGATGCTTAAGGTGGGGGGTTGACCCATTGGGTCCTTATATAAAGTCTTGGTCTCTTAACTATTTTACACCATAGGTTTATATTATTTTCGTAAAAGGGCTTTTACAAATAGATCCAACTCGGTCATGTTACCCACTATGTGGGGTTATGCTTGGTTTACCTTGGTAAGTACACCCCTCCTTTAGTCGGTGTGGAGTGAATATCGTGATTCCAAGTAGTAGGTTGCTTGGTCTTATATAATAGTCGGGGTCTCCTCCCACATATGTATGATACATTATACAAGTTTGACTATCTTGATGCATTTTCTAACTTAAACATTGATTATACATATCATATTGAGCTTATGCCTATTGATTATGATTATTCATCTTGATTATTATGGCTTATATTCCTTGTTGTATTGCACCCTGCATACTTAGTACATTCCAATTACTAACGTATACTTTTGCCTGAATGATCTAACCATGTAGAGACCAGAGCTCCTATTCATCCTCTTCCTCCACGTGGCTAGCTAGTATCCATTGAAGACTACTATTGGTGAGTCCTCCATTTCTTGTGTTCTCATTCGCCGTGCCATGTCTAAGTCCTCCGCTTGGATTGTGACAAAAGCTACAACATCACAGTGTCTAGAATAGGCTAAATATTTCCAACAAATTTCACACCCTTAATAAAGTGGAAGGGGAGGAGCAAGTTGGAGATAATTCAGGAGGTAGTGGTGTTAAAAATCTACCACATAATGAAAGTGGAAAGAAGTAGCAAGACACAGTGGAATTATCTTTTGGTTCAAAATTGGATAAACAAAAACTATCAAAAGGGATGGCATCAATAAATGGAAAGGAGGTGGGGATGAGTCCCTCCCCCACTATGTCGATTCAAAATAACAATTAGTAGAAGGAAGGAGTAGGAGATATACTGACAAAAACCTACCAAGAGGAAAACAAAACTATAGGTGAGATGGAAAAGTAGGTAACCCGGAGGGAGATCCAAGTGAAGAAAAATTCGAGGAGGAGATTGGGGACACAAGTCAAGACAAAGTAGAGGTTGATGAAGGGCTGGAGTAAAATATAACTCATGTGAGTAATACAAGTAATCTGTCACCTAGAGATTTGACATTTGATAGCTAAAAAAGGAACATCTATGGTTTCTATTCAAGTGCAAACATGGAGTAATAAGGGTAGTGAAACGCCCTAAAAAGCGCCCGTAAATGTGCCTCGAAAATGCCCATATTTATAATTTCCATATATCTCAAGATTCATGCGTGATATCAAAAATCCAACTTCTTATTTATAATCAGGGGAAAGATTGAGTGGGTAATGGGTGTATTCCTGATGTTAGAGCAGCCATAGCAAACTTTGATTTTCCTAAGTTTGCACAAAATAGTGGTTGTCCACAATGGCATAGTGTAAGTTTGCACAAAATAGTGGTTGTCCACAATGGCATAGTGTATTTTGTTGTCAATTTTTTTACTTCAACCTAAGGCTTTAGGGTCTTAGACCTAAGCCTCGTATACATAAAACCACCTTTACTTAGTCATTTATCAACCCCGTATTATTCAGGATATTTCCAAAAACCCTCTTTAACACTTAGCCAAATATTTCACCTAATTCAAGTGCCCCAAACTCACTTTCAGATCTTAAGGAATTTATTCAAGCTTCAAGTTCTCATTTAAATCTTCGTCAAGTAAATCTCCAAAGTTGAGGTATATGAGTTTCAACCATTGGGTCCTTCCACCCATGGTGCCCAACCTTCTTTTTCATGTAAATTGTATATTTTCAAGTTGATTATTTATGGGTATCTTCTATTATGAAATTTGAATATGAACTATATTGGGGTTTCATAAAATGTGATTGTTTAAATATGTTTTGAGTTATGAATCTATGATCTATTATGAGATTTGATGAAGGGTTTCAATATATATTGCATGATGGTGTTACCAAGTGTTGGTGGGTTGATTTACATTAAGTTTTCTTACATGATTTTACTCTTGAATTGCATGATTTTGAACTAGTATTACACATACCCAAGTATTTGATAAAATGTCCGGTTAAGGGTTCTTGAGCTACTGATGATCTATTGCATGCCTGAGTCAAATGATTTTATGTTGACGAAAATAATATATTTATGTGTTGATTTCATGAAAAGTACATATAGTGTTGCAAGTTGACCCCACCTTGTTAAGGGGGTACTATGCCTCAACCACTATGATGGAGGGTGCTATGTCCATCTACCAGTTAAGGGGTATATACCTTGACCACTATGATGGAGGGGGGAAGGTGCTATGACCATCTACCATGTTGAGGGGTATATACCTTGACCACTTTGATGGGGGGGTGCTATGCCCATCTACCAATTGAGTGGTAGATACCTCAATCGCCTTCGAAGGGGGTGGTAGGCCTTGGATTGCAAGTACTAGTTGCTTGGTTTATGATGATGGTCTATTCATACATATGTATTATGTTCTATCTAAGCATGTTTTACTTCAAGCATTGGTCATGCATACCATGTTGCTAATATACTATCTCTTCCTTATGATTATGCATTTTGATTATATTGCCTATCACTTGTTGCATTGCATCCTACATATTTAGTACATTCAAACGTACTAACGCATACTCTATGCCTACATGATGTTACTTTATAGGAACTGGATCCCCTCACGATCCTCCTTCTCATGGCTAGTGGTGATATCTTGAACAATAGCTATTGGTGAGTCCTCAAGTTCGGGGACTCTAGCTTTACTCTTTTGCTTTGTTTATCTCTTATATTGAACTTTGATACTAAGAGGGTGAGCGTGGAAAGCATCTTGGCCCATGACCAATCTATGCTAGAGGTATTATTGGATGAGTTATGTAATTATACTTAAGCTTGACTCTTTTGATGATTTATGCTATTAAAGATTTCCCTTAGTGCCTTTATCCTTATTTATATTTTCTCTTATTGTTGATTAATTACTTTTGCGACCAAGGATGTGTAAATGATATCCTAAGAGGTTTGTTTGGGGTCTCTTTGGGTTTCCATTCACCTTGTCACGTCTAGGCCCTAGGCTTGAGTTGTGACAGGTAGTGCTGTCAGTTGTGATCAATGATTGACAAGGCCTTACTTTGGAATATTAGACCAGTGAATACTCAAAATGCTTTTGGTAGATTAATTGATCTACACAGAAGACACAAATACTCTTTTATAGCTCTTATGGAACCTTTTCAGAAGCCCTCAGAGATTGACCAATGTAGGAGAAGGTTAGTTTTGACATGATAATAGCTAGGTCGGGAAAAATCTAGATTTTTTGGAATAATGAGTGGGCTGGAAGTATTATTAAGGATGTTGTCTTACACATTACCATGAAATTCACTATTTTCAACAAATGATTCTTCATCACTGTTGTATATGCCAGAAGTAGTGCTATAGAGAGACTTGAATTATGGGTTAATCTAGAAGGAACTGACATAGATGACTATCCATGGATGGTGGGGGGTGATTTCAATGTCATTCGTAATAAAGAGGAAAAACTAGGTGGTTTGGATTTTGTTCAGAGTGAGGCTATGGATTTTTCCTAGTGTATAACTTCTTGTACTCTTATCGAAGTTAAATTGACTGGGAGAACATGCACATGGTAGAATGGAAAGACTAATCAAGAATGCATTTTAAGAGACTGGATAGGGTTCTAATCAATATGGAATTTATGAATACCATCCTTGTGATTGAAGCTTAGCATTTAATCAAAGAAGGATTTGATCATGCACCTATACAGGTGATATCCATAATTGAAGTAATGACTATAGTTATGCCATTTTGATTTTAGAATTTTTGGTGCAATCACAAGAATTTTATAGAAGTGGTGAAGAAGAACTAGGTGGCAGATTTTGTTGGTGATCCTTTTTGGTGCTTCATCCCAAGATCAAGATAGTTTTAAGGGCCCTTTTAGATTGAAATAAGGAGGTGTTTGGTAATATATTCTTCTGAAAAGCCACCTTGGAAGACATCATCAGAGTCAAGGAGGCACATTTTGAAATTGACCCCATTAAAAAAATCTGAATTGAAGAAAGTTGAAGCAGAGCTAAAAAAATTTCTAATGTGGAAGAAATATACTAGAAGCAGAAAATAGTATGGAGTGGTTTCGAGCATAGAGATAGAAACACCAAATTTTTCCATACATATATGAAGGGAATAAGAAGTAAGATGTTGATATAAGAAATCACTACTGAGCAGGGTGACATCTTACAAAAAGGTGTGGAACTAGGGCAGGATGCTGGAGATCATTTCAGGGCTCAGTTTCATGAAAATAGTCACAACTAGGATTTCTCTTTGCTAAAACATATACCAACCTTGATCATTGATGAGAAACATAGTCAGATGATTGCTCATCCTGAGGGTGCAGAGATTGCATAGGCTATGATAGGGCTAATGTAAATGGAATTGCTATTACCAGATGGTTTTTCAGGTATGTTCTTTCAAAAGTATTGGGATATTATGGGTGAAGACTTAACTCTGGCTATAAAATCTTTCTTCTATAGGTGTGAGCTACATAGGTTTGTAACCTATACTTTCCTAGTACTCTTCCCTAAGAAGGAAATACCCAAATCAGTTAATGACCTGAGACTCATCAGCCTTAGCAATTATGTGGACAAAGTGGCATCTAGGGTGCTTCATGGAAGAATTATTGAGGTGTTACCTAGGATTATCTACCCTAACCAATTAGGTTTTGTAAAAGGTAGGAGTATAATAGAAAATATGCTGCTGGCTTAGGAAATAATCAGGGATATTAACAGGAGAAAGAAGCACACAAATATGGTTGTGCAACTTGACATGGACAAGGCATATGGCAGGGTATCTTGGATATTCCTCACCAAAGTGCTTATGAAATTTGGCTTCTTAGAGGTGATCATTGATATGATGTGGAGGCTAGTCTCAAATAACTGGTATTCAGTGTTACTGAATGGCCAATCCTATAGTATATTTCAGTCTTCTAGATGGCTAAAGAAAGGTATCCTTTATCTCATACCTTGTTTATTATTGCTGCAAATGTGAAGTCTAGGGACCTTAACAGTTTGCACCAGGATAAAAGTTTCATTAAATAAGGGCTGCCTAAATGGAGTCCAAATATCAATCACCTATCCTATGCTGATAATACCATTTTATTCTATTCAGGAGATAGGATATAAGTGATAAAAATGATGGATATTGTAATGGATTCTGAGGCCATATCTGGTTAACTTATAAATAGATCAAAGAAGTTTTTCTATCTTCATGAGAAAACCCCTTTAATCTATTTTATAAGATTCAGGAAGTTGACAAGAATTAGGCAAGGTAATTTCCCTATAACCTATTTGGGTTTCCCTGTCTTTTATAAAAGGAAAAGAAGTGTTTATTTTGAAGAGATCATAAGGAAGATAGCCAGGATAATTCTATCTTCGCATAGCAGACTACTTACCTTTTGGGGGAAAGCTAATTCTAGTGAGACATATTCTATAGTCTATGCCTATGTTTCTCCTATCTGCTATGAACCCTACTGGGACTATCATTAAAAAAATCCACCAGACAATTGATAGGTTCTTCTGGGGAAACAATGGAGGTGAAAAAAAGAAGACATTGAGCAGACTAGGATGCCTTATATTTCCCCATAGAGAAAAGTGGTTCAGGGTTGAGATCATTACTTGATACGAATAAAGAAATGATGGCTAAACTCTGGTGGAAGTTTAGAATAGATATTGGGATACTATGGGCTAGTTACATGGGGAATAATTACTACAAAAAATTGCACCCTATCTTTGCTCCTAGCAGAGGGGGATCTCATGTCTCGAAAAGCATGGTAGAGATAAGGGATGAGGTGGAACCATTCATTTAGTGGAAACTCAAAGATTGAAATTCTAGCTTCTGCTAGATAATTGGACCAGCTTAGGTGCTTGTATTTCATAGAAGGGGAAAAGGCTAATGATGAAGAATTTAAAGTCAGAAGACTAATTATTGGGAGTGAATGATAGATTTCTAACATCAATAATTTGGTGTCAGTAGAGATGTCCTCTTTTATCACCAGGGATATAAAACCAATCACAAATAACTCTAACGATAAGCCTTGGTGGATTGCTAGCCCAGCAGGCTTATTTACTGTCAAGTCAACATATCAGATTCTGAGAAAGAAGAAACCTAAGGTGGATTGCTATGTGATATTTCAGAGGGATAGGTTGCCTCATAAGGTTAATTTCTGCCTATTGAGAGTTATAATTAGAAGAATCTATATTGTTGATATTTTGAAAAGGATAGGTATTCCACTTGTCTCTAAATGTTGGTGCTGTAAGGGTGGCAGGGTAGAGACACTTAACCACATTTTTCTAACATCCCTACTAGCCTAAAACCTTTAGGGAGCTTTTGTTCTTTGTGCAGGTTTCAATCGATGGGGAACCTTAGTCTTAAACAAGATTCAGGAATGGTGGAATTTCACTAGAAATTTAAGAGGCAAGAGAATACTAGATTCAATTCCAGCAATATTGAATTGGGAGCTATGGTAGTGCAGGAACACTAGAAGACATGGAAAGCAAAGCTTGTTTTACTTGATACAAAAGAACTGTCTTATGGCAGTTAGATTGCTGATAAGATCTACTTATCTAGGTTTAAGTATTCCTTTAGAGTGGATGAATTTCTTCGACTTCCTCCAATAGTTTATGTTTAAATTACTATGTAAAGTAGTTGAGGCCATTACAATATGGAAGGCCCTAAAGTACTGTAATTTGAGAGGTTTCCAACATATCAAGCTAGAAATGGATTCACTTAGCCTTAAGCACATTCTAAGAAAGGACCGGAGAATTCCTTGGGATGTGGTGCATATAAGTGAAGACTTCATGACAATAATGCAAGGAATAAACATTCATGCGTATTTATAGAAAGGCCAATCAGTTAGCTGATTTTATGGATAATCTAGCTATAAAGTTAGATAACACATAAGAATTTGATTCATTCAGTCAATTACCCACACAAGCAAGAAGCATTTTAAATGCTAATAAGGTTTAACTTCCATCACCGAGAATTCAATCAGGAAAAGGGATAATTAGTAGGGATGCATAAGCTAGTGTTTACAAGTCAGTTAACATAGACACTGAGAAGCATATACAAAGCAACAAAATAACATCATATCAACAAGGAAACTTCTGTGCTACTATCTACAAGCCTATCTATTCCAGCTCCAAAAAGTAATTTAACCTAGCAAAAGGAAGAGATAGGACCCAGAGATCTTGACATGCAGTCGTAGGCACTCCCCCTAAAGAACTTTGTGAGCAACTGGTTTCTTCTCTCCATTATGGTAAGAAGTCAGATATTAAATGGAGAACAAAAAGACAAGAGCAGAAGAGGCACCTAAGTTTTACCTGAGCAAGAATGCAAAGGTAATCAAGAGGTCCTACCCCTTTTATTAGTCTTACCATTACCAGAGACAACACCTACTAGGAAAAAACATGGGGTCAGGTGTTAGACCCCGTAATTAATTCAATCGAAGTAAATCGTTCAATTGGAAAAGTTATGACGAACATGGCATAATTTAA
>JAOTQJ010000083.1:10093764-10110317 GCA_025642045.1 Solanum sejunctum
CCTTTTATTATCATCTTAGGCTGAAAATAAAGTCCATTTATGATGCTAAAACATGGACTAAAGTTAGACCCTTAACAAGGACTTTATTCATAATTGGACTTGGACAAATTCGACGTTGGGCCTCGTCTCCGTTTAGCTAGCAAATATAAGCTAAGCAAGTAGGTGACTCACCTGCTAGCTTTTTAAGTCCTACAAGTACCTCAATTTTCTCACTTTGTTTAGGGTCGTGATGTCCTCAATTTGACATGAAACATGTATACACTCGACCCTCTTACGTGTAAGCCACTCATATCGCCCTATAACATAATATTCAAGCACTTTTAGAAATTGGCACTAATTTGAAAAGCCATATCATGTTTCATTTTCATAGCACTAGTATTATAAGATGTGGGGTGTTGCATTTGATAATTAAAAAAGCCATTAGTGTGTGAAATAGTATGAAGTAGGGGCTAGGGTTTTCTTGGTTTATGTTTATTGAGTTAACCCTTCAATGGAAGACTGACCCTTGTTTCTATACTTGGAATCGTGCTATGTTGGTTATAGTTGATCTATTATCTTGATGTGTTGCAAAAATCATGGTAGCATGGTGTTGTGTGATGGTAGGGGTGATGTTGATAAAATTTTGGGGTTGATGAGCTCTTAGTTTTTTTGCGAACCAATTCGTTGTGTTATTGTTTACACGTTTGCATGATGGGTTTGCATAATGTAGCTATTTATTTGTGTTCATGAATGAATGAATTGAGGGAATGGTATTTGAAAGTGTTTTGTTTGCTATACCTATGATTGATGGGGTGCAATTAGCTTTGGAATCATGCCTAGGATCCTAGGTAGTTTGTGCTCATGTTTTAAATGATGAATTTTTGCTTCGATACTGTTTAATTTTAGTAAATTTTCATTTGAAGTTTGCATGGTAAAGTAATAGGTACCTCAAGTACCTGTTTCTCTGCTACGAGAGCCTCCTATGACCCATAGAAGGGTCTACGAGTCATAGTTGTCTCTCATAGGGAATAATAGTGACAGCAGAACATTGAACATTTCCATATGAGACCCACCTATAGGCGGTAGTCTCATCTATAAACCTTAGTAAGGTCTCGTGGACTTATACTTGTGTTAAATTTTGCAAACTAAAACCTTGTAGGTGGAGACTTATCTATGACCCGTAGTGGAGGTTACAAGTCGTAACTGCACCTTGTACCTAGTTTTAGTTTCTAAAATTGTTATGCACCTGAGGACTACGAGGACTCAGTTCAACTACAACTATTAGTCTCCACTATGAGTCATACCAGGGTTTTGTACCTGCCAACTGCAACTGATGCATTGTTGATTTTCTTGTGTTTCTCTTTTGTTTTTGTTTTCTTTTATTGATGTGTGTGTGGGGAGAATTGTGGGTTTTTGATAATTTCAGGTATAATGGCCCCTAAAAATAGAAATGCAGCAATCACGACTTTCAACTGGAGAATTCTCAATGAAAGTCCAAACAATGAGCACTCAGATGTGTCCAATGAGGTCCTTAATGTCTGGATTGATCCGGAGGCCAGGGTACCTCAGACTAGGGTAGTTGTTGCTAGGGCTACTCAAACTTTGATACAGGTAGAGAGTAGCTCCCAGTCTGATAAGGAGGGGAGTTCACTACAGATGACTCCTTTTGGTTAGGAGTCTGATTCAGAAGAGGTGCCCCAAGACAGAGGAGCAGCCTAATCCTGGATTGCCCCATCCGTTTCTGATATGGATCCACAGTATTATCGATGGGTTATTGAGGCATAGAGGCCATTTATAGACAGGGACTAGAGCCGATGGGACAAGGGAAACTAGTGAGATAATTCTATGAGGAACCCCGATCATTAGATATAGGCCTAAGCCTTGTCCCAAAACTAGATGCCAAGATACAATGACATAAGCTCAAGTGGTTGACGGACAAGCTGGGCAAGTGCTCCTTATTCCTAATGTGGAGAGTTTTATGTTGCTTATGCCGCTACTATTCTATGAGATCTTTCTAAGAGGAAGAAGGCTATCAATCAGCCCAGATCGAGAGATGTTTTGTTTAGAGGCAGGCAGGTCAACGACTCAGAGGAGATGATCCACCATATGCAGTTTGGGCCAACATATAGTGCACTGGAGTCTACAGCTTAGTACGATCGATGAATTTACCAAATCAGACAGGCCGTTATTTCTAAAAATGTGGACTAGCGGACGGAGCTCTTCAGATGGGTGGCTAGTCAGATAGTGGAGCATGGTCTAGAACCTAGTAAGGTCATTGCACATTCTGAGCCGATAGTGAAGTCCTTCCTCTCCTTTCTTGCTATATTTTGGTGGACCATCATTAGGTCTTGCATTTAACCCATTTTCATAGATAAAATCATTATGTTGGAGTGAACAGTTCTACTAGCCAGCATCTTAGCTGGCTATGGTATTGATTGGGCGCCCCTGATAGCTGAGCAGATCCGTGAGTTGGCACTCTAGAGATCCACATGCATGCCATTCCCAGTGCTGATCTACAGGCCATGCATAGATGCACAGGTCCGAGTTTCACTTAATCTAGATCCACATGTTGAGGTTCTCCACACCATGCATCCCAGCATGATCAAGGCTAATGAGAACCCAGTGGTGCTTCAGCAAGTAGTACCCTCTCCTATGTCTGAGATATACAAGCCAGGGCCACATGTCGAGGGTTCGACGACTACTACCACTACTATAGCTGCCACTACTACTAATGAGGGACTAGAGCAGCCTAAGGCAGCCGACATCAAGATGGGTCCCACTATAGCCGCACCCATACTAGAGCTATCTACATAATTGACTCCTTATGCAAACATTAAGGTTGTTATTGCTTATTAGGCTATGGTTCAAAGATTATCACGGGCTAAGGCCCTTTAGCCTAGCTCACGCGACAAACTAAGCCATAGGTCCAGCAACAGTTTAGGTATCGAAAGATAGATGCAAGGTGTTCACCACTTAAGTTGTAGAACAGAGGATTGTTATGGTGGATGCCCAAGTTCATACCTTCGAGATGAGGTTTAGAAGAGACTTGTTGAGGCCCAGCCTACAAACTTATCAGCCTTTTATAAGGAGTTAACAAAGTTCAAGGTTGACTTGATTATATCACTAGTCGCTCCGATCACAGTTCCTGAGACTACACCTGTAGATAAGCCACTTTTTGACATGTTTGAGGAGGATCCACCTCGTGCTCCCGAGAAGAGACCTATGAAGGAGACTAATGTAAAGAAGGGGCCCAAGAGGCAAAGACCTTTGATGAGGAGCTGGATGAGTGGATCACTTAGTTTGTCCTGAAGACATCGAGAGATGATGAGCTGAGGGAAGCTCAGTGAAACAACCCCAACAAAATGCTCGAAAATGTTCTTCGAAAGTGCACAGAATAGCATTTTCCATATATATCAAAATCTATGCGTGATACCAAGAATCTGACTACATATTCTTGATTAGGGGGCAAAATTAAGTGAAAAATAGGTATAACCCCAATTTTAGAGCAAACAAATCACAATTTCAAATTCCCAAAAAACTCCTTATCCAGTGTGCTTCGTGCCCCTGGCGCAAAGCGGCTGGGGCACAGACTAGTGTTATTTTTGCCCAGTTACTGTTAGTTTAGTTCAAAGCTTTGGGGTCTTGGGCATAAGCCTTCCTATTCATTAAAATACCTATACTTAGTCATATTTCACCTTCATATCATACAAGACACTCCCAAATACTCTCTCAAACACTAAGAGAAATATTCCACCCCAAATTTCAAGTCCCAAAACTCATTTGGATCTTAAGGATTTAACTCAAGCTTCAAGTCTCCATTTCAAATCTTCATCAAGGATTCTCCAAAGTCAAGGTATGTGGATTTCAACTATTGGGTCCTTTCACCCATGGTGCCTAAGCTTTCTTTTTACATAAATTGCATGTTTCTAGTTGATTTGCTTATGGGTCTTACTTATTATGAATTGAGTATGAACTATGTTGGGTTTTCGTAAAAGTGTGACTGTTTAAGCATGTTTTGAGCTATGAACCATTGATCTATCTTGAGATTTGATAAAGGATTTTGATGCATGTTACATAACGGTACTATCAAATATTGGTGGGTGGTTTTATATTAAGTTCTCTTGCCTGCTTTCACTCTTGAATTGCATGGTTTTACACTAGCATTGCACACCTACTAAGTGTTTGATAAAATATCCTGTTAATGTATCTTGAGTTGTTAAAGGCCTAATGTTTGGCATATGAGTCAAGTAACTTTATGATGATGAAAGCATGATATGTATGTGTTTATTCCATGAGAAGTAACTATTGTATTGTGAGTTGACCATAGCAAATGGAGAGGTGATGCCTCAATCACCTAGATGGTGGTGGTAAGCTATCAACCAATTGAGGGGTTGGTACCTCAATCACCTAGATGGGGGTGTAGGCCATCAACCGATTGAGGGGTTCGTACCTCAATCATCTCAGATGGGGGTTGTAAGACATCAACTAATTGAGGGGTTGGTACCTCAATCACCTACGATGGGGGTGGTAAGACTCAACCATTTGAGGGGTTGATACCTCAATCACCTTGGATGGAGGTGGTAAGCCATCAACCAACTGAGGGATTGGTACCTCAATCACTTTTAAGGGGTGGTCTACCTTAGATTCCAAGTACTAAGTTGCTTGGTCTGTGATAATGGTGTATTCCTACACATGTAATATATTCTTTAAATAAGCATGTTTACTTCAAGTATCACTCATGCATACCATATTGTTATATGATCATCTATTGCTTAATTATGCATTTTGACTATGTTTCTTATTTGTTGTTGCATTGCATCCTACATCTTTAGTACATTTAAAAGTACTAATACATACTCTATGACTACATGATGTTACCAGGTAGGAACTGGAACCCCACTTGATTATCCTCTTCCTCTTTATGGGTAGTGTGATATCTCACAATACTAGTTGGTGAGTCTTCCATTCCGAGGACAATGTTTTGACCTTATGCTATGTTAGTAAGACTCTTTCTTTCCTTTGTTGTATGCTTATGAATAAGAGGCGTAAGCCTAGTTTCTTGTCTTGGTCCCCCACTCCTATCTATGTTATAGAGGTATTGCTAGAACATTATGATGTATTAATGCTATGCTCTATTGAGCTTACTATGTTGCTGTGGAATGAAGAATATTCCTTAGTCCCATGTTTCCTTTTTACTATCTCTTGTTATTTTAATGCTTTTGCAATCATTGATGTGTAATGTTATGTAAAGAGGCTTGTTTGGGGTCCCATCGGGTTCTCCATTTGCCGTGTCACATCTAGGCCCTAGGCTTGGGTCGTGACAAACATGATATCAGAGAACTAGGTTATTAATGTTCCTCGACATCCAACACACCACATTGATTAGAGTCTTATTCATGATTGTGTTATGCACCACAACTATAAGTAAGAGGCTATGAGACGTTTTAGAAAATGTTTCCCTTCTTCTTACTCTATGTCACTATAGAAGTTATGGTAAGGTTTCCCCATCTCATGATTGTTCCTTTTTTATGCTAGATCATTCCTAATACAAGAGGAAGAATAGCCCGGACACCCAAGGAACAACTAGCTCATGGTGAACTCAGCGATGCTCTCACTTTGCTAGCTCAAGTTGTGGCTAATCAAGCCAACCAAGGGGCCCAATCCCCTCATGCTCCTTCTCCGGAATCTTTGGTGAGAGGCTTTATAAGGATGAACCCATGGGACTTCAATGGGTCTAAGGTGAATGAGGACACTCAAGAATTTATTGATGAGGTATACAAGGTGTTGTCCATTATGGGTGTGGGGTAGAAGGAAAAGGCGGATTTAGTGGCTTACCAACTCAAGCTGGTGGCCCAAATAAGGTACACTCAATGGAAGGAGGAGAAGGGGAATAACAATATCGTTCCACAGGAGGAGTTCAAGGCTGCTTTCCTCAATCGATTCTTCCCTCTTGAGCTTAGGGAGGCCAAAATGGTGAAGTTTATGAATTTGAAGCAAGGATCTATGAGTGCGGGGAGTATGTCCTCAAGTTCAACTAACTCTCAAAATATGATCCACACTTGGTTGTTGACCCAAGATCTAGAATGAATAAGTTTGTGATGGGTGTATCTGAGTTTGTGAGTGAGGAGTGCTGGTGTGCTATGTTGATTAGTTACATGGATTCATCTCGCTTGATTTATGCCGAACAAATGGAGGGGGAGAAATTGAGGAAGAGAAGGGGTCGTGAGGCCAAGAAGGCCCGCTTTGATTGTAAGTTCCAAAGTCGCCACGGTGGCTGGTTTCACCAAGGCCAATTTCTCATGCTCATAGAAGGAGATTTTTCATTGACTACCCAAGGCCCAAGAGGATGGTGATATGATGCCTAGACTCGAGTGTCCTAAGTGTGGTAGGGGTCATGGTGGTCTATGCTTGAGGGATACCAACGGTTGTTTTGGTTGTGGGGAAGTAGGCCACAAGACGATTGATTATCCATGAAATCGCAACAAGGGTAAGGATGTTCGTCTTCAAGGCTGGGGTGCTAATATGGTTCCTTTGGGTAGAGGAGGCCAACGAGGTGGTTCCCAAAAGGATAATTAGTTTTATGCTTTGTATAGGAGGCAAGGGGTTAATGAGGTGCCCAATGTTGTTACCGGTATGCTAAAAGTCTTTGATTTTGATGTGTACTCATTGATAGACCCGGGTGCCACTCTCTCTCTTGTTACTCCTCTTATTGCCAAAATATTTCATGTTGATCCCGAATTATTGTGTGAGTCTTATGAGGTATCTATTCCTATTGGATATGGTTGATTTTGATGTTATTTTTGGGATGGATTGGTTGCATGCATATTATGCCGCTAGTGATTGTAGAACCCATAGGGTCAAATTCTAATTCCCAAATGAACCTATCCTTGAGTGGGAGAGTCATGATGTTATGGTCAAGGGTAAGTTTATCTCTTGTATTAAAACCCAAAAGTTGATCTCTAAGGGGTGTCTCTATCATCTTGTGAGAGTTAGGGATATGGAGTCTAATGTCCTTCCTATAGAGTTGGTTCTGGTGGTTAATGAGTTTCTTGATGTCTTTCCAAATGACCTTCCTAGTGTTCCTCCTGAAAGGAAAATAGACTTTGGTATAGACCTCCTTCCTGATACTCAACCCAATTCTATTCCCCCTTATCGTATGGCCCCGTCAGAGTTAAAGAAGTTGAAGGAGCAATTAAGGAACTTGTTGGAGAAGTGTTTTATTAGGCCTAGCCAATCACCTTGGGGTGCACCGGTGCTATTTGTGAAGAAGAAGGATGGGTCTCTTAGAATGTGTATTGAATATCAGCAACTTAATAGGCTTACCATCAACAATAAGTACCCTCTCCCAAGAATTGATGATTTATTTGACCAACTTCAATTGGCTTGTCACTTCTCTAAGATTGATCTTCGGCTAGGGTATCATCAAGTGGAGATGTAGGAGTGTGACATTCCCAAGACGTCCTTCCAGACTAGGTATGAGCATTATGAATTTGTGGTTATGTCTTTTAGGTTAAGTAATGCACCGACTATCTTCATGAATCTTACGAATAAGGTCTTTAAGCCCTACTTTGAATTGTTTGTGGTGGTTTTGATTGATGATATTTTGATCTATTCTTATAGTGAGGAGGAGCATGTGGCTCATTTTAGGGTAGTGCTACAGAGATTGAGGGAAGAGAAGTTGTACGCTAAATATGAGAAATGTGAATTTTGGTTGAAAGAGGTTGATTTTATAGTTCACGTGGTGTCAGGAGATGGTATTAAGGTGGATCCTAAAAAGATGGATGTGATTAGAAATTGGCCTTGACCTTTGATTCCATCGGACATTAGAAGGTTCTTGGGCTTAGCTGGTTACTAGTGGAGGTTTGTGAATGGGTTCTCTTCCATTGCTTCTCACATGACTAAGTTGACTCAAATGAAGGCTAAGTTTGCATGGACCGATGAGTATGAAATGAGTTTCTAAACCTTGAAGAATAAGCTTTTCTCTGCTCCTATCTTATCTTTACCAGAAGGGTTGGAAGGGTTTGTTGTATATTGTGATGCCTCCAAAATTGCGTTATGTTGTGTTTTGATGCAAAATGGTAAGGTGATAGCCTATGTTTTTAGGCAACTCAAAGTGCATGAAAAGAATTATCCTACTCATGATCTTGAATTGGCCACTGTGGTACTTGCTTTGATAATTTGGCATCATTATTTATATGGAGTACATGTTGATGTGTTTGCCAATCATTAAAGTCTTAATATGTGTTCACTCAAAAAGATCTCAACTTGAGGCACAGAAGGTGGTTGTAACTCCTCAATGATTATGACATGAGTGTGCATTATCATTTCGGTAAGGCTAATGTTGTGGCCAATGCTTTGAGTAGGGTGTCTATGGGTAGTTTAGCTCATGCTGATCGTAGTGGCAAAGAGGTAGCTAGGAAGGTCCATTGGTTGACTAGTTTGGGGGTTAGGTTAGAAGAGGTGGATAATAGTGGTATTGTTGTTGTTGATGGATCAAAATCTTCCTTTGTTGATGAGGTAAAAGTGAAGCAAGACCTTAATCCCTCGTTAGAATTGAAGGCCTTGGTTAGTGATGGAAAGGTGGAGGTCTTTTCCCAAGGGGAAGATGGTTCCCTTAGGTACCTAGGTAGGTTGTGTGTGCCTTGTGTTGATGACTTGAAGGAGAGGATTCTTAATGAGGTTCATAACTCTTCCTATTCTATTCATCTCGGTTCTACCAAGATGTATAGAGATTTGAGAGATGTGTTTTGGTGGGGAGTCATGAAGAAGGACATTGCCAAATTTGTATCCAGTTATCATAATTGCCAACAAGTCAAAGCCGAGCACCAAAGGCCGGGTATCCTAACCAAGACATAGAAATTCCTACTTAGAAGTGGGAGAAAATTAACATGGATTTTGTGGTTGGGTTGCCTTAGACTAGAAAGGGTTTTGATTCTATTTGGGTTGTGGTTGATAGGATGATAAAGTCGGCTCATTTCCTACCTGTTCAGACTACTTATGGGGCTAGACTATGCTAAATTATACATTCATGAGTTGGTGAGATCTTATGAGGTGCCCTTGTCTATCATATAAGATCGTGGTGCTCAGTTCACTTCACAGGTCTTGGAACAAAGGTTAAGCTTAATACTACCTTTCACCCTCAAACCAATGGCCAAGTCAAAAGAACTATCCATACTCTTGAGGATAAGCTTAGGGCTTGTATTTTGGAGTTAAGAGTAGTTGGGGTGATCATCTTCCATTGATTGAGTTTGCTTATGACAACAGCTATCATTCTAACACTGATATGGCTCCTTTTGAGGCCCTCTATGTTAGACGTTATGGGTCCTTATAGTGTGATGAGAAGGATTGGTAAAGTGTCCTATGAGTTGGAGATGCTTAGTGAAATAGATTTGGTACATCCGATCTTCCATATGTCTATGTTGAGGAAGTGTGTGGATGATCTGAATGCCATTGTTCCATTGAATGTTATGGGGGATGTTGAAGAAAACTTGACTTGTGAAGAAGTTCGAGTAGAGATCTTGGATAGACAAGTGAAGAGGTTAAGGAACAAGGATGTTGCTTCCGTTAAGGTCCTTTGGAGGAATCAACAAGTCAAAAGTGCTACATGGGAGGCCAAAGCGGATATACAAAAGCAATATCCCTATCTTTTCTATTCTACTCAAGCCTAAGGTTTAAATCTTCTATGTGATTTCATGTCTCAAGTTTCAGCACCTAAGTCATTTGCATGCATTTCATGTTTATGTTGAGAAGTTCATGATGATTTTTAACATTTATCGTGAGATTTTTGAAAATGATGTTTAAGTGTGTTGTTGCATTCTTGTTGGGACTGATTTCATCATGATTACCCTTCCCTATACGTTTCTTTGACTTTCAAGGACGAATGTTCCCAAGGGAGAGATATTGAAATAATCCAAAAAAATGCCCTAAAATATACCTCGAAAGTGCCTAGAGTCATAATTTTCATGTATCTCAAATCTGTGCGTGATATCAAAAATTTGACTTTATAATCTTGATAAGGGGAAAAATTAAGTGAAAAATGGGTCTAACCCTGATTTTAGAGCAAACGAATCACAATTTCAAATTCCTAAAAAATTCCTTATCCAGTGTTGAGCAGCACACTTAGCGCGACGTGGCTGGGGTGCAAACTAGTGTTATTTTTACCCAGTTATTTTTAGTTCGGTCGAAGGCTTTTAGGTCTTGGGCCTAAACCTTCCCATTAGTAAAAATGCCTGTACTTAGTCATATTTCACCTTTATATCATACAAGACATTCATAAATGATCTCTCAAACACTTAGACAATTATTTCACCCATAATTTCAAGTCCCAAAACTCATCCGGATCTTAAGAATTTCACTCAATCTTCAAGTCTTCATTTCCAATCTTCATCAAGGATTCTCCAAAGTTAAGGTATGTCGGTTTCAACCATTGGGTCCTTATTATTATGAATTTGACTATGAACTATGTTGAGGTTTCATAAAAGTTCACTTGTTCAAGCATGTTTTGAACTATGAATCTTTGAACTATCTTGAGATTTGATAAAGGATTTTGATGTAAGTTACATGAGGGTATTACTAAGTGTTGGTGGGTGGTTTTACATTAAGTTTTCTTGCATGATTTTACTCTTGAATTGCATGATCTTATACTAGCATTGCACAATCACCAAGTGTTTGATAAAATGTCTCGTTAATGTATCTTGAATTGTTGAAGGCCTAATGCCTGGCATCTGAGTTTAGGTAACTTTATGATGATGAAAAGATGATATGTATGTGTTGATTCCTTGAGAAGTAACTATTGTGTTGTGAGTTGACCATATCCAATCACCTACATGGGGTGGTAAGCCATCATCCAGTTGAGGAGTTAGTACCTCAATCATCTCAGATGGGGGTAGTAAGCCATCAACCAATTGAGGGGTTAATATACCTCAATCACCTAGGATAAGGGTGGTAAGCCTTAACAAACTGAGGGCTTGGTACCTCAATCACCTTGGATGGGGGTGGTAAGCCATCAACTAATTGAGGGGTTGGTACCTCAATCACTTTTAAGGGGTGGTCTACCCTAATTCCAAGTACTAAGTTGCTTAGTCTATGATGATGGTCTATTCCTACACATGTAATATGTTCTTTCAATAAGCATGTTTACTTCAAGTATCATTCATGCATGTCATATTGTTATATGATCATCTAATGCTTCATTATGAATTTTGACTATGTTGCTTATCTATTGTTGCATTGCATCATATATATTTAGTATATTTAAAAGTACTAACGCATACTCTATGACTACTAATGTTACAAGGTAGGAACCGAAACCCCACTTGATCATCCTCTTCCTCCTCGTGGGTAGTGTGATATCTCTCAAAGATAGTTGGTGAGTCTTCCATTCTGAGGATAATGTTTTGATCTTATGCTATATATTAAGATTCTTTCTTTCCTTTGTTGTATGCTTATGACTAAGAGGGGTGAGCCCAGTTGCTTGTCGTATAGTCCCCCGCTCCTATCTATGTAGTAGAGGTGTTGTTGGAACCTAATGATGTATTAATGTTATACTCTATTGAGCTTATTATGTTTCTAAGGAATGAAGGATGCCCCTTAGTCCCATGTTCCCTTTTTACTATCCCTTGTTATTTTATTGCTTCTGCAACCAATGATGTTTGATGATATATAAAGAGGCTTATTTAGGGTCCCTTTGGGTTCCCTATTCATCGTGTCACATCTAGGCCCTAGGCTTAGGTCGTGACACTCAGGAGGTTGACAGATTGCAGTGCATTGGCTTATCCAACACAGCTGTAGTACAGACTAACTAACAGGAGGGAGATGTTCATGGATAGCCAAATACCGATGCTTAGACACCATTTAATGTTTGATTTTTACCCCATATGCTTATTTTGTTTTTGTTTTTGTACATTGTGGACGAAGTACATGTTTTTTGAGGGGGTGTAGGTATTTATGGACTAAGGTGAAGTCTGAGTAGCCTTTATTCCATAGTTATCCCCAGGTTTTCTTGCATATGTTCTTTTGCCTTGTGGATTTTTATTTTCATGTTGAACCGACATATTTTAGATGTTGTAGATAAATTTTGTGGTATATGGTGATTAAACTCTTGGCATGTACATTATTTTGATGGTTTATAAAAAAATTTGAAAAAATTGGTACCTTTGAAAATTTTCACTGAGTAGTAGTTATTTTGTGATCATGCATGTTTGAATGGTTTGGCATGTTTGTTTTGACTAAGTAAAGGCAAGTTGATGATTGAAGCAAGATCTCTAAGTCCATGTTGGTTATGTATGCAACGCCATGTGCGTGTGAGCTAATTTTGTTGTGTTCATGCATTGTGTACTAATTCAGAGTTTGCCCTATTATTTGAGTTAGACTAGAGACTGGATGGATTAGGAAGGGATCTTAGGATTTTTTTTCTTTTAACTACCCTCTTTTTGCCTAAATGATCCACCAAATGAAAGAGTTTATCCTTTGCTCCAAATGTTTGAGACTTACATGTATCTTTCTTTTTAATACCTAGCTAGCCTAACCTTATCTAGTGAAATACCTTGATATATTGACTCTAGTCTATCTTTGAACATTGTGAACTTTGATTGAGGCAAAAAGCCTAAGTTGAGGGTGGCTACCAAAGGTGGCCTTAGTTTGGGGATTGTATATTGCGCACTTCACCTTAGGCTAAAAGCCTAAGTTGAGGGTGACCTATGTTGTGGTATAATAACAAAAATGAGGTGAGGAGTTAGGAATAAAATAAAAAATAGGAATTCATTTACCAGGTGAGAGAAGAAGAGAAAAAGATGCCTTAGTATGAGTTGAAAAAGCAAAAAAAAAAGTTTGAAAATAAGGCACAAGCTGAAATAAAACGACCTCAAAAAGTGCCTGAAAATACGCCTCAAAATGCCTGAAATTTTAAATTCCATATATCTCAATACATTATTTTAAAAATTCGATTTCATATTCTTATTCAGGGGGTCAAAATTAGGTGAAAAAGGGTCTAACCCCGATTTAAGAGCGAAAGGTTAGCAATAATGAAATTCCAAAAGTGTGATTTTCAGAGGGTTTTTTGCGTTGCCTTCACGATGCGCTTGATAGGTTCGTGGTTTGAAACAACACTAATATGTAGCAAATACTAGAATGCGGAAGCAACAATGAAAAAAGAAAGAGAAAAACTAATTAAAGATATGGGAAATCAAAGAAAAGATCCATGAATTTCCAAGAAATTGATATTCTAAGGACTTGACAAGACCCAAGTAACAACGTATAGATTTATGAAAGAAATCTAACACCTTTACTTGAGAAACGAAGCAAAACATTAGATTCAAATCTTGACTGCTTTATGAGTAACTAAAGACAATAGATAGTATGTAAATTAATCACCTTCTAAAGAATACCAAAAAGAAGTCAAATATATCACAAGAAGAAAGTACTTTATACCTCAAACTATGAACTAGTAAAGTTTTAAAGATAAATTCTCAAAGAACAAGTCAGAAAAGTTCAATAGAACTCTCTCAAATATTATTAATATCAATCTAATTATCTTTAATGAATGAAAAAAGACTCCTATATTATAGGGTCCCTGGACGTACAAGACTCCTTAGGTTAGGCCCAAGGAGTATCCAAAACCTAGAAAGAAAATTACAAGGTAAATCCTACTCTAGAAAGGAAATAAAGTTACCTTAATTAGGAATAGACCTAGTAGTTCTAGGAAAGCATTAAATGGTACTAGGATACCTTAAATAGAATAAGGAAAACATTAATAACCTATATATAAATAATGAAATAAGGTAAAGCCCAACTAGGAAAAGAATCTTGACAAATTTGGAAAGTTTGACTAGTCTTCTCTGCAAACTTGGGACGAAAAAAACCTTTGTTGTGGGGATTCTTGGACTCTTCTTGCCCTTATTTGCACAAAAGTTAACCCTTAAATTCTTCATCTTAGACTTGAATTTGGGCCACCAAATAATTGTACCATTTGGATAATTCATCCTTCTTGGGCTTTAGCTCTTCTTCCCCAACAAGACACTTTGGGATCTGCAATTGAAGCCCATTGAGCTTATCATTGAACTCCTTGGTTTGAGATCTTGTTATGGGCGTCCTTTGATATTCTAAAGCTTCATCCTTTCCATCCTTGTCCTTCAAAGAAGTAGAGCTTTGTATGATGCTATCAGCGCCCCTGTACATTTTAGGGACTATTTTTTTAGTTCGGTCCAAGATTTCTAGGTCTTGGGCCTAAGTTTTCTAAAATATGTTTTTACCCATACTCAGCCAAATATCACCCTTATATCATCCTAAACATTTCTCAGTACTCACTCAAATACTTAGTCATATTTTCACTCCCAAAACTCAAGTCCCAAACCTCATCCCAAGCTAAGGTTCTCCTTCAAGGTTCTTCTTCAAGCTTCAAGTCTCCATCTCCAATCTTCACCAAGTTCTTCTCTAAGCTAAGGTCTGTAGGTTTCTTTCATGGGTTCCTTTAACCAATGATACCCAAGCCTCCTTTTACTCAAATTGCATGATTTAAAATTGATTAACAAATGGGTCTTGCTTATTATGAAATTCACTGCACACTATATTAAAGCTATATAAAGTTGTGATTATGTTGCTATTTTTTTATCTATAAATCGTTGATCTATTGTAAGACTTAAGGAGGTTTTTTTCTGTAATATTGCTTGAGGGTGTTTCAAGGTGTTGATTGATGGTTTTACATGAATTTCCTTGCATGATTTCAACTCTATATTTCATGGTTTAATACGAGCATTACACACCCTCTAAGTATTTGATAAAATGTTCGGATGTGGTTTCTTAAGGAGTTGAAGGTCCAAAGAATGAGGTATGATATGAATTACTATATGATGATGAAATAAGCTGATGTATATAATATATTCTATATAAAGTGTTGCATTAGACCATGCCCAATCCGGGAGGACTAAGAACTTGGATAATCTAGATGGGGGTTTGTACTTCTCTACCTGGTGATAGGGCGGCGTCATCACTAACTTAGATGGGGGTTTGTACTCATTAACCTAGGGAAGGGTTTATACTTCTCCACCTTGGTAATGGGGCGGCATTATCACCAATCTAGATGAGGGTTTGACTCATCCACCTAAGTGATGGGAAAATATCATCACTAACCCACCAAAGGGTTGTACATTTGGAAATCTAGTTTGGTCTCTTCTACACATATGATATTCTATATGAGAATGAGTTACTTAAGTATGTTTTGCTTATGCATTGATCATAAAAGGTATATTGTTATGCCTGTTGTTATGAATTTTGATTATGATACTCAATTCTTGTTTACATTGCATCCTATATACTTAATACATTCAAACGTACTAATGCATACTCTATGCCTACATGATGTCACTATGTAGGAATTGGTGCCCAAGTTGATCATCCTCCTCCTCTACGTGGCTAGTTTGGTGTTATTCAAGCTAGTTGGTGAGTCCTCCACTTTGAGGACCTTAGTCTATGTTTCTCCTTTTATTTATTGAGACATTATTCTTTATTGTCTATTTTGACTATGAGGGTGAGCCTGGTTACTTTGTCTTGGCCCCCGCTCTTATCTATGTGTTAGTGGTATTTGTTGGACATGTTATATATCTATGATATGTGCTTGACTCTTGTCTCTTGACTATGGTGATATGGAAGTGTTTTCCCTTGGTCCTCGTTTCCCCATTCTTTTATCTCTTGATGCTTGATTTATTGCTTTCGCAACCAAGGATGTGTAATGATGCTCTAAGAGGCTTGCTTAGGGTCTCTTCAGGTTTCCCTTGCACCGTGTCATGTCTAGGACCTAGGCTTGGGTCATTACAAACTTGGTATCATAGCACTAGGTTGATAGATCATTGGAATCCAGCACACCGTGTCGATTAGAGTTCTATTCATGGTTGTGAAGAGCGCCACAACTATGAGTAGGAAGCTATGAGACGTGTTAGGAAATATTTCCATTCTTCAGGTTCTAAGTCATGCTATAGAGTTGTGGTAAGTTTTTCCCACTAATGATTGTTCTTTTCTATGCTAGATCATGACAAATAGTTGAGGACAAAGGGCCCAAACTCCGAGGAGCAACCTAACAATGGTGAGCTCTGGGATGCTCTTACTATGTTTTCCTAAGTTATGGCCAACCAAGTCAATCAAGGGGCCCAAGCCCCTCATGATACTACCCCGGGAGCTAGGGTAAGAGACTTCATAAGGATGAACCCTCCGATGTTCTATGGGTCAAAGGTGAATGAAAACCCACCAGAGTTCATTGATGAGGTCTACAAAATCTTGAAATATCATGGGTGTTGGGCCGAATGAAAAGGCGAAGTTGGCGGCATACCAACTCAAAGGGGTGGCTCAAATATGATATGACTGATGGAAGGGTGAGAAGGGGATTGGTAATGTGGTGGTTTGGGAGGAGTTCAAACTGGCTTTCCTTAACTGATTTTCCCCTCTTGAAAGAAAGCTAAGTTGGTGGAGTTTATGAACTTGAAACAAGGTGTTATGAGTGTGAGGGAGTATGCCCTCAAGTTTAATCAACTTTCAAAGTATGCTCCTCATTTGGTGGCTGATCCTAGATCTAGGATGAACAAATT
>JAOTQJ010000083.1:10119467-10135179 GCA_025642045.1 Solanum sejunctum
AGGCAATCCCTTAACTCTATTTGATCCCGAGATCCACACAACTACAAGAATAATGGCCCAAGATAATGTCAACAACACAGATAATGCAGCCTTGAATAGGACCAATAATGAAGAAGATCGAAAAGAAAGCTCACCTATTTTAGAGGACATTCCACAGCCTCAAGAGTTAAATGCCAATGCTTACCAGTGGAATCAGTATTGGTTGAACCCCATGGCTATATGGATATGGCTGAAGCTATTTGTTGCCACCACTACATGCAGACTCTAGTGGATTAGTTTAGATGCTGCAGAACCGTGGGCTATTTGCAGGCTTACCATCAGAGGATCACCATAATCACTTGCACAATATGGCATTGTAAGAGTATGATGGGGACACAAATTTTATCTATGGATGTTGTGGGACTTTGTGTCTTCCCATTGTCTCTTACGGTCAATGCTGTGTTGTGCTTATCTGAGCTCCCATAAAGTTCAATCACTAGCTGCGCAAATTTGCAAAAGGCCTTTCTGGAGTGGTGCTTTCCTAGATCGAAGAAGCTTAAGTTAAAGGACCAGATTAATAATTTCAAGCAACTTCTTGGTGATTTAATAAGTGATAGTTGGGTGCAGTTTACAAACTATCTGAGAAGTGTCCCTGACCAAAAGATAGTTGATTATGCCTTGGTGGAAATCTTCTGCCATGCCCTTGATAAGAACAGTGAGGTCTATGCTGACACAATCATGGAGGGAGGGGTATGTTTCTTTATCAACCATTTTTGAAAAATTGCAAAACATATAGAGCAAGTGGTCAATATGAATTATGCATGGGGGGAAGCAGGATAGAGCTTCATAAAGAGTTCATATGACGTCAGTGTGGGGTCAGAGCAAGTCAAAATTAATGAAAAAATTATATGTTAGCTTGCTCAGCTTCGCACAAGCATGGATGTGGTAATAAAGTAGAACCAAGAAAGAGTGAACGTAGTGGTTCACTGACCCTCGCGTGCATCCATGTACGAGGAGTCATACTACGAGGAGGACACATGTTTTGTAAATATGCAGATGGTTATTTCTGGACTAACGACCAAGGGTCCACTCAGGACTATTGGCGCCAAGTCCAAGGAAACCAAGGTTGAAACTTTGGCAGAGATCAAACTTGCGGGGAACACCATAAGGGTTATTATGATAGGAACAAGGGTTCAAATGCATATTGGGGTAGCAGAGAAGGCTACATAAATGGTCCTTATGTGCCACCATACAACCGCGACGTAGGTCTAGGCAATTCTAGAATTAAGGAGATGTTTGATCACTAGTGTAAGAAGGCTAAGACACAGCATGAGACCCTAGGGGCATGAAAACAGAGATCTCTAGTATCAATCTAAAGATAGAGTCTCATTCTATAACTATCAAACAGTTGGAACAATAATTCAGTTAAGTGTCAACTCAGTTGAATCTGTGTTAGAGGGTTACACTACCTAGTAATATAGTGCAAAATCTAAAAATGAATGGAAGTGTACGGTGGTTACCACTCAGGGTGGAAAGAGCACAATTGAACCTCCTATGTAGTTGATGTAGAAAGTATTCGTGAGGAGATGATTGCAGCAAAGGATGAGGATAAAGGAGATGATACTGGCAAGGATAGGGTGAGTAAAGCAGTTGAAATGCCACAGAGGTTTAGGACCGCCCTTAGGCCTTCTTCTTCTATCCCTTAGTGACTCAAAAAGAGGGAGGATGAAGGTAAGTTCATGCACTTTCTCTCAATGCTAAAGCAGCTACCTATCAACATCTCTTTCATCGAAGCTTTGGAGAAAATGTTGGGCTATGAGAAGTATATGAAGGACTAGGTCTCCAAAAAGCATACTATGAGTTAGGAGCTTTTCTAAGAGCTTCAACATTGTAGTGCAATTCTACGAAGTCTTTAGCTTAGAAGCATAAAGATCCAGGGGTGCTTTCACCATACCCTGCACCATTGTAGATGTGGAGTTAGCAAAGGCACTATGTGATTAGAGGTACCAGTATCAATTTGATGCCCCTTGCAGTCTACAAGAAGCTTGGATTGGGAGCCCCTACTCCAACTAGCATATGGTTACTGACGGTGGATCAAATAATGAAGAAGCTTGTGGGGATACTCTGATGTGCTGGTTAAAGTGAAAAAATTCACATTCCCGTCAAACTTTGTGATTCTAGGTTGCAAAGTTGACTTCGATATCTCAATCATCTTGGGAACACCATTCCTAGCCACTCGGCGAGCCCTAGTGTATATGGAAGCTGGTCAACTCAAGTTTAGATGAAGAAGTTGCCTTCGAAATCCATTAGTCCATGAAGCATCCAGATGAGCTAAAAAGTGAAGTCTAGGCAATTGGTGAAGTCTGAGTAACCAATTTGTCCAAGTCATGCCATGACAAAAAATAAGGCTCTACTTGAGAGGCAACCCAAGGTTTTTGATGTAATAGCATAGTTATAGGTTTATTTTTAGTTTTTGGATTCATAGGTAGTTTATTTTCTTTCATTTGATTATAATTATGGACAATGGGTTAGTTGTATATAGGGTAACAGGGTATTTTATGAAGAGTATGTAGGTACAGGAGTAAGTCAATCATGTTGACTAAGGAAGAGCATCAGATTAACTCTCTACGACTGGGTCTATGAGTCATAAAACCACTTTACAACTCGTACCCCATCTCATAGAGATTTCCAATAATAGGAAAAATATGCACTCTTCTCCACGAGCCAACTTTACAATTCGTAGAGTAAACTATGAGTCATGGATAGGGCTCATTCACCCCAGGAAAGTTTTTTGAAATTTTTCTAAGTGTTGAGGGTTCTACAAAACCATGATCTATTAGTCGTCATACCATCTATGACTCGTAATTAGGGTTTCGTAAACCCAAGCCCAGTAAATTTTCAATTGACCCGTCAAAGTATATGAAACGCCAAAAAATGTGATTCAAAAATGCTCATAATCATAATTTTCGTATATCTGAAAATCCATACATAATATCAAAAATCTGAATTCATATTCTCGATCAGAGAGCACAATTAACTGAGAAATGGGTATAACCCAAATTTTAGAGGACCCATTGTGAAAAATAACTTTCGCTAATTTTCAAATTCCAAAGAGCATTTGCACCCTGTCTGCGATGCGCCAGGGGCACGAAGTAGTGTTATTTTTTCCTGCGCATTGTGTCCGCATCGTGGACCAGACTACGAGCAATTCAAAAATTTTCTTAGTTTTTCTTCTGCGGCCAAGGGCATTGGGGTCATAGCCCCATGCCAACTAAAATGTGAAATCACCTATACTTAGCCATTTTTCAACTCTATATCACTCAAAACCCTCATAAAAACCTCTATAAGACTTAACCAAATATCTCATACCAAATTCAAGGATTTCAACCTTAACTTTGGAACTCATGGATTAACTTCAAGCTCTAAGTTTCCTTTAAGCTCATCTCAAGAAAACCCAAGTTTAAGGTATGTGGGTTTCATCTATTGGGTCCTTTCACCCATGGACCCTAATCTTCCTTTTTATGAAAATGCATGATTTAAAGTTGTATTACTTATGGGTATCTCTTATTATGAAATATGAGCATGAATTATGTTGTGTTTTATGAAATATTGATTGATTATGCATGACTATACATTTCAAGCTTATACCATGATTTGATTATATGTATAGATGGCAAATGGGTGGATTGGATTGGATTTGGTTGGATTGAGTGAAAATGGATTGGATCACAATCCATCCGTATAAAAATATGCATAAATATGATTTGGGTAAAAATGGTTTTACCCATCTTAATATCTTAAAGTCAAAAATATTTAATCAAAGCTTGATTGTTAATGTTAAATCCCTATCACCCCAACCCTATTCCTAAATAATTATTTTTGAAAAAAATATTTTTATCGTGAATATTTTTTTAAAAAATTTCTGCTTCAACATTTTTAAAAAAAATAAAAAAATTCATGCGCACAAACCGAATTAATTTTGTTTGGTTCAGTTTTTTAATTTCACAGTATTTATGCTCATCCCAATAAAAAATTAAAAAAAAATTGCCCTCGACCCCGAACCAAAAAATCAAATAAGTTTGATTTGGTTGGATTTTTTGATTTTTTGGTATTTATGCCCACCCCAATAAAAGTTTTTTAAAATAAAGTTAATTTTTTGCCCCCTTCCCCATCGCACCCCGACACCGAACTAAAGAACCAAATTAATTTAGTTTGGTTTGATTTTTTTGGTATTTATGCCTATCATAATAAAACATTTAAAAAAAGTTAATTTTTTGTCCCCCAACTCACCCGACACCAAATCAAAAAACCGAATTAGTTTGATTTGGTTTGATTTATTTTGATTTTTTAATATTTATATTCGCCTAAATAAAAAAAATAATTTTAGTTTGCTCCCTCCACCCCAACACGAAATCGAAAAATCGAATTCGTTTGGTTTGATTCAATTTTTTGGTATTTATGTCCGCTCCAATAAAAATTTTTAATAAAGTTAATTTTATTTTCCCCTTCTCCATCCTACTCTGACATCGAATCAAAAAATCGAATTAGTTTGGTTTGGTTCAATTTTTTGGTATTTATGTCCGCCACAATAAAATATTTAAAAAAATATTTTTTTGCCCCCAACCTCACCCCCACACCGAATCAAAAAATTAAATTAGTTTGGTTTGGTTTGATTTTTTCATTTTTTGATTTTCTGGCCCCCGCCCAAATAAAAAAATAATTTTTTGTCTCCCTCCAACTCGACACCAAACCAAAAAGCTAAATTAGTTTGGTTTAGTTTGGTTTGATTTTTTGATTTTTTGGTGTTTATTTTCATCCCAATAAAAACAAATGTTAATTTTTTTTACCCCTTACCCCACATCGACACCAGACCAAAAAATTGAATTAGTTTAGTTTGTTCAATTTTTTAATTTTCTCATATTTATGTCCTCTCCAATAAAAAATAAAAAAATTAATTTCCCCTACCCCCCATCCCAACCCATCATCGAACTGAAAAATTGAATTAGTTTGATTTGATTTGATTTAATTTTTTAATTTTCCAATATTTATGTTCGTCCCAATAAAAAAAAGCTAATTTTTTTGCCTCCCTACCTCACCCTGACTCTCAGCCGAAAAACTGAATTAGTTTGGTTTAGTTTAATTTTTTATTTTTCAGTATTTATACCCGCCTCAATAAAAAAATTTTTAAAAAAGTTAATTTTTTTGCCTACCTCCACCCCACGCCGGCACCAAATCGAAAAATTGAATTAGTTTGGTTTGATTCAATTTTTTGATATTTATAGTTGCGCCAATAAAAAATAAAAAATCGTTAATTTATTTTTGCGACCCATAGTTTATTTTGGACTTAAATGGGTACCCATGTTTTACTTACTTTATCCAGATTTACACATATTTATATGGGTTTTATAAGTTAGCTAAAATTCATATTTACCCACTTAAAAAATGAGTGGTTCAACTTATTTAATATGGGTTAAATGGGCTAATTTTATTAATATGGGGTGAAATTGCCAGCCCTAATTATATCTATTGGAATTATGCATGTTTTGAGCTATGAAACTATGATATATTATGAGTTTTGATGATGAATTTCAAGGTACCCTACTTGAGAGTTTTACTACATATTGGTGGGTTGATTTGCGTTAAGTTTTCTCATCTTATTTCACTCTCGAATTGTATGATTTTGAACTAGTATCATGAATCCACCAAGTGTTTGATAAAATATCAAGCCAAGAATTCTCAAGTTATTGATGATAACATGATTTACAAGTCAAGTGTCTTTTATGATGATTAAGGGCTTCCATGTATGTGTTGAATTCATGAAAAGTATCTATGATATTTCAAGTATCACATTAAGCCTTATTTCAAGATTTTTACCTCTTGTGAGCTATTCATGTTAAAGCATGGGATCATGTATGATTGTTATCTACCTTCATGTTCAAGTTAGGCTCACTACTAGAGCACAAGCATGTTTATGAACAACTCAAGTCATGTTATCATGTCTCTTATAAGTTATTCATGTTATGATTAAAGTATGATTATTTCAATTATTCTGTGGGATTAGACTTAGCACCGATTGAGGCTTAAGATGGGATCAACTCAAGGGATCCTTAAATAAAGTCTTAGACTCTAAATCATGTACCACCAATCTCTTTTATGGCTTTCTAGTGGATCCATCTAGTTATACCACCTTGTCAAAGGGGTGACATGCCTCGATAACCATGGAGAGGGGGTGACATGCCTCGGGTTATTCATTGTATGGATACCATGGCAAGTAGAGCACACCTTGTCAAGGGGGCGACATACCTCAATCACCTTACCAGGGAGGTGACATGACTTGGATTCCAAGTAGTAGCTTGCTTGGTCTATATCAGTTAAGGTCTCTTCCCACACATGTATCATGTACTATGCAAGTTGAGTGTTTTACAAGCATATTTTACTACAAGCATTGATCATGCACGTCATGTTGAGATTTTATATATCCATTACGTATGATTTTGCATTTTGACTATATCGGCTTATTTCTTGTGGCATTTGCATCCCGCATACTTAGTACATTCAAACATACTAATGCATACTCTATGCCAACATGATATTACCAAGTAGGGACGGGAGCACCTTTTGATCATCCTCCATATGGCTAGTTGATACTTAAGATATAAACTTTAGTGAGCCCTCAAGTCTGAGGACACTATCTACATTATTCTTGCTATTTTGGGACTTCTTTCTGTTGAACACTTATTATTATGAGAGTGAGCCCGGAGAGTATCTTGGCTCCCGCTCCATTCCATGTTAGAGATGTTGTTGGATAGTATGATGTACTTATGCTTGAGCTTGAATCTTTTATGCTTTCATGATTATCAAAGACATCTCTTAGTCCTGTTCATTCTTATTATATCTCTTGTTATTTTTTATTGTGATTCTGTGACCAAGGATGTGTGATTGATATGCTAAGAGACTTGTTTAGGGTCCTTTTAGATTCCTATTCGGAGTGTTATTTCTAGGCCCTCGGCTTGGGTCGTGATAAACATGGTATCAGAGCACTAGGTTGTTAATGATCCTTGGAATCCAACACACCGCATCGATCAGAGTCTTATTCGTGGTTGTGAAGCACGCCACAACTATGAATGGGAGGCTATCAGGCATTTTAGGAAATATTTCTCTTCTTCATAGTCTATATCATGCTTTAGATGTAAGTGTAAGTCTTTTCTTCTAATGATTGCTCTTTTTTCTTCTAGATCATACTGATTCCAAGAGGGAGACAAAGGAGAGCCCATACACCCGAGGACTAACCGGCCCCTCTTACTCCTCAAGCTCCTCAAGGTGGAGAGGTAGTCCAAGATGAGTTCCAAGATGCTATTATAATGTTGGCTCATGCTATGACCAACCAAATTACCTAAGGGGACCAATCCCCTCATGTTCCCACTCTAGATTCTAGAGTGAGGGATTTCACAAGGATAAACCCACTAGAGTTTCGTAGATCGAAGATGGATGAGGACCCCCAAGAGTTCATAGACGAGGTGTACAAGGTGTTATCCATCATGTGGGTCAATTTAGAGGAGAAACAGAGTTGGTGGCCTACCAACTCAAAGGGGTGGCTCAAATTTGGTTTACACAATAGAAGTTGGAGAAGGGGAATCATAATGCTATCCCTTGGGAAGAGTTCAAAGTCATATTACTCAATTGATTCTTCCCTATCGAGCTAAGAGAGGTTAAGATAATAGAGTTTATGAACCTTAAGCAAGGTTCCATGAATGTGAGGGAGTATGCCCTCAAGTTCAACAAGCTATCCAAGTATGCTCTATATTTGGTGGCGACCCTAGAGCTAAAATGAACAAGTTTGTGTCGGGGGTGTCTGACTTGGTTATTGAGGAGTGTTCTACCGCCATGCTAGTAGGTGATATCGATTTGTCTTGTCTCATGACTTATGCCAAGCAACTGGATGGAGAAAAGCTTAGAGAAAGAAGAAGTGGTAAGTCTAAGAAGGCTCATTTTAAAGGTAGTTTCCAAGGTTCCAAGGGTGGCTGGCTTCCTCAAGGCCACAAGTTCCAAGGCCAAGGGTCTTCTAATGCTCCTAATAAGAGATTTGCTAATGATAATCCAAGATTCCAAGGTAGTGGTGTTAGATTGTCTAATCCTAAGTCCCAAATATGTGGTAGAAATCATAATGGGCCATGTTTGAGAAACTCTAATACTTGCTATGATTGTGGCAAAGTGGGTCATAAGGTGGTTTATTGTCCTCATGCTCAAAACAAAGGTAGAGATAGTCGTCCATAAGCCAAGGTGCTAATGCGGTTCCAAGGGCAAAAGGAGGCCAACAATAGGGTGCTCCGAGGCAAAATAGATTCAATTCTTTTCAAGGAAGGCAAGGGGTGGATGAGGTGCCCGATATCATCACCAGTATGTTAAAGGTTTTTGATTTCGATGTGTATGCATTGATAGATCCAGGTGTCACTCTTTCTTTCATTACTCCTTTTGTTGCCAAAAAGCTTCACGATAGTCTCGAATTATTGTGTGACCTTATGAAGTGTCTACCCCCATTGGTGAGTCCATTGTTGCTAGAAGAGTCTATAGAAATTGTCCTATGTTCATATTGCATACTATCTTGCCTTGTGATTTTGTTGAATTAGATATAGTGAATTTTGATGTTATTCTTGGGATGGATTATTGGATGCATATTATGCTTCTATTAAATGTAGAACCCATACTCTTAAATTCCAATTCCCTAAGGAGCCTGTCCTTGAGTGGGAAAGTTGTGATGTGGTGGTCAAGGGTAGAATCATTTCTTGTCTTAAAGCCCAAAAGTTGATTTCTAAGGGTTACTTTTACCATCTTGTGAGGGTTAGGGATGTTGAGTCCAAAGTCTTTCCTATTGAGTCAGTTCTAATTGTTACTGAGTTTCTTGATGTCTTTCCTAATGAGTTTCTCAGTGTTTCTCCCAAAAGGTAAATAGGCTTTAGTATAGACCTCCTTTCTGATACTCAACCTATTTCCAATCCCCCTTACCACATAGCCCCTGCAGAATTCAAGGAGTTAAAGGATCAATTGAGGGATTTGTTGGAAAAGGAAAATAAGGCCTAGTAGGTCACCTTGGGGTGCACCAATGTTATTCTTGAAGAAAAATGATGGTTCTCTTAGAATGTGTATTGATTACCGATAACTTAATAGGGTTACCATAAAGAACAAGTACCCTCTACCAAGGATTGATGACCTTTTTGATTAACTTCAAGGGGCTAGTCACTTTTCTAAGATTGATCTTCGGTCCGGGTATCACTAAGTGAAAGTAAGGGAGTGTGATACTCCCAAGATGGCTTTCTAGACTAGGTATGGGCACTTTGAGTTTATGGTTATGTCCTTTGGGCTGACTAATGCACCGACTATATTTGTCTTTAGACCCCACCTTGACATATTCATGGTGGTCTTTATTGATGATATCTTGATTTATTCCCATAATGAGGAGAAGCATGTGAATCACTTGAGGGTGGTAT
This sequence comes from Solanum sejunctum, assembly GCA_025642045.1. Lineage (NCBI taxonomy): Eukaryota > Viridiplantae > Streptophyta > Magnoliopsida > Solanales > Solanaceae > Solanum > Solanum sejunctum. The sequence goes on from JAOTQJ010000083.1 coordinate 10,128,932, forward strand.
TGCAAATCTTGAGGGAGGAGAAGTTGTATGCAAAATATGAAAAAGTGAGTTTTGGTTGAAAAAGATTGCTTTTCTAGGGCGTGTGATGTTGGATGATGACATTAAGGTGGATCCTAAGAAGACGGAGCTAATTAGGAATTGTCCTAGACCTTTGACTCCATCAGACATTAGAAGTTTCTTGGGCTTGGCAGGTTATTACCAGAGACTTGTGAATGGCTTTTCTTCTATTACTTCTCTTATGACTAAGTATACCCAAAAGAAAGCAAAATTTGTGTGGACCAATGAATGTGAGTAGAGTTTTCAAACTTTGAAAAATAAGTTTGTCTCCGCTCCTATCTTGGCTCTACCGGAAGTGTTGGAGGGTTCATGACATATTGTGATATCTCAAGAATTAGTTTGGGGTGTGTTTTGATGCAAAATGGTGAAGTGATAGCATATGCCTCTAGGAAACTTAAGATGCATGAGAAGAATTATCCCACCCATTATCTTGAATTGGCGGCCGTGGTATTTGCTTGAAGATTTGGCATCACTACTTGTATGGGGTTCATGTTGATGTGTTTACCAACCACAAGTATCCAATATGTGTTTATCCAAAAAGATCTTAACTTGAGACAAAGAAGGTGGTTAGAGCTAGATTATGATATGAGCATGCATTATTACCCCAGCAAAGTTAATGTTGTGGCCGATGCTCTAAGTAGAATGTCCATGGGTAGTCTAGCTCATGTTAATAATGGTAGCAAGGAAGTGGCCAGAGAAGTTCAATGGGGTGTTAGGTTGGGGGTTAGGTTGGATGAAGTCAAAAATGGTGCTGTAGTGGTTGATGGTTCTAAGTCTTGTTTAAATGAGGAGGTAAAGTCAAAACAATATCTTGACCCAGCATTGCTAGAGTTAAAGGCGTTGGTGAAAGATAGTAAAGTGGAGGTTTTCTCCCAAGGGGAAGATAGTGCCCTTAGGTACCAGGTAGGTTGTGTGTTCCTAATGTTGATGACTTAAGGGAGTTGATCTTGAAGGAGGTGTAGTGGTTGGGTAGTATAAAGAGATATTGCCAAGTCCATATCTGGATATCACAATTGCAACAAGTCAAACCCGAACATCAAAGGTCGGGTGGCCTAGCCCAAGACATAGAAATTCCTACTTGGAAGAGGGAAGAGATCAACATGGATTTTGTGGTTGGGTTGTTAAGACTAGGAAATGTTTTAACTCTATTTGGGTTGTGGTGGATAGAATGACAAAGTCAGCTCACTTCCTACCGGTCAAAACCACTTATGGTGTCGAAGATTATGCCAAGCTGTATTTACATAAGTTGGTTAGATTGCATGGGTGCCTTTGTCTATCATTTTGGATCGTCTTGCTAAATTTACTTCTCACTTTTTTAGGTCCTTCAAAGAGGTTTTTGTACCAAGGTTAAGCTTAGCTTGTCCTTTCACCCTCAAACGGATGGTCAAGCCGAGAGGACTATCCAAACTCTTAAGGATATGTTTAGAGCTTGTGTTTTGGAGTTTAAAGGTAGTTGGGATGAACATCTTCCACTTATTGAGTTTTCTTACAACAATAGCTACCACTCAAGCATTGGTATGGCTCCCTTAAAAGCTTATATGATAGGCATTGTAGATCCCTCGGTTGGGTGGTTTGAAGTGGGGGAGGTGGCTTTTCTATTTGGTCATGGAGGACTTGAAGAAGTGAGGTTGATTTGGGAGAGATTGAAAATAGCCTAAAGTAGACAAAAATCCTACTCGATGTGAGGAGGAGAGATTTTGAGTTTAAGGTTGGTGATTGGATTTACTTGAAAATCTCACCCATGAAGGGTGTGGTTTCGTTTTGCAAGAAGGGGAAATTGAGCCCAAGATTTGTGGGTACTTATAGAGTTTTTAGGAGAGTGGGCAAGGTTGCATATGAGTTGAGTTGCCTATAGAGATGAATATGGTTCATCTGATCTTTCATGTGTCCATGTTGAGGTACTGTGCGGGTGACCCAAGTGCCATAGTGCCCTTGGATGTTGTAGGTGTTGTAGAAGATAATTTGACCTATGAGGAGGTCCCGGTGGAGATTTTGGGTAGACAAGTGAAGAGATTGAGAAACAAAGATGTAGCTTCTATCAAGGTCCTTTAGAGGAATCAACAAGTTGAAAGTGCCACATGCGAAGCCGAGCTGAACATGAGAAAGCGATACCCATATCTTTTCCATTCTATTCAAGACAAAGGTACTATTATAAGTCCCCTATATGATTTCAAGTCTTAAGTTTCAGCCCTTATGCCATTGTGCATGCATTCATGTTCATGATAACGAGTTTATGATAATTTTTGACATTCAAGTTGAGATTTTAAAAAAAATAATGTTTAAATGCATTTGTTGCATTCATGTCGGGCTGAAATTTTCATGACTACTTCTCTCATGCATGTTACTTTGACATTTGGGGATGAACGTTCCCAAGGGGGAGACTAAACGCCCCAAAATGTGCTTCAGAAATGCCCATAATCATAATTTTTATATATCTCAAAATCCATGCATCATATCAAAAATCCAGCTTAATATTATCGATCATAGGGCAAAATTGAGTAGGGAATGGATATAACCCGAATTTTAGAGGACTCATAGCAAAACTTACTCCAAATTCCGGAGAGCATCTGCGCCCTAGCCGCGACGTGCTAGGGCTGCGGAGCAGTCTTATTTGTTCCTTCGCGTTGGGGTTGCATCACGGACAAGATGTGGACCAGTACAAAAACTTCCTTAGTTTTTCTTATGCACGCAAGGGCATTAGGATCATAGCCCCATGCCCACTAAAATGTGAAATCACCTATACTTAGCAATTTTTCAACTCTATATTACTTAAAACCCTCACAAAAACCTCTCCATGACTTAACCAAATATCTCATACCAAATTCAAGGATTTCAAGCTTAACTTTGGAACTCAAGGACTTCAAGCTCTAAGTTTCCTTCAAGTTCATCTCAAGAAAACCCAAGTTTGAGGTATATGGGTTTCATCCATTGGGTCATTTCAGCCATGGAACCCAATCTTCCTTTTTATGAAAATTGTATGATTTCGAGTTGTATTACTTATGTGTATCTCTTATTATGAAATATCAGCATGAATTATGTTGGGGTTTTATGAAATATTGATTGATTACATATGACTATCTATTTCAATACTATGATTTCATTATATATATTGGAATTATGCATGTTTTGAGCTATGAAACTATGATATATTATGAGTTTTGATGATGAATTTCAAGGTACCCTACTTGAGAGTTTTACTACATATTGGTGGGTTGATTTGCGTTAAGTTTTCTCATCTTATTTCACTCTCGAATTGTATGATTTTGAACTAGTATCATGAATCCACCAAGTGTTTGATAAAATATCAAGCCAAGAATTCTCAAGTTATTGATGATAACATGATTTACAAGTCAAGTGTCTTTTATGATGATTAAGGGCTTCCATGTATGTGTTGAATTCATGAAAAGTATCTATGATGTTGCAAGTATCAATTTAAGCTCTATTTCAAGATTTTTACCTCTTGTGAACCATTTATGTTAAAGCATGGGATGTATGATTGTTATCTACCTTCATGTTCAAGATAGGATCACTCTTAGAGAAAAAGCATGTTTATGAGCTATTCAAGTCATGTTATCATGTCTCTTACAAGTTATGCATGTTATGACTAAAGTATGATTATTTTAAGTATTCTGTGGGATTAGATTACCACCGAGTGAGGCTTAAGATGGGGGCTTGACTCAAGGGGTCTTTATATAAAGTTTTAGTCTCTAAACTATGTGCTACCATAGGATATATATGATCTCTTTTATGACATTCTAGTGGATCCATCTAGTTATACCACACCTTGACGAAGGGGTGACATGCCTCGATCACCTTGACATAGGGGTGACATGCATCAAATTATTCATTGAATGGTTATCATGGCAAGTAGACCACACCTTGTCGAGGGGGTGACATACGTCGATCACCTTGTTGAGGGGATGACATGCCTCAATCACCTTACTAAGAGTGTGACATGTCTTGGATTCCAAGTAGTAGCTAGCTTGGTCTATGACGGTTAAGGTCTTTTCCCACACATGTATCATGTACTATGCAAGTTGAATATTTTACAAGCATATTTTATTACAACCAGTTATCATGCATGCCATGTTGAGATTTTATATATCCCTTGTCTATGACTATACATTTTGACTATATCGGCTTATGTCTTGTTGCATTGCATCTCGCATACTTAGTATATTCAAATGTACTAATGCATACTCTATGCCTAAGTGATATTACCATATAGGGACTAGAGTACCTTTTGATCATCCTCCGCGTGGCTAGTTGATGCTTCAAATATAAGCTTTAGTGAGTCCTCAAGTCCGAGAACACTATCTATATTATTCTTGCTATTTTGACACTTCTTTATGTTGAACACTTATTATTATGAGGGTGAGCCCAGATAGTGTCTTGGCCCTCTCTCTATTCCATCTTAGAGGTGTTTTTGGATATTATGATGTACTTATGCTTGAACTTGACTCTTTTATGCTTTCATGATTATCAAAGACTTTCCTTAGTCCTGCTTCCATTTTATTATATCTCTTGTTGTTATTTATTTTGCTTTCGCGACCAAGGATGTGTGATTAATATGCTAAGAGACTTGATTGGGGTTCCTTCAGATTCCCATTCACCATGTCATGTCTAGGCCCTAGGCTTGGGTCATAACAGTATAAATAGAGGAGTCAAATTATTTTGACCCTATATACTCCTTAATTTATAAAATCACCTAATTGATCCCCTTTTTTGATTTTTCGATCAGCTCCAGCTAGCAACCCCCTTTTTCCAACGAGAATTCCAGCCAACTAGGGTTTTGAGCCTACTCACCTTCTCTCTCTCCTTTAAAGTAATCTCTACTCTTGATTAAGTTTTTGATTTAATTTTAACCCTTAATTTGCTTTGATTGAATGAGTAAGTTGCACATTCATGTTGGGAAATGGTGTTTAAGCATAAAACCCATGATCGAATTGAACTTATGTTTAGTTGATGAGTATTGTCTATGCTTGATTGATGTCTAAGCTCAAAATTTAGTAATATGGCCTTTGCTAATTGTTCTTGCTTATTTTATCTGTCACCCTAAGTGCTTTAATGCACATCATTATGAATTGCAGGTTGAGGACATGAGTATATGATATTGCTTGAATCAATTAGACATAGTCGAAATTATAGGATAATTGATGCTAAATCATTTTCAATGTGGTGTGCATGTTCATAACATATTTGGGGTAGGGTTGTATTATTGAAATCATGTGAGTGCATGTGTTCTTGCCTTGATGCTGATAATTAGTTGGTTGAAATAGTCTTGTAGGGTCCGTGTGATGAACTCAAAAACTCAGGTCACTGAGTTATCTAGTTCACGAATGGCTTTAAGACCCACGGAGTGATCCACGAGTCGTAATTGCCCCTCGTGTACAATTCTAGAAACTTGATGTTTCTGAGTATCCATTATATGAGACCTTCTATGAGTCGTAGATCACTCTACGACTCATATATAGGTCTCATAGGTCCCTACTTAAGTTTAATTACTCACTCGAATTTTCTATGAACTAGTCTATACTCATAATCTACTTTATGAGTTGTACCTGGTCTCATAAACTCTTCCAGTAACTAAACTTGTTTTAAACCACTGGTTTACGAAGGCTCTCTATGACTAGTAGTATCCACTATGACCCATAAAGGTGTTTTTTGTACATACTATCTGCAACTGAACTTAGATGAATTTTGCATTTCAATTCTTGAATTGTGAGCTAACCATGGTGTGTATGTGTTGATATTTCAGATACTATGGCCCCTAAAGCTAAAAGAGATGCAATTCTGGCCCTATGGAGGAGGGCTCTGAGGATAGATCAGAGGCAGAGTCTTCCATCACACCATCATCATCATTTACACTAGATGCCCTCGCCAACTAGTGGTGCGTCGAGGGCATGAAGGCGATATACTTAGACTACATGCAGCTAAAAGAGCAGGGCGAGCTGATCCGTTCTATCTATGAGGAGTCCAGAGTGATATTTGACAAACTTAGTCGTGTCCTCGGCCTACAAGACACGATGATATGGTACGAGCTTCAGTGACTGAAAGAGTCTCTTGGACGGTACTCCCTGACTATGGTGAGGGAGTTTTATGCATCATACACAGCCACCATCTATCTCACTCTTCCCAAGGGGAAGAAACCCCTCACTCAGCCCAGACTGACAGAGACACGAGTGATAGGT
>JAOTQJ010000083.1:10135279-10161357 GCA_025642045.1 Solanum sejunctum
GTCTGGAACCTGCTTGGATAGCCACTCATAATGAGCCTATAGCGGCTTTGCTCAGCTTCCCTACAAAATTTTGGTGGGCTATTATTCATTCACGCATCCCGCTGACGCTCACTGATAACACTTTGATGCCAAAGCGTGCAGTTTTAATTGCCAGCATATTAGCTGGCTATGGCATTGATTGGGCCTGCCTCATCACCGAGCAGATACATGAGGTCGCACTGAAGAGGGCCACCTTCATCCCTTTCCTGTATTTGATCTACATGCTTTGTTTAAAGTCTAGGGATGCTAAACCAGCTGGACTGAATAATAAAGGCCCAGCATACTTTGGAGCCCAGCTTGATTAAAGATGATGAGAACCCGATGATAATTTGATGAGCACAGCCCCCACCTATGCCCGAAATGTTCACCCAGTGGCACACCTGAGGGTTCTGAGATTGATATCACTACTGCTTCTCCTACTACTGAGGAGAGGCCCCCGCAGCATGAGGCAGATGAAGAGAGGGGCTCCACTGTTGCTACCCCTGCACCAGCAACCACTACTTCACAAGATACTACCATGGGCATGATCTCCATGTCCGCCACTTCTATATAGGTCATGGCGCAGAGGTTAGCACATGTTGAGGTGTAGTTGACATGGGTCTTTCTATAGATCAGTCCATGGGCCCAATAGGCTACTTTGGACTCAGAGGGTCGGATGCTAGCAGTCGCTGCTACTCAGGATTGTATTCTACCATGGATACCCTCATCGATGTCTTCTAGGAAAGGATACAGAAAAGATTAGCAGAGGCCTGGCCTTCAGACTTGTCAGTTAAACAAAAGGAGATCCACCAGCTCCATAGTGACATAATAGCATCATCGGAAGCACTAGTCATATTACCATAGCTGATACCTATGGTGTTGATGTTAGACTTATTTGCTCCTGATGAGCCTACCCATTCTTCCCTCAAGAAGAGAACTTGCATGGATGAGGATCTATAGGATAGACATATACGTGCAATGAGTTTAGAGAAGGAGTATCTCGAGCTTTCCTTAAGGGATTCAAAGCAAATAGGAGTGTTGGCCCCTTCGGACAGAGTAACACTACTGAGTAGACCACCCTGCAGGTGGAGGTTAGCTAGACTCAGCCATAGATTGGCGCCTAAGAGCCCAGGTATGTGTTTTCGGCCTCTTATGTTCTATTTTTGATTGATTTTGTGCATTGGGGACAATGCACATCATTTTTGATGCAGTGTGGCTAGTTATTGGCCTCAGTGAAGTCTGAGTAGCTTATGGTCCATAACTACCCCAATTTTTGATTCCAAGGTTTTTTTGCCTGATTTCCCTGTGGATATTTATTTTCTGTTGAACTGATACATTTAGGATGTTTAAATAATATTTGTAGCATATAGTACCAATATTTGTGGCATATAGCATGTTTTTATATTTTCTTTAAAAAATGATACCCATCAAAAAATTTTGATTAGTAGTTAGATAGTAACCATGCATGTTTAGGTGTTTGACAATATATGTTTCTAATAAGTGAGGGTACATTGAGATAGAAAGCATGATTTGTGAGTCTTTTGTTGATAATGTATGTTGTGCTATGAGAGTGTGAGCTTATTTCCTAAATTCATGTATTTTGTGCTAATTCAGAACTTGCCCTGTTACTCTAAGTTAGGTTGTAGATTAATTGGTTTAGGAAAGGATCTTGTTCTTAAATAGTCCCCTTTAGCCTAAAAAATAACCAACCTAATTGATAATATATCTCATGTTCCTAATATTTGTGCCTATCATGTTCTTATTCTTTTGAAACACCTGATTAACCCAGCCTTATCTAGTGAAAAACTCCTGAATTTGGCTCTGGTCGGACCTTGAATATTGTGTACCTTGACTGAGGGAAAAAAACTAAGTTGAGGGTGGCTACCAAAAGTGGCCCTGGTTCTCAGGATGGATATTGTGCACCTCAATAAAAGCTAAAAGCCTAAAATAAGGGTGGCTAGTGTAACTGTACGAAAATGAGAAAGATCAGTTAGAAATACAAAGAAAAAGGAAAATCATGTACTAGGTGTAAGAAAAAAATGAAAGATGCCTTAGATGTGAGCTAAAAGTAAAATGAAGTGTAAAAACAAGGCAAAAAGCTGGAAAAAAATGAAAAGAAAGCACCCAAAAAAGCTTGAAAAAAGAAAAAGGGAGAATAAGGTAAAAGTAGCTAAGTTGGTAGGGCAAAAGTGTATAGAAATGCAGTTCAAGGAAAGCCTTTAGTCACTATTTTTCCAAAATATCATACCAAAGCCCCCTGAGCCTATGTTACAAGCCAAGAAAGTCCTAGAGTGATCCTAGTCCAGTTAATTAAAGATGTGAGTCATGAGTATAGGTGCAAGCCATTGGTATTAGTCAATATGCATGAATATCTTTTATGAGAGAGTGATTTTGCACAGTACCAAGGTTAAACATGAAAATATCATTGAGTGTCAGATATGGAACTTCTTTCTGCGAGGGCACTTAGATTGCCTTGTTAGCATTTAACTTGTTCAGTGTTGTGGATTATTGATAATCCCTTGCTTGTCATAGTTGTGTGATCATATGCAACTGTTTGCATTGGTCTTCTGAATAAGTTATATGGTCCTGTTTTACAGAGTTGGTGCATCTGAGTCTAAGATGTATGTGTATATGCCATTGAGTTGAGGTCTAAGTGTTACTGTGTTATCTATATAGATTGAGTTATTGCTTGAGGACAAACAACAATTTTAAGTTGTGAATGTTGATGTGTTACAAAAATACAATACTTGTGATGCTTAAAACTTAGGATTCAGTGTGTTCTCAATGCAACTTTAGTTGTTTTTATGTGTTTTTGTGTTTAGATTTGCTGGATTATAGGTTGGCCATGATTTAGGGGAAAATTGCAAAAGTTGCTAGTTTTTGATGTTGTACGAGACCTTATATGATTTGTAAAGCACTCTACAAGTCATAAAGGTGTTTCCTGAGGAATTCCAATGAGGGGCTATTTGCTAAAGTTGAAGTCTATGAATAAATAGACGAGTTGTGGAACAATTTACGAGTCGTGGACTACCTTTTGTGCCCTGAGGATCAGAAAGTGGACTTGCAGGAAATTCATCAGACGAAACCCCCTTGTCGGGTCGTAAACTACTTTACGAGTCATGAAGGGGTGTTGTAGAGGAGAAGTCCAAAATTCTAGAAGTTGATTATGAGACCCCGAATATGAGCCATAGAAAACATTATGAGTCGTAGACTGCTTTCATAGAGGTTGCTGACCAGTTTGCCTAATTTTTTAGGACTTGTTTTTAATTACTACAAATAGGTTCTTTAGGTTATTTTTTGAAAGTTCTACCAGTTCATGTGAGTTTTCAGTAGTTTAGGTTTTTGTGCTCAAAGAACTCAATATTCTTAGAGAGAAAATTGTGTGTGTGTGTGTGTGTGTGAGAGAGAGAGAGAGAGAGAGAGAGAGAGAGTCTTTGAAACGCTTGTGCTTTAATTCAATCTCTAAGCTAGTGATTTTTATTGACATTGGATTTGATTGATAGTTCTATTGTGCTTTATCTACAAAGCATAAGTAGCTAAATCCATAACTACAGTTGTGGGAAGCATGAAGAACTAACAAAATAAAACTAGATAATTGACAATTCTTGGAAGGTGTATGTGCATGTATTAATTAACTCTCTTTATTTCGCATGTTTTCTGATGATGTCCAATATTAGAACCTGCCTAGTGTTACTGTCTGGACCAAGGTAGTAATACATAGGAAAAGAGATTAATTATCAAGATTTGATCAAATGTGTTCTTGTCTAATTAACTAAACTGAGCCAAGGGGAGGTTATACTAGGACTTATAGGTAATGATCAGTAATGCACACTACAGAGATGGGCCAAGTCATATTGTGAAATTCGCCTCACTTTTGACCAAAGGGCTTGGTGGACGTAAGTTATCATCCGCATGCTATACACTAGACAAGAATTAGGTTATCCGGGGATACTGTATTAGGGAATCACGGGGAACACAATACCTTAGTTGCTCTCTATTGTTGATTTTTCTCTAGTGATAGTTAGTTAATTTATTTTCTCATCGGTTATTGCAAACCCCCCTTTGGGAAATTGAGTTGGTTAACTACTTAGATTACATACTGGTGAATTTTTCTTGAGTCTATGTATTCTATGTGGGTTCGGCCCTAACCTTAATTAGGTTCTATTTCTCTATAGCAACCGCTTTATCCTCTAAAAAGGAGGTGTAACTTGGGTGACGTCAAGGATACTATTATCGGAATAGGGACGAACACAAAGAAGCAGATTTGTGTTGCAGAGATAGTTATATAAATGGTCCCTATGTGCCACCACACAACCATGACACAAGTGCGAGAAGCTCACGAGTTAAGGAGATGTTTGATTTTCCGTTGAAGAAAGTTGAGACATAGGATAAGACTCTAACGGGGGATAAAATCTGAGATCTCCAGTATTAATCAAAAAATTGAGTCTGATTCTATTGCCAACAAATAACTTGAGCAAAAGTTTGGTCAAGTGTCGACTCAACTCAATCAGCGTCAGAGGGGTACACTACCTAGCAACATAGTTCAGAATCCTAAAAATGAAGGGCAACACATGGCGGTTACTACTCATGGTGGCAAGAGTATGATTGATCCTCCTATGCCAGTTGATAAGGATGATATTCAAGAAGAGACAATTACGGCCAAGGATGTGGATACCAGTGTCTCCTTCTTGCGGGGTAGTTTGTGTTGCAGCCGTGATAGATAAGGCAATGCCCTGCAATCTCCCAAGCTCCAAACCTTTCCTCAGCTCCTTTTCCTCTCTCTATCTCTGCAGGACGAACTTAGTGATTTGCTCCTCTAGCTCCTCATCCTCCTCGGAGGTTTTCTGCAGTTTATGCCCTTCTACTGCATTAGCCTCCTCTATAGGTCTCTTCCCAGGAGCACAAGGTGGACCTTCCTCAAACATGTCAAAAAGTGGATCATCTACAAGTGTAGTCTCCGAAACTAAGATTGGAGCTGCCAATGACGCAATCAAATCAGCCTTGAACTTTGTCAACTCCTGACTGAAGGCTTATAAATCTATAGGCTGGGTCTCAGCAAGTCTCTTCTACACTCTCGCCTCGAAGGCATCGACTCGGGCATCCACCATAGCAATCCTCTAATCAACCAATGAAGTGGTGTACATCTTGCATCTATCCTTCGATGCCTAAACTATTTACTGAACCCACAGCTTAATTTGTTGTGTGAGCTGAGCTAGCTAGGCCTTTGTCTATGCAAATTTGCAAACCATATCCTGAAAAGCAATAGTAGACATAATAGGAAATTCTACAGAAAGAACCTGAGATGTGGATAGTAGATAGCTATGGTGCAGGGGCGTTATGGAGGGACCCATCTCAATATCGGCTGCCTCATGCTGCTGTGATCCCTTATCAGTAGTAGTAGTAGTAGTTGGATTAATGGTGGCAACCGTTGAAACCTCGGCATATGGCTCAGAAGTAAAAGTCTCAGGCATAGGAGGAGATGTTGCTCACTGGAGCCCCGCGACACCTCGTTCTCATCAGCCTTTATCAGGCTAGGATCCATGGTGTGGAGGACCTCGACATGAGGATCAAGATGAAGGCAGACTCACACCCCAGCCTCTATGCATAATTTTTGTATTAGTACTCGAAAAGGCATATGTATTTCTCTAGAGTGCTGACTCGTGGATCTGCTCAGAAATCAGGCAGGCCTAGTCAATGTCATAACCAGGTAGGATGTTGGTTAGTAGAACTACTGACTCCAACGTGATAACATTATTTGTAAAGGTGGGTCGAATGCGAGACCAGATGATGGCCTACCAAAATTTGGTAGGAAAGGAGAGAGAAGACTTCACTATGGGCTCTATGTGTGTAATGACCTATGTAGGCTCGAGGCCACTCTCTCCTATCTGGCTGGCCACCCATCTCAGAAGCTTGATCTTCTGATCCACATTCTTTCCAATTATAGCCTGTCTCATCTTGTCTATCTAGCTGTCATACTCGACTGTGGACTCTGGTGCTCTATAAGTGGGCCCAAACTGTATATGGTGGATTGTCTCCTCCGAGATGTTGACCTACTAGCCTCATAAACCTCTCGAAGTCTGGGCTGCTCAATAGCCTTCTTCCCCTTGGGAAGATCTCGTAGAGTAGTAGCGGCATAAGTCGCGTAGAACTCTTACACTAGAAGTGGAGCATACTTGCCCAGCTTCCCTGTCAACCACTTGAGCCCATGTCGATCTATCTTCACCTCCAATGCTGGGACATGGCTCAAGCTTGAATCTACTAGCCAAGGCTCCTAATATAATAGTCTCACGGGCTTCCCCTGTCCCTTAGGATCCAAGCCCTATATATATATGGCCTCTATGACATCGAGGACTGGGCTACTCCTCTATCTTGGGGCACGTCATTTGACTCAAACCTATCTTCACGTCCCTCATCATCAGACTAGGAGGTACTCTCAACCTCATCAGGGTTTAAGCAGCTCTTGCTCTCATCTGAGGCACTTGTGCCTTGGTGTCAATCCGAACATAGTGAATCTCATTTGACCCATCTGACTGCTCGGCATCCAAATCTTCATCACGAAGTCTCTGATTGAAGGCCCTAATAGCTGAATTTCTATTTTGGGGGGCCATTATATCTAAAATTAACATGATAAATCAATAATAGCCCCAAACCATCTGTACAAACAACAAAAATATATAAAAGGAACAGAAGGCAACAAAAATAAAAAGAGAAAAAACTTAAAAATTAACACTGCATCAGTTGTATTAACAAATATGAGACCTTGGTAAGACTCATAGTGGAGACTACGCATTGTACTAAGGCCTTGTAGTCCTCAAGTGCAAAATAATTTTAGAAACTGAAACTAGGTACAAGACACAGTTATGGCTCGTATCCTCGACTATGGGTCATAGATAGGTCTCGTACAAGGTTTTAGTTTGCAAGATTAAACATAGGTATAAGTCCACGAGACCCCACTATAGTTCATAGTGAGAACTATGACTCGTAAGTTGGTCTTGCATGGTAAGTGTTTAAGGTCCTTAGGTCATTGTTATTCCCTACAAGAGATAATTATGGCTCGTAGACCCTTCTACGGGTCATAGGAGGACCTCGTAGCAGAGAATAATAGGTACTTGAGTTACCTTTACCTTCACAATGCGAACTTCAAAAACACATCACATCTAATTCGAGAAGCATCGAAGAAACATTCATCAATACAGTAAGCCCAAAAATACCCAACATCCAAGCATGACATTAACATCAATAATATATCCCATTCATTCCCACACTTCATCTATAATGCATCTATGTAATAGTCCCCATACTATACCCATAAACTCAAGCATTCACATATTGAATAACATTCAAGGAGTAAGTCAACAAACACATTATACATTCATCAATTCAAAACTTCAACCATATCAATACAGACCTTCTCATAATCATGGTATGATCACAATATGAATTACTTAATCCATGTACAATAACCTTGGTTAAAGACATAGCAAGGTACTATGATCATCAAGCAAACCAATCATAACCAAGGCACTCAACATAGAGTTTATAAAATTGCTTTCAACTAATACAACCCTAATTCTATATCAAATATACCCTACCTTCATACGATACGCCCTAGTCATAGCATCACATATTCAACCATTTCAAAATAAAATCACTGTGAGAGCAAAAATGAATCCAAGGGATATATAATAAGTTGAGGTGATTAAATTGAGTGAGTTGAGAATGATCGAGTGTAATACCCTAGGTTACTGGAGAAGTTTCCAGAATAGTGCTAGAAATCAAGGGAAATAGTTGGAAAAAGGGTTGAAAAATAATTGGGGAAGAAGATTAGGGAAAAATCATGATCAGGGTAGGAAATTTTTTATCAAAAAATGATTTTGACCTTTTAAATACTTGATCGGGTCGACTTTAAGAATTCCTGAGTCAGATCTATGAAACCCCAACTATGGGTCGTAGCTCTGACTACAGCCCGTAGGTCTTGATCTCGTGGGCCACTCAACACTTAGAAAAAATTTGAAATCATATATTGGCGCTATGACTCATAAGGTTAGCTCGTAGTGTGCATGCCAACTTCAATCAAACATTGTTATCCTCTATGAGGCATGACTATGAGTTGCACTGCTTACTACGACTCGCAGTCCTGGTCGTAGAGGCTACTTTCAATACTATTTTCTGTAATCTTTCCACTATGTCCAAAACCTGCACGATTTTCTCAAAATACACCATCATAACAACATATGACCAATTCAATATCTTAAAAGAAAAATCAAACCAAAATTGAACCACTACCTAAGAATTCACACAACAAGAATAAGCTCAAAATAAGCAAAAACATAGAAAGTACTTGGGTTACCTCCCAAGAAACACCTTATTTAACATCATGGCACGGCTTAGTCATCTTGAGTACTCAGAATTCCTCAAGCTTTGATGTCCCTCCTTCATAAGGCTTTTCTTTGCTCGACACACTCCGTTGAGCAATAAGTTTGAATTTGTTATTGAGCTGTTGAATTGTCGACGAATGTTGGTCAACTTTATAGTTTATCTTAATAACATCGAACTTGACTTCTTACAAGATTTCCTCTTGTGCATCGATTCTCTCCATCAACTTGGCAAACATGTTCTCAACCTTAGAGGTTCCATCTCCAATGCATTGGTTATGAGGCCATCTGAACCACGTGTTCACATCACTCTCTAGCTCTTTCTTGACTAGATTTTTCACCGGATGTACTCATGTGGGCGACTTGTTGCTCATGCATAGTCTTATATACTTGATAAATAGTAGCCAATTTGTTCATATGTTCGTAACTTCTGCAAATGATTTTCTTAGAAAGGCCATGTGTTCTCCTCCCAGTAGAGCATCAGTCTGATCCTGTTGTTCTAAGTTTAGAGCTCTATAAAAACTTGCCACCAATAACTCATCTGAAAGACCATAAGCTTGAGCTCTTCCCAAGCATTTCTTGTATCGCTCTCATGTCGTACTTAGTGAATCACCTAGAACTCGCTGAAAGTTGAGGATTCGATCTTGAAGTTTAAACTTGTTTGGTCTAATATAGCACCTTGCTAAGAAGGCTCTTTTTACCTCTACCCAGTTTGATCACACATCTTGAGGGAGTTTAGACCACCAGATAGCAGCATCACTTCTAAGGGTCATTGGGAAGACTTGCAGTACCATGGCATCCATAGTCGGATATCGTGTTGCCAAAATGTCCCTACACACTTGTGCAAATGTATGCAGATGATCATACAGATCTTCTGATGGCTGACCGTAGAATAGCACACGCCTTTGCAATGATTGGAGTACATCACTTGTGATAAGGAGCTTCTCTTCAGCCATTCGTTTGACAACTTGTTGGATATTTGTATTAGCTGAAGTAAAAAGGATAACACCACATTGTACCTGTATAAAAAGAAAGCCTAACAAAAATAAACACAAAAGTAAAATACAAGAGAATCAAGTAATCAATAATTGAATTATCTATTAGTGAAATCAAGTCAAAACCTGATCATATTCCCCGCAACGGCGTCATTAATTTTGATCACGCTCAAACAGTGTCTCTCACTTTGAGGATAAAATGATCATTGTCAAATATAAAACCTAATCATAGGTTAGGGTCAAATCCCAATGGAATATGGGGTTTTGCCACATTGATTCACTAACAATCATTTTAAATATCAATGAACTCTATTCTCAATTAAAGAGGGGGGATTTGAAATGATTTATAAGAAACTAAAACTATACTAACAAAGCAAAGAGACAATCAAATTGGAGAGCAACTTGGGAAATTGTGTTCCCCATGATTCACTAACTCAAACACCCTGGATAGCACAACCTAAATTAAGATATTGCATGTAGTACAGTAACTTAGGTTCTTCCAACCCTTGCGCAAAGGTGAAGGTCAAACTTCACTATGGCGCTTGGCCGGCAACCATAGTGTGCCAACTAACCGTTACTTATTGTCCCAGTCAACCTCTCCTTTGCCGAATTTGGTTGATTAGACAAGAACACATCAATCGAATTTTGTCACCTATTTCCTTTTCCTATTCATCACTACCTTGATCAGGATCATGACACTGGGGTTTAATGTTGGCCACCATTAAACAACAAGCAAAATGAAGGAAAATAGATAATATATGTGAATATCTAACTCAAGAAATGCAAATAATCTAGGTTATTAATCTATCTACTCATGGTACCTATAACACCAAAATTATGGGGGTTTAGCTACTCATGACTTGGGCAAGAAGACAAATAATGAATGAAACACACATAGTTGAGAAATTAGCCAAGAAGAATGAATAACAAGGAAACCTTTCTTAGAATCATAAGCTTGAATGATGAAATTGATTTACAAGTGATTCCAAATCTCCAAGTTGAGTCTCCAAATTAAAACCCTAGTCTAAAACACTACAATATTCTAAGAATTTCTCTCTCTAAAATCTATTTAAAAATATGTGGAATAATTTCCTCTTTCTAAAATCCTAACATATATTATTTACACTATTTACAAAATGATCCTTCAAATAATTAAAAAATTCAGATCGACAGCTGTTATGACTCGTAGCTACGGCTCGTAGGTCATCCTACGAGCTATAATCGGGCTTTTGTTGTCAGCACTTGGCATTTTGGACTTCACTGCTATGATCCACCTCCGAGTCGTACTCTAGTTACGACTCGTAATGCCTTCTTGTAATCAATCCTTTCATTTCTTGGTCCAATTTTAATCAATACTATTAATTGTTGTGCGGCCCCCTTCTACGAGTCGTAGTAAGGACTACAACTCATACCCTGAGCTTGTATGGCTTACCTTCAACATCTCATATTTTGATTTTGGAAACTATTAATTACTATGATCATCCCCTACGATTTGTAACTTGGGCTACGACTCGTACTAGGTCTCGTAGATCCTCAAATTCAACAAAATCTGCTACTTTTCCCCAAATCTAAGCCAATTTGTCTTCTGTACAAAAATAAATAGAAAACACATAAAAACCATAATAAGTCCCATTGAGAAAACACAAAATCCCTTATTTTAGACACTAAATGTGTTGTATTTTGACAGCACATCACTTGACTCTTCATTGCTTTTCTGATCATCAAAGACTTCCCCTAATCCCACTTTTCTTTTAATTATATCTTGAAATTCTTATGTGCTTCCTCAATCAAGGATGTGTGATTGATATACTAAGAGGCATATTTTGGATCCCTTTAGGTTTTCCATTCACCTTGTCATGTCTAGGCCCTAATCTTGGGTCCTGAAAATGAAGAAGTGATTCATTTCCTAAAACGCCTAATAGCCTCTTATTCATAGTTGTAGCGCACTTCACAACCATGAACAAGACTCTACTTGATGCAGTGTGTTAGATTTTTGAGGACCTTTTATAAACCTAGTGCTCTGTTACCAAGTTTGTCACAGCCCATGCCTAAGGCTAGACGTGACACGGTGAATGAGAACCCCAAGAGGATCCCCAAACAAGCCTCTTAAGCTTTGGTTTTGCGGAAGCAGTAAGAGATAAACAAGCACATAGCACATAATTTCTAAGGGAAATGGGGCTTTGGATTCATGCCATCGGAATGTAATAGGGAAGAGGATAAACATGAATCACATAGCAAATAAGTCTAAGGGACGGGTAAGTATGACTCATGCTATTGGGCATTTAGGGACTCGGGACTTCCAACTTGTCAACATAGCAAACATTCACCAAAGGGATAAGGGACTAAGGGCAAACTCCAACAATACATAGATATAATAAGAGTCGAGCTCATAACATACAACCTATATATCCAACAACACCTCAAACTACGAATGGAGCGAGGCTAAGACATCTCCCAGCCTCACCCTCAAAGATAGAACTCCAAAATAGAGTAGTCTAAATAAAAGCATGAAAGTAGATGGATATTGTCCCGGAGTGGAGGACTCACCAATACCAAATCTTTGAACAACTGTCTTGCCATGAAGAGATGGATGAATAGGAGCTTCGATCCCTACATGGTTAGATTATGTAGGCAAAAAGTATGTGTTAGTAATTGGAATATACTAAGTATGCGGGATGCAATGCAACAAGGAACATAAGCCATAATAATCGAGATGCATAATCATAATTAATGGACATAAGCTCAATTTGACATGTATAATTAATTTTTAAGTTAAAACATGTATGAAAATAATCATACTTGCATAACTTATTTAACACAATAAAGTGGCATGAGTAGTTCATCCAAATACCTTGTATTAGAGGGTGAGGAATATAGGATAGGTCATAACCCCTTCTAATAGGTATTAAATAGTACATGAGGCTAAGAGATATAGCTTAGGTCATAACCCCTTCATGTAAGCACTAGATAGTGCATAGTATTAAATCGTACATGAGGGTGAGGAATACAACTAGGTAATAACTCCTTTATGTAGATATTTGCCTTATACTAGAGGGTGAGGAATATAACTTAGGTCATAACCCCTTCTAGTAGGCTTTACTATTCACATGAGAATAAAACATAGAACACGAGTTCAATAATTTACTTATAGATCATAGAAACTTTTCATGAGTCTAATACATGTTTGGGAGACCATAATTAATCATAGAAATACTTGCCTCGCAAATTGTACTGTAGCCATTCATCCAGATAAGAATCCTTATCATGTAAATTTAGGCAAACATGGTTGGTATATGCACATGCACTTAAAATCATGCAATCCAAGAATATGAAGTAAGAGAGAAGTAAAAGCAATTCATTTTAAAGTTGTTCAAACCATCCCACCAATATTGTAGTAAGACCCTCATTGTTTAGATAGTGAAAATAGCTAGTTTAAATCATCCTTAATCGACCCATGATAATAATAAACATCATCTTCCAAAATATGAACATGGAAACATGAAGTCCATCTTATCAAGAAAACCCTTATTTTGAATATCATGAAAACTAACTAAAACCCATAAGTTCCTCCATAGCTTTTCATAGCATCATAGAGTACATAACTTTAATATCATAAAATCAATCACAATATCAAAACCCAATAATATTTTGGCATAAATCATCATTTCTTGTAGAGCCCAAATAGAAGACATGTGTAGAATGCATATTAGTACCATCATAAGTAAGAGTTCATAAATATCTATAAAATAATACATAAATTGATGTAATTTAAGAAGAGAATTGGTTGGACTTGTGTGAGGAAGGTTCCCTTAATCAAACTCACATAACTTAGTGATTTTGGTGGAGGAAATCTAATTTGTAGATGAAGAACCCAAAACCCTAGCTTTCCCTCACACTTGAATGCCTTGAGAGAGCTTGAGAGAGTTTTGAGACTTGGAGTATTTTTGGAAATAAGAAGGAATCAGGTGGATTAGGGTCATATGTGCTGATAAAGGGCATAATAAGGGCCAAAACGACATTGCATTAGGCTTAGGGTGTGGGGAAAGGTCAAAAGTACCCTTTTTAATATTGACCGGACAAATTCCACGAAAGCCCATTTATGGGTCGTAATTCATCTCACGACTCGTAGAATGGGTCAAAGAAAAAGACAGCTTGACAGTACTTCTCTAAAACGAGCATAACGTTTTGGTCCAACTCCAAATGAGGTAAAACGAGTTACATTGGAAAGATAATTCAAAGAGCTTTCATTTGATAGGTAGCGCAGCCTCTAATTCATTATATGCTAACAGATATGATGATTTGAAGTTAACACATCTACGAACTCATACTAAAACTTAGGCGATTGGAATCGTTTTGCACTTGTCTTGATGAGAGAGGGGCTTGGAATTGCATGAGAGGTCATGGAGGAGCTATATAAGGCCACTAAGGGAATAGGAAAGGTTGGAACTTCTCCTATAAAATTCACTGGACAGAACTATGAGACCCCTTTATGGGTCTTGGTCCATTCTACGTGCCGTAGAAGACATTTGGTAAACTAAGGATCCTGAAATTGAGTTACTAAAATTTGGCACAAAACCTCTTCTACGACTCATAAAGGACTTTACAGGTCATATGTTAAGTCGTAGATTGAACTCCTGAATATTCCACATTTCACCAAGTCTGACCAGGTTCCACGAAACGATGTATGAGTCGTAGTCCATTTTACGACTCATAAAATTCTCTCGTAAACACTGACAGTTTCTCCAAAAAAAATTCAAAACTTATTTTCTTGCATCTCTCATACCCCTCATAGGTGGGGTCTTACTGACCAACTTACTTACTATCCTAATTTCTCAAAACTCAATTATATATTTTAATGTTCTACCTATATAACTAGAAATGCAAAAATGTCATATCAACATCACAAAAAAATAAAAATTAGATTTGAATTTTTAAAAAAATAAATTTAAATATTTCAAATATGTATTTTATAAAAATAAAAATAAAATGTCATCGAGAGAAATATTTTTAAACTATAAGTTTTTAAAAACAATAAATTAAGATATTTTTATGAGTACTCAGAAAATTAGTTTAATATATGCAAACTTAGGATAAAAAGCATTCCCCATTATATTCTTTAATTTTAATATATATGCAATTTTGTTATTATCTTATAAAATATGTGTATTGTAGGTCAATTTTAATGCATTTTGGCAGTAACTACTTCAATATGAATTTTAAAAAGTGTATTGTATTCTTTTTTAAAAAAAAAGTTTATGATTTTGATATTGTTTTATATTATTTATTTTAATTCAAAATAAAAATGACAATTTGAACATAAAAATGGTAAAATAAGAAGGTATTTTGAGGGATGCCATTCTTAGAAAAAGTACTCTTTCTAGTTCTAAATTGCAAATATAAAAATATCAAATTTATTAAAATTAGTTTACATGTAAAAATAAAATTTACAAAATAATTTATTTAATTTGAAACAATTATTATATAAATTGAAACAAAAAAAACGATAAAGTTTATTTTTAAAACTTTTTAGATAAGATTCAATTTGCTCAAAATTAGACAATTAAATTAGTGTTAAGTTTTTAAATTTTGAATTTGAATTGGAAGTTACATATATATCTTCTAAAAATTGAATTAAGAAATAACTCTATACTAAATAAAATTGAATTTTGAAACATTCTTCGGAAGGTTACATATATATATGCTTAATTAATAAACAGTAAAAATTAATATTAGCAATTTAATAATTTTAAATAGTGAACAATGCAATGAAAAAATGTATAAAAGATAAAAAAGTTATTTAACAATTACATGATTGATTGTCACTATTCATATAGATTTGATTATGGGAGATGAGAATGAATACGTTTTATTGAGGAACAATATGATAGTTGATTTTTTTACAAAAAATATGATTTATTATACTTGAAGAAAGCATCGATCTAAGCAATAAAAAAATTACTTCAAGATTATCCGCCCATCACGCAGGCACCCATACTAGTTTTGATCTTAAATGAAAGAAAAGTGACATTTGAAAACAATTTTCAAAAGTTGGCTAACCATTCAATGAATTAACTCTTTATTACTATAGTCATAATTTAATTTTAAATCCTCTTAAAACTATTCATTATTTGAGATAAATAATTATTGCTACTCACATAGTGTTTTTACTAAAATAACACTTAGTACTAAAATTTAATAGCGTAAAGTAAAAAGGCCAAAGATATTTTATTGAAACAAAGACTATTCAATTTAAAAAACCTTCAAAATTAGATGCCATAGATGAAAGAGAAACCTGGTAATACAATGACAACTAGTAGAATCGAGATATCATGATATGTATAAAATTTGTCTGCAAACCGAGCAAGCAATCCCAAGTAGTCAGATAAGATTTAAGGTCGCTCATAACAAAGGAGCCTGCCTGCTGACATTTGTGACAAAACAAGAGATACTTGTGTATAAACAAGAATTAAGAAAAATAAAAAGACGCCAGCCTCTCCAAATTCTGTATTTATTACTATTTCTTCTGTACACCTGCTGTGCCAAGATTAGGCATTTGAAAGCTGAGAAGAACATGTTATCTCCAAGTACTAATTAACCAACCAAAACTGAACTTCAGCGTTGTGTATGAAGACACCATGTTATGCATTTTAATTAACTGAACCGAGTACTATAACTTATCTGCAATTCTTTCCAAAGCATCAGCAAGCTTGGTAAGTACTGCTACTAAGCTATTAACATGGTCCTTTCTTTGCTCCCTATCCTGTTCAAAATGCATATTCTGAGCTTCAAGTTGGGAGCTCACCAGTTTGCCATTTCTATCCAATGCTCTCACTAAGTGATGTTGCACATTCCTTGCTTCTTCATCATCTGCATCTGAGTCATTTTGCTTCCTTTTCCTTCCTTCCTGACCGATCCCTATATCAGGTTCTCGGGTGGTAGGTTTGCTTGTACCTGCTGAAAAAGAATACTTCAATTCACAAAGGGCATCCCAATTTGCTCTTTTGATTGTTCCTATTAGTCATTGCAAGCAACTATTGCTCCTCTCTTTCTTGTTTATCTTTTTTCAAGGATGGTGAGATAGCTACGGACATTTTTACTGGGAATACAAAAGTTCAACAAGAATGTGAATTATTAGTATAGGAAAACTTAGAATGACATTTGACATACTACCTCATATCTACAGATTTATTTAACGTTTTAGCTGATTCACTTCAAAAGCTGCATTCTCATTGTTGGGCTTTAACAAGTGACTGAAACATAAACCACATCCACTTCAGCATAGAAAATGCAATAGTTAATAGATGAGTGACATTTGGCACAGAGCTGAAGCGATATAGACAATTTCAAATTTTACCAAAACTGATTTGCTTAAACTATATTTGCCTCAAATGTGTATCATGAAACCAACAATGTTCATGGGAATTCAAGTAGACATGAGAAAACCAAGGACTATCTGAATAAGGTATAAACAGAAAAGGAGCTCGACAAATGATCTGAGGTTTCAACTTTTACATCATCAACATCATCAACATACCCCAGAGGTTTCAACTTTTACAGATGTAAGTAAAAAGTTCATGAAAATGACTATCACGATGCCAAATAACCCAGCAATGTGTCAAAAGAGAACAAAACAGCAACAAATGATCCGTTATCTTTGACTTTAAACTCAAAGTCATCCCCTTTCTTTCACATGGAGCACCAATAGCCCTCCATGGTTGAAATATTGGTGCACATTTAGTCTCTTCCATATCCTTCATTAGCTATTTAACGTTTTGATATTGGACACGTCTGTTTACTAGTCTCCTTTTGTATATCATCCGATACAAACTAAATTCCTTCTTAAACATTTACTTGTAGCTGCATCAAGAGTCATGATTTTTTATTTTGTAGTTCTTGAATATTTATGTTGTGGTTCACTTCAGTATACATATCCATGGTTTTGTTGATTTTTTAGCTCTCTGTTTCACAAACCAATTTTCTGCAAACCAGATTCTTTTGATCTTTCCATATGTATCTGGAGCACAAACAAAGAGCCAAAGAGAAATACGAAGAAGAAGAAAAAGGCAATAAATAGGAGGAACATATTTGGGCCTTCTAGTGGTGGTTTTATCATGTCGGGTTTAGTCACTTTGTCCCAAACAAAGGCATAAGGCGTATAGTTCAGATTTTAAAATCACAGTTATGAGTCCAAGGCTGTGTTTCACTACAGACATCACAAGTTTGTAACTATTATCATAGAGTTGTGAGCATGAGTACAACTTTGTACTGATTTGCCCCTAATGTAGGCTTAAGAAGATTATCACTAGAGGTTTCAATTTTAACGTCAAATATATGTACTAGTTTATTCTAAAAGTTTTAGTGAATACTCGTGTGTGTGGCTTTGGAATTTGTGGAAGTTGTATGTAATTCTAACTATATTTTAAGGTTATGGGGGTATTGGATTTGCATTTAAATTAAATGATATAATTACATAACTTGACATCAAATTGGCATATAAGTCAAGTTCCAACGTTTATTGCCCAGATAACATTATGCTATATGGAATTTGTCACTGAAGAGTGATTCCTCAACAAAATAAATTTCAAGAAAGTACAAACCAAAGACCAGAATGATGAGTCTAACTACGAGGAAAAGACTTTATTTAAGCTCATTAGCATGCATTTTGTTCTAGTACTTAATTCTAACCTTTGGTCTGCAACTACAAGAATAAGTTCAGGAAGAAATCTGGTTTGTGTCAAAATATTGTGAAGTCCCAATTATTTTTTATCTTTTCAAATTGTTTCTATGGAATGTGAATCCATGTGCACAGACAGAGGTTAGGAAAGGATCTACAGGGCACCAATATTACAAAAATTAAGAATTACACATGCTCCATGTGAAAGAAGAGGGACGGATGACTTCAAGTCTAAAGCCAAAGAAAGGGATTATTTTGGGCTTTTTCTAGGTTAAAAGACCTCCTGTTTTCAGATTATTGCGCTTACCAACTGATTTTTACAAGGGCGCCAATGGAAAATGGAAATTTATAGATTGATGGTGGGGATGAGTCCTTCTCGGGCCAACTTCATACATTCTTTTACTAATAGAAATAGGCATGCCAATCTGATTTGTAGATCCTAAACTTATGAGATCATGAGCATTCCGTTGCCAGAGTATGAAGCACTCTACAACTAGTATTATAAATAGCGGTACACGTTGCCAAGGCTGACCAGTATAGACTACTGAAAACAATGAATGTCAGCTGTGGGGCATTGAACAGATCTTTTTGGATACTATAAGAAACAGAATATCTAATTTAGGCATACAAAATTATAATGGACTAGGAAACTAAGCAGAGCTTTCTCGAACTCCTGTGTATGGTGCAACCAATGACAAAATACAAAGTTCGTTATATATGTATGTATACTAGTGTTAGAATAGGAATAGGAATATCTAGTCGTATTTAGAATTGGAATAAGAATAGTATGTTGTTTCCTAGTTGGACTTGGATAGATTGTAGTATCTACAAACAGGGTCTTTATGTAACAATGTATATACACAAGTCAATAATATTTTTCCTTCAATATTTCTCACGTGGTATCAAAGCATCGGTGAGGAAAAAAAATAGGAAAAAAAGGTCATTGTTTCGGTGGATGTTTTGTATCACATTCGTTTCTGTGGGTGTCGTGCGAAAACCAACACAGTCACTAGGCTGGGGAAGATCGGGCGACCAGACCCCAACCAGAACCATCGGAAAACAGTTTCAACTATTGGTAAGGCAGTCACACTCCCACACACGCCTGTTCAACATGGCTGTTTTCCGGCGAGATCTGGGTCACATACCGGCATGTGGCTTCTCCGATGGGTTTTCTTTCGATAGTTTTCCTTTTGCTGGGGTCGGCTAGTAATTCCGACCCAACCCCAGTCATCTTTTCCCAGTTTCGATCGTCATAAATAGGGTTCCTGCGATTTCCAGCAATTGTTTCGTGTTTCCGGCCAATTTATTTATGTTTTTTTTCTCAATGAGGTCGCCTCTGCATTCTGAGGCAGACCACATATATCTTTTATTTTTTTGGATCAGTTTTTTATTGCAAAGAATTTTGATTTCAAAAGAAGTCTTTTGGGTTCGATATGTTTGGCTCCAAAAGTACAGGAATCGAAAATTCAAATCCTATGATTACTTCAGAACCATTAATGGGCAGTTCCAACTATTTGGCATGTGCTTCCTCGGTTGAATTATGGTGCAAAGGTCAAGGTGTCCATAATCACTTAACGACCAATGATGGTGTGGTAGATGAAAGGAGAAATGTCGCGGAAGAATCTACAACAACCAAAGCACAATGGGAGAAGGTTGATGGTCAATTGTATAGTCTCCTATGGCGATCTATTCACCAGACATCTTGTCCATACACCCCTCAGCAGCATGGTGTAGCAGAATGAAAGAATAGGCATCTTATTGAAACTGCTCGCACTCTTCTCATTGAGTCTCATGTTCCGCTACGCTTTTGGGGTGATGCTGTCCTTGCATCTTGTTATTTAATTAATAAAGTGCCCCCATCTTCTATTCAAAATCAAGTTCCACATTCTATACTGTTTCCTTTGTCACATCTCCATTGTATACCTCCTCATGTTTTGGGGAGCACACGCTCTGTTCATATCTTAGCTCCAGCCCTCGTGCTCTCAAATGTGTCTTTCTTGGCTACTCTAGAGTTCAAAAAAGGTATCGTTGTTATTCCCATGACCTTAATTGATATTTTATGTCCGTTAATGTCACATTCTTTGAATCTCAACCTTACTATACATCATCTGATCGTCCTGATATCTCTGAGGTCTTACCTCTACCTCAGGTCCTACCTGTACCGACTTTTGAGGAATTTCCAATTGTAGTGCCACCTCTGACAAAACCCAATAAACCTCCACCTCTCTTGACTAATCATCGTCGTCCATGTCCAGCACCAGTACCAGATGATTCATGTCATGCGCCAGACCCTACTCCTACCGCAGACTTGCCTACTCTTAGCCAACCAAGTGCATTTCCAAAAGGTATACGGTCCACCCACATTATACTTTCTTGAGTTATCATCGTCTGACATCATCCTATTATGCTTTTGTATCGTCTTTATCCTCTATTTCCATTCCTAAGACTTCAAGTGAAGCACTTTCTCATTAGGGATGGAGGCAGGCTATGATTGACGAGATGTCTGCTTTACATACGAGCAGTACTTGGGAGCTTGTCCCCCTTCCTTCAGGTATTCCATTGTTGGTTGCCGTTGGGTTTAAGCAGTAAAAGTTGATTCAGATGGTCAGGTTGATTGACTTAAGGCTCGCCTTGTTGCCAAAGGATATACTCAGATATTTGGATTAGATTTTAGTGATACATTTGCTCCCACGGCTAAAATGGCATCTGTCCGCATTCTTCTATCTATGGTTGTCATTCGCCATTGACCTCTTTATCAGTTGGACATTAAGAATGCTTTTCTACATGGTGATCTTGTGAAAGAAGTCTATATGGAGCAACTACCTGGTTTTCTTGCTCAGGAGAGTCTAAGAGACTTGTATGCCGATTGCGCAAGTCACTATGGTCTGAAACAATCTCCTTGAGCCTGGTTTGGAAAGTTCGGCATTAGTAATTCAGGAGTTCGGCATGACTCGTAGTGGAGCTGATCACTCTGTATTTTATCGGCATTCTGCACCAAATTTATGTATTTATTTGGCTGTTTATGTCGATGATATCGTTCTCACTGGAGTGATAAAGATGGTATCACTAGTTTGAAGCAACATCTCTTTAAGCATTTTTAGACTACAGACCTTGGCAGATTAAAGTATTTTCTAGGTATTGAGGTTGCTCAATCTGGATCAAGTATTGTTACTTCTCAACGCAAGGATGCCTTAGACATTCTTAAGGAGATAGGAATGAAGGGATGGACCCATTGACACTCCTATGGATCCGAATGTTAAACTACTTCCATGACAGGGGGATCCACTCAGTAATCCTGAAAGGTACAGGCGACTAGTTGGAAAGTTAAGTTATCTCACATTGACTACACCTGATATTTCGTTCCCTGTGAGTGTTGTAAGTCAGTTTATGACTTCCTCTTGTGATAGTCATTGCGATGCAGTTGTTCGTATTCTGCGATATATAAAGTCAGCGCCCGAAAAAGGACTACTCTTCGAAGATTGAGGCCATGAGCATATCACGGGATATACAGATGTCGATTGGCTGGATCACCCTCTGATAGACGGTCTATACCCGGATATTGTGTATTAGTATAAGGAAATTTGGTGTCTTGGAAGAGCAAGAAACAGAATGTGGTTGCTCGGTCGAGTGCAGAGGTAGAATATCAAGCAATGGCTGCAGCAACTTGCAAGCTAATTTGGGTCAAATAGTTATTGAGGGAGCTAAAATTTAGTGAAGTTGATCAGATAAAACTTGTGTGTGATAATCAAGCGGCCCTTCATATTGCATCAAATCCAGTGTTTCATGGAAGGACCAAGCACATTGAGATTGATTGTCACTTTGTCAGAGAAAAGATACTCTCAAGAGATATTGTTACGAAGTTTGTGAAGTCAAGTGATCCGCTTGTAGGTATCTTTACCAAGTCCCTCACTGGTCCTCGTATTAATTATATCTGTAATAAGCTAGGTGCTTATGACTTGTCTGCACCAGCTTGAAAGGGAGTATTAGAATAGGAATAGGAATATCTAGTCGTATTCAGAATTGGAATAGGAATAGTATGTTGTTTCCTAGTTGGACTTGGATTAGATTGTAATGTCTATAAATAGGGTCTTTACATAGTAGTATATATACACAAGTCAATAATATTTTTCCTTCAATATTTCTCACTAGTTTGTTGTAAGAAAAGCTTAAAACCAGATGCAAATAAAACTTGCAATTTTTATGGACAAGCAGCAATAAGTTGATGGGCAAATCTTCCTGTATGGCGATCAGCCTTTCGTCCATAAATATATTAGGAAAATTTTAAAAATTTTCAAATACTTCCTTTTTTTCCTTCAAATGTCAACCAAATATTGCCCAAACTCCCACAATTATTGTCTTCTATATATCCAACCCTCAAACATTTTACTTTTGTCAAGAGTTTGACTTCATAAAAATTACAGTAGCACCACCACTGATGCAATCAGATGAATATATGTCTTCTTTCAGCTTCTATTATCTGCCACATATCTCAATTGAAACCCAATGATAGCCTATACACGTATTTGTAGGGCAACAAAAGAAAAGAAACAGAATTTTAACTAAAAGAAGGAACCTTTTGGTGTGTACATATTTAACATTATATAGACGTACCTTGTGTAGGAGAAACTTGAGAGAGTGGCTGATGTTGCTGCTCTGCAATCCAAAATCAAGATCAGAAGTTCAAAGCAACTTCAAGAAGATGATTGGGGGAAGGCAAAGTAGACACAAAGAAAAGGGAAAGAACCAAATAATTGATAGAAAGAAAGAAGGAGAAAACCAAATAATAAGTTCAAGATAATTAAGAAAACCAAATAATTGATAAAACAAGAGAGAGCTAAATAATAAGTTCAAAACAATTTGAATTCCACCACAAGGAAGAGGTAGAGGAAGAAAATTTAATACTTTCTAGAGAAATGAAAATGAATATTTATTACCTAATTGAAATATTTAATTCTATAATTGAATTGGAATCATGCTGGACATTCTACTACATTAGTCATTCATCCTCTTAGAAGATTGATGTAGCAGTATACGGAAAGGAAGAGAGACTAATATATGATGTTCATTAATGAAAAAAAAGTTTATGACAGAGTTCCTAGGCGACTTTGAGGAGATGTTTGGAGGCTAAAGGTGGACCTGTAGCTTACATTAGGGGAGAGATAATTAGACAAACATGAAACACTTGCAGCTTACTGAGGACATGACCCAAGATAGGGGAATATGAAAGCCGAGAATTATGTTGGGTATTGTTGAGTTTTTTTTTTGATTTTGGGGTATTGTTGAGTTTTTTTTAATTTTTAGAAGTATTAACATCATTCTCTTACTACCTTATTCTTCTATTTTATTCTGTTACCTGTTATTTCTTCAGCTTCTTTTATCGTACTATTTGTTGTTGATACTGTTATTTTTTCCATTATTTTCTATATGACTTTTTCATTACTTACTGATTTGATATGCCCTACTCTTTTTTTTTTTTTGGGTGACAACCGTGGTGTCTGGTGCCTGCTTTGCGGACCCGACTATTATTCCACGGGGCCCTAACGCACGACCGGGTAACACATCAATGGCCCTGGGGATTCGATCCTGTGACCTTGTGGCATTTTTGCCTAAGGTTTAACCATTGGACCAACCCTTCACGGTTTTGATATGCCTTACTTTAACTGAGAGTCTCTCATAAATAACCTTTCTAGCTTCACAAGGTAGTGATGTTGCGTACACATCACCCCTTCCCAGACCCTATTTATGAATTTTTACAGGGTATATTGTTATATTCCCATAATTGAGTTCACCTAGTATTAGGCAGTCCAGTGCTATTGAAAATAGAAGAAAAAAAACGATATACTCCTCTCTGGAAAAAGAAATGTTTTAAACTAGAATATAACACCATTAGAGGAATATAGCATCACTATTGTAGTGCAATTCTATATTTCTATTGTTTTTTAAGCACCCGAGTACACAAATGTTTAGAACAAGATCTCATAAAAAATTAATATCATTTCCACCAAGAATCTAATTTAACCGTGACAAAGTAAATATGCACAATACAAAACTGTTTGTTGTGAAAATAGTACTAGTACAAAACGCAAAAATATTGGGACCTGAGTTCCGAGTCATGTTGTCTCTCACATACCAAAAAAATAAAAATTCACAACTAATAAAACATATTTAAGATACAAAATGTTGTATTATTAATTTAATCACTCTTTTCCTACTCATATACTGTATTAAAATCTGGCAAAATTATGCAGGGTTGATAAAAATAAAAAGTTAAGGGGTTTAATAAGCACAAGGAATTTCCTAGGGTAATTAAAAAAAAAAAAAAAACATGTTGACATTATTCCTGACTTGCTGTAGGATAACATAGAGTGACTCAACAGAAAGCTGGCCAAATAATCATGAGGGTGATACCAGGATGGATGTGGCATTCAAATTATGGTGCCAATGACGCAGGTAGAATCTGGCTACTCAGGAATCCTGGGTGTTGGTTCAGCATACTATCGTTAATATTGATAACCAATTTATTTACTGCTCTATTAATAATCACAGTAGAGACTATCTCAATGATTTTACTGCAACATATGGACTTCATACAATCTATGTTGCTCGGACTATTCAATAATGTCTTTGGGAACGGGTCGGATTCTCTAAAATTAGGGTATTTTTGGTGAATACGACACAAGTGCGGCATTGAAAGTGAAGAGTCCACGCAACTTAGTATACAATTGAGGATAGGAAGGGGTTGTGGTCTGCAATTGAAAACGTTAAACTTTATTGTCAACAACTCACGGCTCATAATGGGGAACTTCAACTCTATTCTCAGAGGGAAGGATAGGAGCACCCCAGTCATGGATGCAGAGATTAAGGATTTTGAAGACATGGTGAATGACTAGCCTAAATGAACTTAGGTCGAAAGAGATATTCTTTATATGGACAAATTCACATATCCATAGTAAACTTGAAAGGGCACTGGTCAACGATGCCCGGATGAACAGGTGGCCTCATCTAGAAATAGAAAGTTAAGGAACCTCACTTTTCTGGCCATTCTTTGCTATATGCCACAATGGAGGAGGTACAGAGTAGATGTCCTGAACCATTCATGTTCCTGAATCACTTAGCAGGACATATCGGGTTCCAACACATTATGGCTGATACATGGGCCTCAATTGTACATGGTAGTGATATGGAAAGGTGCAATGAAAACGTACGTTGAATACTAGAGAGTTCTATAATGCGGAGCTTAAAGCAGAGTCTTTCACAAAACGAGTAAAGGATGTTCAAAAACTGCTAAGAGCCTTTCTCAATGACCACAATCTCTATGCTAAAGAATAGTAGCAGAAAATAAATGGATTGTGGTAGAAGAGAGCATTCCTTGGTTGTCATATTGGGCAGTCCATTGCTATTTTAAATAGAAGAAGAAAAAATATACTCATCTTCGGAAAAAGAAATGATTTAAAGCTGAAGATAACACCATTAGAGATATATCAATTCCATTATTTGAGCATGTACACAAATGTTTAAAGACAAGATATCTAATAAACTATAATACTTTCATTTCCACCAAGAATCTAATTCAAAGTAACAAAGTAAATATGCAGATTGTTTGTTTATGAAACTAGTACTATACAAAAAACAGAAGGCATCGGGACATGAGTTCGGGGTAGTGCGGTTCCTCACATACGGAAAAATATATTCACAACCACTACAATATTTTGAGATAGAAAATGTTGCATTATTAATTTAATCACACTCTATAGCTATTCCAATATATGTTAATTGGAACTAACGGAAAAAAAATAGATTGTACCTGAAATTGGAGTAGGATTAGGAATAGGAGGATCGTTGACTGGTGGGAAATGTTTATGGGGAGGGGTGCCTGCTTCATCCGGCTCGAAATCTGAAAACAAGCCATCATCCCCTGCAGTTTTCCCACTATCAAACAAAACTTCTGACCCCAAAGCCAAAACCAATCCTCCTTCTTCATCGCCATTTCCAGTTCCAGTTCCAGTTCCAGTTCCA
>JAOTQJ010000083.1:10167152-10190652 GCA_025642045.1 Solanum sejunctum
TCGAGGGTATGACGGGGCCCTGTCCCATCGTGTGGTCCGGTTGCTGTACATAGAGGTCTGTGGATACATGTGGGTGTTGGAAACTATATTGGTATGATCTCGTTTGTATGATGTGTTTGTTGGGAGGTTTTGCCGCCACGATGAACTTGTCGGCCCGCCTTTGTATATATATATATATGTTCATATGGCAATGTCTAGTATTGTTGGGTTCGCTGTTTGCAGGTGGGGTTGGTTAGAAAAACAAAGGAAACTCTGTCGAAATTTTTTAAAATCCCTTAGCTGTCGTAAATGGAGATTAAGTATAAGTGTATGTCTGGGTGCCCTATCAGCACCATTCACGTCCCCTGGGTTGGGTCGTGACAACTTTGTAGTGTTTGTACTTGGAGAACTCAATACTTGAGAGAGAAGATTGTGAGAAAACACTTATGGCTAAATTTGATCTTCAATCTTGTGATTCTCATTCTTCTTGGATTTATTTGATTTCAATTCAATTGGATAATTGTTTGATTATGTTTTCTAAATTCATAATTTTTTCATCTACCCATAGCATGAGTAGCTAAATCCATAACTAAGGTTATGGGAACCATGAAGAACTAACCAAGTAAACCCGGGTAATTTACAATTCTTAGAATGAGTATATACATATATTAATCAATTCTCTTTGTTTTGCATGTTTTTAATGGTGGCCAACATTAGAACTCATCTAGTATTATTGACTAGACGAAGATAGTAATGAAAAGGAAAAGAGATTAATTAACAGGATTCGATTGATTTACTCTCATCTAATCAATTGAACTGGGCCAAGAGGAGGTTGTACTGGGACTATAGGTAATTGTTAGCATTGCACACTATAGAGATGGGCCAAGTCGTATAGCAAAATTAACCTTTCACCTTTGACCAAAGGGCTTGGTGAACTTAAATTACTGTCTTGCATGCTATACATAGACAAGAATTGGGTTATCCGATGATGCTAAGTTGGTGAATCATGGCGAACACAATGCCCTAGTTTTTCTCTATTATTAATTATCTCTCTTGATAGTTATTTTAGTTTATTTTCTTATTGATTATAGCAAACCCCCCTTTGGGGAATTGAGTTGGTTAACTACTTGAATTGCTTATTGGCGAATTTGTCTTGAGTCAATATATTCCCTATGGGTTCGAACCTAACCTTGGTTAGGTTTTATATCTTGATAACAAACACTTTATCCTTTAAAAAGGACGGGTAACTTGGGTGAGATCAAGATTTTGGCACCGTTGTCAGGGAATACAGCTAGACTTAAGTGATTTATTAAGTAATTATAGTGTTAATCCTTAGTTCCATTTGTTTTACTTTTGTTTTTATTTTTGTTTCTTTGCGAGGTATACGAGTAGTATATGCCAACCACTAGGAGTCAAGGCAATCCCTTAACTCTATTTGATCCAGAGATCCACCAAATTATAAGAAAAATGGCCCAATAAAATACTAACAACACAGTCAATGCAGCTTTGAATCGGTGTAATAATGATGATGTTAGGAATGAAAATGCACCTCCTTTGGAGGATATTCCACAGCCTCAGGAGTTCAATCCCAATTCTTACCGGTGAATCCGTATAGGTTGTACCCCATGGCTAAGGATATGACTGGAGCTATTGTGTTGCCACCACTATCTGTAGACACAAAGTTCATAGTCTCTTGTGGGTTGCTTCAGTTGCTGCAGAACCGTGGGCTATTTATGGGCTTACCATCAGAGGATCCACATAACCACTTGCATAATATGGCATTTATTTGTAAGAGTGTGATGGGGACACAAGATTTGTATATAGATGATATAGGACTTCATTTTTTCCCATTGTCTCTCTTATTCAATGCTAGATTATGGCTCTGTAATCTCTCACAGAGTTTAATCATTAGCTGGGCAGATTTGCAGAAGGCCTTTTCGAAGAGGTACTTCCTAGATCGAAGAAGCTCAAGTTGAAGGACCAGATCAACAACTTTGATCAACTGTCTGGTGATTCAATACTCACTACTTGGAAGATGTATACTAAATAATAGAGCATCCCTGACCACAAGATAGTTGATGTGTAACAATCCTAAAGAGTTCCCAAAAATATGCCTCGGAAGTGCTTGAAATCGTAATTTCCATATATCTCACAAACTGTACGTGATATTAAAAATTTGACTTCATATTCTCATTCAGGAGGTCATTTTGAGTACAAATGGGTCTAATCTTAATTTAAGAGCAAGCGATTAGCAATTTTGATTGTCAAAAAAATATAATTTCCAAAGAGTAAAGCTCACCGTTTCTGTGATGCGTAAGTGTGTTATTTTATGATTGTTTTCTTTTCAACTTGGTCCAAGACTTTTAAGTCTTGGGCATAAGTATTCCTATTCACTAAAATATCTATACTTAGCCATATTTCCCCCTTACATCATCCAAAACATTCCCCAATACTCACTCAAACACAACCAATATTTTACTCCTAAGCTCAAGTCTCAAAACCCTCTCCAGATCTAAGGAATTCCTCTCAAGCTTCAATTCTCCATCTCCAATCTTCATCAAGTTCATCTGCAAAGATAAGGTATGTGGATTTCTTTCATGGCTTCCTTTCACTCATGATACCCAAACTTCTTTTTTATTCTGATTTACATGATCTAAAGTTAATTTACAATTGAGTCTATCTTATTATGAAAATCACTGGACACTATGTTGAAGGTCACAAAATTGAGACTATTTTGCTATGTTTTGAGGTATGAAACTATGGTCTATTGTAAGATTTGAATTAAGGGTTTTGATGTAAATTGCTTGAGGATGTTACCAAGTGTCTATTGATGGTTTAACATTGAATTTTCTATCATGATTTCACTCTTGAATTACATGATTTTACACTAGCACTAGATAACCTTTAAGTGTTTGATAAAATGTCCAGTTATGAGTTCTTAAGGAATTGAAGGTACAATGCATGTATTATGAGTTGAACGACTCTATGATGATGATCTAGTGGCAATATGATGATGAAACAAATGCATATATATGGTGCTCTTTATATAGTGTTGGAATGTGACCACGACTTACCCCAGGGTTGTGCAATGGGTAACTTTGTTAGGGGGTTTTACCCATCAACCTATCGGCGAGTTTGTACTCTGGCACCAAAGGCGGTAGGGTGGGATGATCCACCATCCTTGTTGGGGGTTTGTACTCTGGTACCAAGGGTGGTAGGGTGCGATGATCCACGAACCTATTGATGAGATTTGTACCTCAATCACTAAGGGTGGTAGGGTGTGATGATCAACCAATTGTAAATGGTCTCTTCTTACACATATGTTATGTCCTACGTAAGTATGTTTTACTTAAGCACTAATGATTCATATCATATTATTATTATGCTAGTAATTGTCTATTTCTATGCATTTTAACTATGATGTCTATCTCTTGTTGCATTGCATCCTACATACTTAGTACATTCAAACGTACTAAGATATACTCTTACCTAAATGATATCACCATGTAGGAATTGGTGCATAAGTTGATCATCATCATCCTCAACGTGGCTAGTTTGGTACTACTCAAGCTAATTGGTGAGTGCTCCACTTCAAGTACCTTAGTCTAATTTTTTCTTATTATGTATTGAGACACTCTTCTTTATTGTTTACTTTAGTTGTGAGGGTGAGCCTTGTTGTTTTGTTTTGGCCCCTGCTCTTATCTATGTAATAGAGTTATTGTTGGACATTTTACATATCTATGCTGTAAGCTTTGACATCTATCAACTCTTGTTGTTCATGATATAGAAGTTACCCTTAGTCAATATTTCCCTTGTTTACATTTATATTTTACTATCATTTTAATTACTTCCACAACCAAGGATGTGTAATGATATGCTATGAGGCATGTTTGGGGTTCCTTCAAGTTCCCTATCCATCGATTACGTTTAGGCCCTAGGCTTGGGTCGTGAAAAATATGGTATCAGAGCACTAGGATGTTAGATCCTTGAAGTCCGATACACCATATTGATTAGAGTCTTATTCATAGTTGTGTTATGCACCGCAACTATGAGTAGGAGTTTATGAGATATTTTAGAAAATGTTTCCTTTCTTCATGTTCTAAGTCTTGCTATAGAGTTGAAGTAATTTTTCCCCCTAATGGTTGTTCATTGATATGCTAGATTATGCCTAATACAAGGGGAAGACGAGCCGGCACGCCTAAGGAGCAATCAGCCAATAGAGAGCTTAAGGATGCTCTCACCTTACTTACACAGGTGGTGGCTAATCAAGTCAACCAAGCGACCTAAGCCCCTCATGCTCCTACATCGGTATCTTAGATGAGAGACTTTATAAGAATGAATTCCATGGATCAAAGGTGAGTGAGAGCCCCTAAGAGTTCATTGATGAGGTCT
Organism: Solanum sejunctum; assembly: GCA_025642045.1. Taxonomy (NCBI): domain Eukaryota; kingdom Viridiplantae; phylum Streptophyta; class Magnoliopsida; order Solanales; family Solanaceae; genus Solanum; species Solanum sejunctum. The sequence goes on from JAOTQJ010000083.1 coordinate 10,171,524, forward strand.
GCAAAATTTTGTCCATTATAGGTGTGAGGCCGTAGGATAAAGTGGAGTTGGCGGCCTACCAACTCAAAGGGGTAGCACAAATATGGTACAACCAATGAAAGGAGGAAAAAGAACCATGTAGTGCTTTAGAAGGAGTTCAAGGTGGCTTTCCTTAATAAGTTCTTCCCCCTTGAACTTAGGGAAGCTAAATTGGTGGAATTTATGAATTTGAGACAAGGGTTGATGAGAGTAAGGGAGTATGCCCTCAAGTTTACCCAACTCTCTAAGTATTCTCTGCATTTGGTGGCCGACTCCAGATCTAGGATAAACAAATTTATGATGGGTGTTTTTAACTTGGTTAGTGACGAATGCCGGTTTGCCAGGCTGATTAATGACATGGACTTATCATGTTTGATGACCTACATCGAGCAAATGGAAGAGAAGAAATTAAGAAAGAGAAGGGGATATAAGGCCAAGAGGACTCATTTTTAGATTAAGTTCCAAAGGAGTGGCCGGTTCCATCAAGGTCAAAGGCCTACTCATGCATTTGATAAGTGGGTTGCAAATGATCTTTGGAGAGCCCAAGATGTTAGGGGTGTGGCTTCTATTAATGTTTGTCTGAAGTGTGGTAAGGGTCATGGTGGCCCATGTTTGAAGAATACCGGTGCTTGTTATAGTTGTGGGAGTTAGGGCATACGGTGATAGATTGCCCTTGAAACCACAAAGGGGCAAGAAGGTTCATCCAAGAAGAATATCGGTGCTTGTTATGGTTATGGCAGTAAAGGCATAAGGCAATAGATTGCCCTCAAAACTACAACAAGTGCAAGGACGTTCATCCAAAAGGTGCTACTGTGGTCCCATTGGAGAGAGGTGTCAGACAAGATGGTGCCCTAAGGCATAGCCGATTCTATGCTTACATGGGAGGCAAGGGGTTGATGAAGTCCCCGATGTTATTGTGGTATGTTGACAATCTTTGTTTTTGATGTGTATGCATTGATTAATTCGAGTTCCACTCTTTCTTTTGTTACCCACTTTGTTGCCCAAAAGTTACATGTTGACCCCAAGTTATTGCATGAGTCATATGAGGTATTTACTACTATCTGTGTATCTATTGTTGCTAGGAAAGTTTATAGAAGTTATCCTATTTGCATTCTGCATAAAATCTTGCCTTGTGATCTTATTGAGTTAGACATGGTTGATTTTTGATATTATTCTTGGGATAGATTGGTTGCATGCGTACTATGCTTCTATTGATTGTAGAACACATATGGTCAAGTTCCAATGTCTAAATGAACCCGTCCTTGAGTGGGAAAGTTAAGATGTGGTGGTGAAAGGTAGATTCATCTTTTGTATTAAAGCTTGTAAGTTGATTCTAAGGGGTGTCTTTACTATCTTATGAGGGTTAGCGATGTGGAGTCTAATTTCCTTCCAATAGACTCAGTTGTGGTTGTAAATGAGTTTCTTCATATCTTCCTTAGTGACCTTCCTGGTGTTCCTCCTGAAAGGGAAATAAACTTTGGCATATACCTCCTCCCCCATACTCAACCCATTTCAATTTCTCTTTACCGTATGGCCCCGGCAGAGCTAAAGGATTTGAAGGAACAATTGAGGGACTTGTCTGAGAAGGGATTTATTAGACCTAGCCAATCACCTTAGGGTGCTTCGTATTATTTATGCAAAAGAAAGATCGGTCTCTTAGGATGTGTATTGACTATCGGTAACTCAATAAGGTCACCATCAAAAATAGGTATCCTTTTCCAAGGATTGATGATTTGTTTGACCAATTGCAAGGGGCTAGCCATTTCTCTAAGAATGTTCTTCGATCCAGGTATCATCAAGTGAAAGTGAGGGAGTGTGATATTCCCAAGATAACCTTTCGGATTTATGGGCATTATGAATTCGTGGTGATATCTTTTGGGTTGACCAATGCATCGGCCATCTTTATGGAGCTAATTAATAGGGTCTTTAAACTCTACCTTGATTCCCTTATTGTAGTCTTCATTGATGATATTTTGATCTATTCTCATCGTGAGGAAGAGCGTAGGGACTATTTGAGAGTTGTGTTGCAAAGATCGAGGGAGGAGAAATTGTATGCTAAATATGAAAAGTGTGAATTTTTGTTGAGAAAGTTTCCTTCCTAGGACACGTGGTGTCGGGGGATAGTATTAAGGGATCAAAAGAGGAACGATGTGATTAGAAATTGGCCTAGACTATTTACCCTGTCGAATATTAGGAGTTTCTTGGGCCTGGAAGGCTACTATCAGAAGTTCGTGAATGGGTTCTCCTCTAGTGATTCCCCTATGAAAAAATTAACTAAAAAAAGAAGGTTAAGTTTGTGTGGACCGATGAATGTGAGAGGAGCTTCCAAACTTTGAAAGATAAGCTTATGTTCGCTCCTATATTATCACTACCAGATGGGCTTGAGGAATTTGTTGTGTATTGTAATGCTTCCTGGGTTGGTTTAGATTGTGTGTTGATGCAAAATGGTAAGGTCATATCGTGTGCTTCTAGAAAACACACAGTGCATGAAAAGAACTACCTTACCTATGATCTTGAATTAGCTGTCGTTATGTTTGCATTAAGGATTTGGCGTCATTACTTTTATAGGGTGTATGTTAATGTGTTCACCCATCATAAGAGTCTACAATGTATCTTCACTCAAAAGGATCTCAACTTGAGGCAAAGGAGATAGTTAGAACTTCTTAAGAACTATAATATGAGTGTACATTATCATCTCAGTAAGGCAAATATGGTGGTGGATGCTTTGAGTAAGGTGCCTATGGGTATTATAGCTCATGTTGATAGTGGTGATAAGGAGATGTCTAGGGAGGTGCATTGACTAGCTAGATCAAGAGTTATGTTGGAAGAGGTTGATAATGGAGGTATTATTGTTATTGATAGTTCTACGTCTTCCTTGATTGATGAAGTGATAGCAAAATAAGATCTTGACACCACTTTGTTTGAATTGAAACCCTTGGTGAAAGAGGGCAAGGTGGAGGGTTTCAACCAAAGGGGACATGGTGCCCTTAGGTACCAAGGTAGGTTGTGTGTACCGTGTGTTGATGGTTAGATAGAAAAGATCCTTGATGAGGCCCATAACTCTTCTTATTCTATCCACCCCGGTTCCACCAAAATGTATAGAGACTTGAGAGATGTGTATTAGTGGGGAGGCATGAAGAGGGACATTGCCAAGTTCATTTCTGGTTGTTATAGTTGTCAACAAGTCAAAGCTGAGCATCAAAGGTCGAGTTGCCTAACCCAAGACATTGATATTCCTACTTGGAAGTGGGAGGTGATTAATATGAATTTTGTGGTTGGGTTGCCTAAGACTAGAAAAGGTTTTGATTCCATTTGGGTGGTAGTTGATAGGATGACAAAATTGGCTCACTTTCTACCAGTTAAGACTGCACATAGGACTGAAGATTATGCAAGGTTGTACATTCATGACTTGGTAAGGTTGCATGGGGTTCCTTTGTCCATCATATTGGATCATGGGGCACAATTCACTTCACACTTTTAGAGGTCCTTTCAAAGGGGTCTTGGTACTAGAGTTAAGCTTTCTACGGCCTTCCACCCTCAAACGGATAGCCAAGCCAAGAGAACCATCCAAACCCTTGAGGATATGCTTAGGTCATGTGTGTTTGAGCTAAAGGTAGTTGGTATAACCATCTTTCGTTGATTAAGTTTGCCTACAACAGTAGCAATCATTCTAGTATCGGTATGGCTCCATTTAAGGCTCTCTATGGGAGATGTTATAGATCACTAGTTGGTTGGTTTGAGGTTAGTGAGGTAGCTTTGTTGGGACCATACCTAGCTATGGAGGCTCTTAAGAAGGTTAGGATGATTAGAGAAAGGTTGAAGATGGCCCAAAGTTGCAAAAAGTCCTATGCTGATGTGAGGAGAAGGGATCTTTAATTACAAGTTGGTGATTAGGTTTACTTGAAAGTGTCACCCATGAAGGGTGTGGTTCAATTTGTTATGAAGGGCAAGTTAAGCCCAAGATATGTTGGTCCTTATAGGGTGATAAGAAGGGTTGGCAAGGTAGCTTATGAGTTGGAATTGACTAGGGAAATGGATTTGGTTCATCTGGTGTTTCATGTGTCCATGTTGAGAAAATGTGTGAGTGATCTGAATGCCATTGTACCTCTTGGTATTATGGGTGCTGTTGAAGATAATTTGACCTATGAAGATGTTTCTATTCAGATCTTGGATAGGCAAGTGAAGAGATTGAGAAACAAAGAGGTTGCTTCCATTAAGGTCCTTTGGAGCAATCAACAAGTTAAAAGTGCTACTTGGGAGGTCGAAACGGACATGCAAAAGCGATATCCTTAACTATTCCACTCCATTCAAGCCTGAGGTATTAATCTAAGTCCTTTACATGATCTCACGTCTTAAATTCATCCCTCATGTCACTGCATATGTTCATGTTTAAATTGACTAAGTTCATGATGATTTTACACTTATGATAAGATTTTAAAATGATGTTTAAGTGAATTGTTGCATTATTATGTGGGACGAAATTGTCATGTTTGTGTATCACATATACATTTCTTTGACATTCAGAGATGAATGTTCCCAAGGGGGAGATATTGCAACGATTTCAAAAAGTACCTAAAAATGTGCCTCGGAAGTGCCTGGATTTGTAATTTTTATATATCTCAAAATCCATGGCTTGATACCAAAAATTTGACTTCGTATTCTTGTTCAGAGGGTCATTTGAGTGAAAAATTGGTCTAACCTCGATTTAAGAGCAAACAATTAGCAATTTCAATTTTCCAAAAAATGATTCCCAAAGAGCTTTTCGCACCCTTGGCGCGTCGCACTAGTATAAAATTTGGTCAGTTTTTGGCTTCAGTTCAACACTTTTATGTATTGGGCCTAAGTATTCCCAAATGTAAAAGTGCCTATATTTATCATTTTTCACCCTGATATCCTTCTAAACATTCCCCAAAAATCATTCAAACACTTCGCTAATATTTTACTCCTAAATTCAAGTCTCAAAATCCTCTCCTGATCTAAGGATTTCCTCTGAAGATTCAAGTGTTCATCTCCAATCTTCATCAAGTTCATCTCCAAAGCTAAGGTATGTGGGTTTCTTTCATGGTTTCCTTTCACCAATGATACCCAATCTCTTCTTACTCAAAATTGCATGATCTAAAGTTAATTTATTCATGGGTCTTATCTATTATGAAAATCACAGCACACTATGTTGGAGTTTATGAAATTGTAACTATTTTACTATGTTTGGAGCTATGAATCTAAGGTCTATTATGAGAATTTATGAAGGATCTTGATGTATATTATTTGAGGGTGTTACCAAGTATCTATTGATTGCTTTACACTGATTTTTCTAGCGTGATTTCACTCTTGAATTGCTTGATTTTACACTAGTACTACATACCCTCTAAGGGTTTGATAAAATGTTCGGTTATGAATTCTTGGGGAAATTGAAGGTCTAATATATGTTTTATCAGTTGAATGACTATATGATGATTAAATGATGATGATGAAATGATGATAAAATTATGGTAGAATGATGATGAAAAGGATTATATGTTTATGATGATGAAAGAAGTGTATATATATATATATATATATATATATATATATATATATGATATTATCTGTATATAGTGTTGGGAATGACAAAGCCTAGCTCGGGGGGTTGTAGGCCTGGGTAACCTATCAAGCGGTTGGTACCTTGGTCGTCTAGCTCAGGGGGTAGTAGGGTTGGGTAACCTTATAGGGGATTGGTACCTATCAACCTTGATAGGGGGTTTGTAGTCTATCAACTTTGATGGGGGGTTAGTCCTCCGTCAACCTTGATTGGGGGTTTGTACTCCATCAACCTCATGAAGGGACTATTCATGTCCTAAACATTATGCATTTTGCCTATAATATCTACCTCTTATTGCATCATAGCCTATATACTTAGTACATTCAAACCTACTAATGCATACTCTATGCCTACATGATGTCACCATGTAGGAATCGGTGTATGCTTGATTATTCTCCTCGTCAACGTGGCTAGTACGACTTCTATTAAGCTTGTTGGTGAGTCCTCCATTCCGGGGATGTTACTTATGATCTCTTGCTATGTATTAATACTTTCTCTCTTGACTTATGTATTGACTATGAGGGTGAGTCTGGTTGCTTTGTCTTGGGCCCTACTCTTATCTATGTAGTAGAGGTGTTGTTGGACATGATGTATATCTTTGATATGAATTTGACTCTATTGACTCTTAATGTTTATGATATGGAAGTTACCCTTAGTCCCTATTTCCTTTGTTTACGTTTATCTCTTATTATTATTCTAATTACTTCCGCGACCAATGATGTGTAATGATATGCTATGAGGCTTGTTTAGGGTTTGTCCAGGTTTCCCATCTGATGGTCACGTCTAGGCCTTAGGCTTGGGTCGTGACAGAACCTTAATAGTAACCTTTTGTCTTATTAACTATATGCCACCATAGGACTAGTGGATCCATGCAGACCATTTATGGTATATTAAGATGCATGTGAAGTGATGAAGTTCCACCTAACAAGTGCTCTCCTCGTGCCAACGTAGAGGGTTATGTTGGATTCTATGTAGTAAATCATATGGTCTTATATGTTAATTAAGGTCCACTCCCATAAGTTTATGTTTTATGATGTGGTTCCATCACATGTGTTCTTCTATGTGCATGAATTTACTCATCTTGACACGACATTCCTTGTGCATGTTTAAGCTCATATTAAAGTCCCATCTATCATCCCATGCATGTAAGTCTTTACTTGTGAATGATGGTATTACAATATCATGTTTGCATTTTCATATAATATACTTAGTACATTTTAAAAGTACTAATGTATATTTTGCCTGCATGATTTAACCAATTACGAAAAAGTGCTCCTCCACCAGCTCGTGGCTAGTTTTCACATATTCGAGGCTAGTACTTTTGTGGTGAGCCCTTAGTTCAGGTCACTACCATTTTTTTTCTTTCTTGTATTTCAGACATGATGTATATGCTGCCAATTTTAGGCTTTTATATTCCATGTTATTTAGATATGGAGTCTTTTCTATTTAACGAAAATTGATCGATATCGATTTTGCCCATCCATTGTTTCATTGGTATGCATTTATGGACCAATATTAAGATTTCCTTTTTAATATTGCTTCATTGTCATATGCTACCCATATGTCTATAAATGTTTGAGATATTAAAGATGGCTTGGGCGAGGTGCCTCTTGGTATCTCATTCGTCGTGTGATGACTAGGCCCTAGGTCAGATCATTATAGGAACAATTTCATTTGGTTGGTCAGATTTAGGCTAAGTGACTCATCATCAAAAATGGCCTAAGATATTGTCCTAATCTAGTCATTCAATTGTTTTAGTGGGACTATCCAGGCAAGTTCTATCTTACAAGGGTATTAATGAAATTAAACAAATAATCTCACACACACATGGCACATACCCTATACTATTTATTACTAGCTAACATAGTCATGTTTCAATCAACAGTATGCCAATAAATCAATGTCCACAATGCTTTACAAATATATGGCAAGCTAGTCAAGTAGGGATGTATGTGCTTACAAGATTTTTGAAAGTTAAGTTGGGGCATTTTTTACACAGAAATCATAGGTTACTATATAATCCTACAAACACTTACAAAAATGAAATGATCTAAACATGCTAGTTATACTATATAATACATCTTTAGAGAATAGAAATATGTAAGAAAAACTCCTCAGGGTTCAGCATGCCCTATTCCCCATCAAACTTTATGCATTGTCCCTAATGTATGTCAAATCAAGGCAAAGTATAAGGGAAACGATCATACCTAGGATACCCTAGGCATCAGTAGTAATGTACCTGATTACTCAGACTTCATCAAGTATCCTCATGGGTTGTCTCCCATACAGCGCCTAATTTAATATTGTAGCATGACATGCCCAAAGTTGCAATCACGTTTTCCTTTGAGGATTTTGAAAAATGTCACTGGGTAGTGCACCATTCTTCTTATGTTTCACTGTTGCTAAAAACTGACCCATTTGTTAGTCCAAGTGCTTGATGGAGGTTGAGTATGAATCAACCATTTTGTTCATTCTTCATATCACTTCTAAACTCTTTGACGCCAGCTTAAGTTGAATCTACTTTTTGCAGTACCCTTATCACAAACTCCTCCAGCCTTGGGTTGCTTGACCTTGCTCTAACCTTTTCTCTGCTTCTAAGTCGTAGATTGACACCATTTCAATTAGTTTTATAGTTGTCTCTCTTCGGCTGGTTCCCTTGATTATGGTTTTTTCCTTTGTCATAGTACCTATTCTGTTGATAGTTCTGACCTTGGTTCTCAGACTTATAAGTCTGGAAACCCTCCTAATTGTTCAAGAACTTGGCTTGCTCATGAAGGTCAAAGGCATGATCATCATACAGATTTTCATTGTCTGTGTCCTTGACCTTTTCAAGTCCTTCAGACAATAAGCATTTGGTAACTAAGTCCATCTGGGGCATGTTGTAGGCCATGTCCTGGTTTTGCTCTTCTTCTTTCTGCTGACATATCAAAGATGAACCTAATGTTGCTTGAATCTCTTATGTACTATGCCAGATTAATCTTTGAGACTTGATCTAGAATTGTTATGGCTTATTGGAATGTCTTATCCATGAACGACCCTCCACAAGTTGCATCAATAATAGGTTTAGTAATAAAATTGTCAGATCTATAAAATACCTCTTTCTGATGTTCGTTTATGAGGTTATGATCCGGGCACTGCTTCAATTTCAGTCTAAACCTCTCCTAAGTCTCATGTAGGCCCTCTAATGGTTACTTGTTGTGAGCATTTATTTCATCCTTGAGTTATAGCTTTCTAGATGGTGTAAAGAACCTCTCCAAAAAGGCTTTTTTTAACTCCCTCCAATATGTGATAGAATCATGTATCAATTCATTGAGCCACTTTATTGCCTCTCTGTACTGAGACAATGGAAACAAACGCAAGCAGATAGCTACTTGACTTATCCCAGGAACCTCTGATGACTTGCATATGGCTATGAAGTTCATCAAATGCTGGCTTGCATCCTTACTAGCTGTTTCACTAAATAATCTTTTTAGGTTCAACATTTGCAGCATAATACTCATGATAGTGAACTTCACTCCATAGGGAAGTGGAGGAAGCACTATAGATCTTATGGCACCCAAACCATCCAAGTTGCCATCATCATCTTCATATGCTAAATTCATAGTCCTCTGCTCTTGGCTTCATAGTGCTAGCTGATATGGAGGTGGGAGTATGACTTCTTTCATATTATACATTTTCGTATTGTTATACATGGGTAGATTGTCACCCAACTCTCTTAACTTTGTGCCTTATGTCTTGTGTTCTCCTCCTAATAGATTTCTGTAGCTCAGGGTCATAGGGAATTAAAGATTCACCCTTACTCGGGGTATCTGGCATACACAACTTATTCCCTGCACAAAAAATAACTAAAATAAAAAGTAAAATAAAGAAATAGAACTATAACTAAAAATAGAAAACTAGTAAATTATTTCATAGCCGTATTTCTCCGGCAATGGCATCATTTTTTATAACGTTTAATTATACTAATCGAAGAAAATATAAATGATCATTAGCAGTAATTACCTAACTAAGAGTAAAGGTCAATCCTACAAGGAATAGGTTGAAACAAGTCTACTAGTTATCTTATATTAGTCATTGGTTTTATTTTTAGAAAACAAACAATACAGAAAAGTAAAATGGTGGGTTTTGAACTAAGTAGGATGCTAACTATGATTACAAATGCGAACTTAACAAACTAGGCATTAGAAACTTTGATAAAAGATTAGGGTTGTGGTCCCTATTACATGTAACTCAGTAAGCATTTAACATTGATGATAGCATTCATTGTGTCACATGTAAAATCTAACAAGTTATGTAATCTCTAGTTCACCTATTGATCCTTTCTAGACATATTTCATTCATTATCTGTTGGTCTCAGAATGTGTGCATACTAACCCTTGCTCATTGGTCTCAAATTTACTATCCCCTCTCGGGGTCAAGCATCATAGATTACAAATTAATCCTTAATCTAAGTGTACATCCCTTCTCGGGGTCAAGTGACACAAACTAATGTTGATTGTGTCCATCTACCATTATGATTTCTTTTCTTATATCAGTAATTTCCTTTTGAACAAACAATGACTTGGGTGAGTTCTTGATATGTGCACTCATCAAGAAAGACCTTTAGATGGAAAAAATCATAATACATGCAACATAAGTCCTAAATATACCCTATGTTTGCCTACTTTGTTATAGCAGCATGCTTCCTACAACCCTAATTGTGGGTTTAGTTATACCAACTTGCAAGAATTGAAATATGAATCATGTTATAATTCACACTTTTATCACAAACAATGAAGAAATAATCAAGTCTTGGTTCACACATTCAAACGATACATGAAAACCCAATTGAGTCCCCAGTCGATAATCAAAATCATAACTATAAGTGTTGATACTTTTCTCACTATCCAAGCACCAATATGATGGAAAATTACTAGAAAATTGATGTTTCTTTCATGTCTTGTAGCCCCAAAAATGTGATGAATAATAATAATCTAAAAGTAAAACAAAACAAGCATTTTTACATATCCCTAAACACAATACTAAATGGATTATTAGGAAAACGATCCTAATTGGAGTAGGAAATTTAAAAATTCTTGTCGTTTATGCTTTTCAGGGAGTTGGCCACGATCCTTAATGATGTCTACTTGAGATAGAAAACTGTCCAAGATTGCACAATATCTTCCTCTTCATGACTGGCCTGGAAATTGTCCACAAGGCCTTCATCTTCTTGCTACTTTGTACGGAACGTGAGTAGCTCCACGGAGCATTAAAGGTCTCATGGTGCCTTGCCTTGCATTAGTGTCTCGGTTGGTTACTCGAGGAACACTTTCATGAGTCGTAAAGGACACCATGACTCGTGAAAAGTGTCGTGTTATATCCCTTTGTGCAAAAACTGTCCAGGCCCCTTTATGTAAAAATTGTCCAATATGCTATGGTGCCCTTTTAGGAGCACCTTCATGGTTTGTGAAGTGCACCATAAGTCGTGCAAGGGCTCAGGGTGAGGTACTTTGTAACAAATTTGTTGTTATACCATGGAGAAAGCATTTTAAAAAGGCATCAAGCACATCATGGATCGTGAATACCTACATAGTGTGCTTCCTTGCTCCTTTTGTTCCTTATTGCTTCCCATACTTTTGGACAAATCAGAAACTTTTGCATCACCACTTGACGCCTTCATATGACTAATCTAAATGCCTATAATGAGTTTGTAAGTCCATACATGGCATCCTCAATGAATTGTACTCTAAGGTTTCTTTGATTGCTTCCAAAATGGCTTTGTACTTGTGCAATTTAGCCTTGTCAAGTTTATCCAATATCTAACACATGCCAAATGCTCATCACTATTTCTTGAGATGCTATCACAAATAATTATTTGAATGTTTCAACCAAGAACAAAAGAAAATTAGTTCATTGTTCAGTTAGTCTTTAAGTTCCTCATTTTCCTGGAAATAAATACAAAACGCATATCAAACTAACAAAACACGCTTAAAAACATATAATAATACTATATTTTAAGTGCCACAAAAAGTCATATTTTCATGACTTATCAATTCCCTATATACTTTAGTACATTCAAACATACAGACACATACTTCTTTAACTGCATTGTTTTATAATGTAGGGGAGGGCACTCATCCTACCCTCACACAAGTGGATAGCTTTGGTCTCCATTGATGATTGGTGGTTAGTCCTCATTCAAGGGCAATCCTAGTTCTATACAATTCCTTGTCACTTTAGATTATATTGAGGATCCATTGATGAGACTATATTATTTTCTTTCTTTGAGTGTGAGGTAGAAACTGTCTTTAGTCCCCACTATTAGCAGTGGAATCTCGTGATTTATTGAGGAAACATATTTGGGTATGGAGTCTTGTGATTATTTGTGCAAAATATATCAATGTAGATTCACAACCTTTTTTTCCTTAAAAGAGGAACACATATCCGAAAAAAGAAATTTATTTTCATAAAAAAATAACATCTCTGGAAATATATAATTTTTGAGAAATAGGAATATAACAATGATGACTGATGAACATTAGAATAGCCTAGGTAAACACAAGGAGTAGATTGAGGATCTAATTTGTGTTTTGTGTAAAGTTTGAGCCATGGGTAACAAAGGCAACCAAAGGTCCAAATAAGTTTGTAATTTGGAATTTCACCAAATAACCTTTGGTATGGAGTCATACGCAAGGGTTGGGGTAGGCAATCTGTTAATTAGGAATGTAGGTTGTTGACAAGCAAAAGACCAAAATACTAAGGATATGGAGGCTTGATGCAAAATGACTTTTGTTGTTTTATAATATGGAGGTGTCAACGCTCAGCCATGGTGACTTGTTTTGTATATAGGGGTGATACAAGGTGCTCAATGTCATTGGCATGAAAGAATGATTTAAGGCCTTCAAACATACCACCACCATCAGTGTATACCAAGAGTATTTTAGTATGAAAATAGTTTTCAACAAGGGATTTAAATTTAGAAAAAATTGTTTAAACTTCACTTTTATTTTTAATTGTACAAAGCTAAATATATTTGATAAATTGATAAACAAAAATTACATAATATAATTTTTTGTCAACCGACAAAAAAGTTGAGGGCCCCCGAGATCACTGAAAATAATTTACAAAGGCCTTGTGCTTTGTAAAGTATTTTGAGAAAAAGGTAAACGATGACTTTTATTAGAACATAAATTGCAGTACTCAAACTTTTCAAAATTGAAAACAGGAACTGAAAACTTATGCAAGAGAGTTTTAAGAACTCTTTTAGTGGGATGTCCTAATTTTCTATGCCAAGACTACTGAGATTCCTCCTTATTTATTGGATAACTCAGATTGCATTGACCTTCTCCAAAAGGCCATTCATAAAGTCTATGTCTATATTGGTAGCGTGCCAACATCACCCCTGCGTTCAAATCCTTCACAACAAATGAATAAGAAAAATATTCCATGTATGTCAAATTATCTTGACAAAATTTAGACACGGATATAAGATTACATTTAATAGCGGAGGCATATAGGGTATCAGAAAGGTAAAATTCTTTCGTGGAAGTATTTAACTGAACATCACCAGTATGAGTTGCAATGATCTTGTTACCATCACCCATGGTGATTTGCTCATTCTCGGTGTAGGCATCTAAACATTGAAGATTTTGAGAGTCCATAGTCACATGTTGGAATGCTACTAAATCAACAATCTAAGGAATTGAAGCATAGTGCACTTTGGCTTCCAAGTGATTGCGAGAACAGGAACGACATACATTGGCAGTATGCCCAACCCTACCATATAATTGGCAAACTAGACGATTTGTTGAGGAGAAGCAGTTGTATTCCAATTTGATATGGTGGGTGATACATTCGGTTGCCTGGAATTTTATGGACGTGAAGCTTATCCGCGACTATTGTTTTGAGGAGCAGAATTGGCTGGGGAGTAGGTATTTTGTGCAATTACAGCAGTAACAGAGGGCACAGATTGTGAGGCCCCATATGTTGAAGAAGAAGCTCTCTATTGAGAAGCTTATCACACAAGTCTTCATATGAGATAGGTGCATCTTGCGCTTGGATAGTAGCAAATATGGAATCATACTTAGGTCCGAAGCCACAGAGTATTTTGATAGCAAGTTCGACTTCTGGAATAGGAGCTCTTGCAGTTGCAAGTTCATCTACCATAGTTCTGCTTTCTTAGAGATATAAAGTCATACTGCGAGAATTTTTTGTGATTGTGGCTAAGGAGTTTCGAAGATTGAAAACTCGAGTTTATGATTTGATCCTATACAAGTGATGAAATGCATCCCAAGCTTACTTGGAGATTGAGATTTTTGTGAATGTAGACATGATCGTTTGGTTAACCAATGCCATCAAGGCATTGCGAATTAACTGGTCTTGTGGAAATTAGATTTTATATTTGGGATTGGGTACCTCAGAATTATTCTCAAGGACAACCATAAAGGTCATAGCCTAACATGAGAGACTCAACCTGAGCCTTCCAAATAATGAAATCGCTTGGACCAATAAGTTTGATGTGTAATTGGTAACCCGGATTAAATTGAACTAGGTGATTGGTGTTATCAACAGCAACAAGGGAGTCGTTTGGATTCACCATGATTGAAGAATAAAAAAGAGAAAAAAATAATGAACGAGGAACAGAAAAGAGAAAAAAATAATGAATGAGGTGAACTGGCTATCGATACTTGTTGGAATTTAGACCAGCTATGACACCATAAAGATTCAGGATCGATTGAGTTCTTATTTACAATGTACTGAAAGCACCTTAAATGCAAGTCAAGACCAACAATAACTCCTATATTATAGGAGGATTATTCCTAGAGGACTCTTAATAATAAACTTCTATGCTAATCCTATGAGTAGTAGATAACTACCTAAAAATATAGAATCTGCGCAATTAAAGGAAGTGCAATAACACTATAACTAACTATGCACAATTACAGGAAATTATGCACCAATACCCATATATGTTAGATCTTGTAGAGGTATATTGGATTGTATGGATTCTATACTTCTTGACTATTGATTCTTTTTTAATTGAACTATTTGAGATTTGGTTTATATTCTGCTTATTGTAGATATGTATTGATATTTTATTTACCTGTGTATGTGTATCATATGCTAAAAGATTTAATTTTGATTTCATTGAGGGTCCTAATCATAGTGTCATGCATAGGGCCTACCCATGAATCTTTCTTAGTCCATATACCGCATCACAATCTGTGAAGGTGTTTGCGAAGAGGAGAGATATAGCGCTTCTAAGGGTTGCCTTCTATGGAAGCTAAGACGGATCGTGAAAAATTTCATAGGCCATATAGGTGTTTAGAACTTTCTACGATTCATATATCCCTTCATAGGTGGTAAAAGAGGTCGTGATAGGGCACCTAGAGAAGGGTTCTTATGCCAAGGCTCACGACACCCTCTATGGGCCATAGAATCTTATGTGGTCCGTAGACAGGTTTGTGGACCTTGCCTTCAAGGGGAGGCAACAAAGACAGGTCTTTCACAAAGCCTTCTGTGGCCCATAAAATCTTTATGTGTTGTCGAGGCCTCCCATGGAAGTCACTTGGTGCCAATTTTCTAACTTTTCCTTGTCACTTACAATACGTCTAGGTTTCATCATTTAGGTGGGAAAAAACTCACATAGAGATGCAAATAAGTTGTTAAATTCCAATTTATTGGAAATCTACCTATCAAGGTTATTGGATTGTGTGATTTAATGGTTTCTACGACTTGTAACTTAGGCTACGACTAGTAGTGAGTCTCGTAGTTCTTCAAATTCAACAAAATCTGCTACTTTTTCCAAAAATCAGGCCAACCTCTATTTTTTGCAAAATTAAACATAAAACCATAAAAATCACATTAAGAACTTGCAAAATCCCTTATTTTAGGCATCAAATGTGTTGTATTTTGACAACACATCACTCCGGCGCATCCAAGGGCTAAGGGAGGCCAACAAGGAGGTGCTCCAAGGTAAAATATATTCTATGCTCTTCAAGAAAGACAAAGCATGGATGAGGTATCTGATGTCATCATCGGTATGTGTCAAGGAGGGCCTTTACTCACTATGTTCTAAAAATACCATGCCAAAGCCCCTTGAGCCTACTTTACAAGCCTAGAATGTCCTAAAGTGACCATAGTCCATTTAGTTAAAGGTTGAGGCATCACTATCCACAAGAATCTCTCAACTCTCCTATTATTCCCGATGCAAAGATATGAAATCACCATTAGAACCTTCCTCTAGGATATGACTCTTAGCTTCCTTCTAGCTCCATTTGGGGTTTTGAATGTTACATGGTATTAGGCCCATAAAATATTATCAAGTTTCCTTGACCAATCGTTCTATTGGCATTCACTATTTGGCTAAGAATGTTCTAATTTCTAGATTCAATGTTTGCCTCAATCAAGGTACACAATATTCAAGGAAGAACCAAGGCCAAACAACAACAACAACAACATTACCACAATGCCTCAAAGGCTCCCACCCATTGCGAGGTAAGGGGGGGTCGGATATACGTAGCCTGACCCATATGTTTAAAAATATAGCGCGACTGTTTCCAGATGACCCATGATGAGTATCGAAAGTTGCATTGACTAACTACTACTTCACAATTGAAAGAAGCACAGACAGTTTAAAGAGCCATTTTGCTTTATTCCATCATACCCCAAAGCCAAAATGTAGTGAATCTTTGGCTCCATTCGAGATTGATGGAAAGAACCAAGGCCAATTTCAGAATTTTATATTCAAGCTTACTTAGGTTTTTACAAAGAAACGGGTACATTCAAGACTAAAACATTGGGATCAAGAGATGTTTCCTAGATCTAGTGTTAAATGGTAATTAGTGAGGCTGATGTTGGCATCTATACGAGATGAGGAGATGATTCAAGCTTCATAAGGAGAATAATCATTTCATTTAACGACTGGTGTGAGATTTTTTATTCTTCAACACCTCACCTCACCTCACCGACACTGTTTCGAAATTAATTGCAAAAGTTTATCTTCTGACTCGGTCATTCTAAAATTCGATCGAGACCATTTTTCACTCAATTTTTCGTGCTGATCGCAAATTCGATCTCGAATTTTCCATTTTTATATAGAACTCAAAAGATTAAAATATTTTGAGTGTATTTTTAATATTTCACTCATTTTCTTCTTCTTCACTAGTTTTCTATCTAGAAAAACAATTTATGACTTTTTCTCGAGTGATTAGATTATGAGAAAATATAATTAACCGTCATATTTATCAATATCATGTCCTTCTTCAAGTAATCATAATTTTATCATTTCTTTGACTTTCACAAAATGATAGCCTCATACACTAAAGTATTCGCTATGCACGAAGTTTGGGGAAGAGATCGACCATAAGTGTCTAATGTATGTAGCCGTACTCTGCATTTCTGTTCGAGGATGTTTTCAAGTCTTGAACCTATGACTTTCTGGTCATATGAAAGCAGTTTTACCAATTACTCTAGTGCTCTCCTTTACGTTTTGGACTTTCATAGTAAAAAAACATAAAGATAGAATTTTACAAGTCATTCGAATGCCTCCTTTTTTTCAATGTGAATTGAATAATTGCTATCCTTCTTCCTTTTGATTATATTGTTGAATGTGGTGCATTTTCTAGCAAAGAAAAACAATAGTCAAGTAACATATCAATTTTTATGCTATATTCAATATGTCGAGACTTGATAATATCAATGGACTTTTTTTTTTATTATTATCTTTTGGAAATTATATTTGAGTTGAATTATTTTTATATTGGACTTTTCCTTTAATGAAAAATGAATGTCTGATGAAACAAGAAACAAAAAAAATTGTTTAACAAAAAGGAAAATGAAAGAAAACGAGAAAAACATAAATGTATTGCTTCAACCCCCACCCCCACCCCCACCCCACATAGCTTATTAAGTAAAAGGACCAACTGTCCGTAGAAACACAATAATATCACAATGATGACAAAGCAGAGGAAAATAAAAGTGATTTGATAATTATAATATTGATTAAAAATTGAATCATATATTTCGATTTGACAATTAATTCTAAATTTCTAATACTTAAAAAATTTAAAGTTACTTTGTAATAACCAGGCGAAACAATTTCACTAATTTCATAAAATGTAGTTTGAGATTTGTCCTTTAGAAATACTTTTCCCGCGCCAAAAAATTTCAGTAATTTCACAAAATTACTTTGAAAATTTTTCCTTTAGAAATACTTTTCCATCTTGTTAATCTAGCCAATATGTTTATTTGATTATAGTAGACAAGATATGTCAGTTGACCCTAGAATGAGTTGTTCAAGTGTCATTTGATTAGAAATCTATGATAAAGAAGAAGAGGAAAATAGCTTATTTTGCTATACAACAAGTCTATGTTTTGGAAGCACGTTAGTGATTTGAAACCAAAAGATTGTTGATGGTGTGATTAGTAGATAATTGACTTGTCAATTCCATCCTTGATATGTATAGAATATGTTCAATGGTCTAAGGCAAATATGGTCAGCAAAGCATTCAAGTGTGTCTATTTTATACTATTGTTTTTCCCTGGTCTTCTTTGATATGAAATCCAAAGACGACGTGCATCCTCAGACAACACGTCTTGTTTAATTAAAACTTTTAAATCTTACGATTCAGTCTTTATCCAAAATTTCTAAATTATTTTGAATGAAGGGACATGTATTCAATTTGTATCACATCTTGTCAGTCGTAGCTTTGACACCATTAATTAAAGAGTATTTAACCAGTTTGAAAAAGTTAAATGGTATGTCCATGGATGAACAGATAATTCATATAGAAAACCCAAAAACAAGATGTTTTTTTTATCTGCTCGAAACTAAACCTGTCAAGTGGGCCAGGTCACCCGATAAGCGTCTCCTTGACCGGGTTCATATGTAGGATGGGGGCCTGGGCTGTCTAGGCATTAGAGTCTGGTAGATTGATATCCGGCCCACTGTTACCACTTGACACATACAATCTCGTTCTAAAAAAATATATATTAATTTATATTTTTTGGAGCTAATTTGAATTAATACTAATTTTTTTTAAAATTATCAAAAATCTCTTTTTTTATACAAAAAATGAAATCAGTAATACATGTTAAAAAGGTAAAAATATTAAGGGATTTTAACTATGATATATATGGAGAAGTACGAATTATAATTTGTATCAATAAGTATTGCAGTTTTGTATCATTTAAGAGATTGTGTAATTTTTTAAAAGAGTCAAAATTATATGAAATTATATAAATATAAGTTATGAATTTTTATAATTTTCTCTAATTTAAAATTTGAATGGTTCAAAAATTATCATTGGGCCAATGGGAAAATATGATATATTAGGCCCAAAAGACCCTGAAACAAAAGCAATATATATGAAAGAGAAGAACAATACATGCATAAACACCATTCAAGACTCACTAAGGGGTCGTTTGGTTGGAATAAAAATTATGAAGGGATAAGTTATAATGGAATTATCACAGTCCAACCCCGGGGCCATGTCTCGTGCCGATTAGGCACTTAAACCAATATTAAATCGCAAAACCACAACTTAAAGTCTA
>JAOTQJ010000083.1:10198689-10229768 GCA_025642045.1 Solanum sejunctum
CTTACCCCCTTTTTTTTCTTGCTCTTCTTAGTTTTTTCCAAATTTATAGCAATTGAAATATAATGCTTTGAAGAAATTGATAAAATTTCAAATAGGAATAGTGAGATCAATCAAATGGCTCTTGAAAACAACTTAATTCACTATTATTGCAAAATGGATTTTTTTAGATTTGCTGTTCTTTTGACAAATTAATGATTGTGATTTGTTCTTTATGATATATAAAATGCATGTTTCAAATTTGAGCTATTTGGAACAGATTTTGGTTCTTGAATTGTTCAACAACAACAACAACAACAATTTTGTTAGGCTTTCAAGGCTTAAGGAGATAAATTTGAGTTAGGACTATTTTTATCGAAATCATATTTTATCCAACATGCCTTTTATCCGTATTAGTAGGGTGGGTTGCAATATAACCCATTTTCGTCGAACCCATTTTCAACCCACTCATTTGCCACCATTAGGTCTTTTGACGCCCTTGTTGAATATCCAAAATCAACTTTTCCTTGTGGCTTTGTTGAAGAAATTCTGAAATATTAGTCTAGTAATGGATATTATTTTTGTGCTTCAAGGTTTCACAGAACTGGCAAAGTCGAATGGCTACCTGATAATTGAAGCAAATGGTGGATTGAACCAACAAAGGTTATCGGTATGTTCTTTCGATGTATTTTGGTCTGTGGATTGCCATCTTGAGAGAAGTTGTGAATGCATGAAAATTTTAATTTTCCCAAATTTTGTTTACTTTCTTTCTTTCTTTTTTTTTTTTGCCTCTTGTTTAGTGACTGCATAATTTTGTTGCTCTGAAATCCATTTTGGTAGCAAGATTTAAATTGTTCACATGCACTACAGATAACAGTTAAACTAAATGTTGTATTTAAATTATTTCAGATTATCCCATTTCAGTCGTTCACTTTGGGCAATTTAAATAGTTAAAGTACCCTTCAATTATGAGGTAGTGGTAAGGTCTGCCTACATTCTACCCTCCCCAGACCCCACTTGTGGGATTCCACTGGGTATGTTGTTATTGTAAGGTACCCTTCAATTAGAGGTAGCAGCAAGGGTTCCTAACTCAATTCTTCGCTCCAATATTATTTCTAAAAATTGTCTTTATTAGCCTGAAAAAGTTATTATTACAGAGACTGCAGTTTTATAGTTCTGAAGGAATTATTATAAATAAATAAAAAGAGAAAGGTGAACACGACAGACCATCTATTCATAATAGAATAAGAGGAAATGAATGGAAAAACAAGTTGAACTGCAAATTGACAGGAGATAGTAAGAGAAATGCTTTTGCTCCTCATTATTATTATTTTTTTTTTGAGAAAGTTAACTGAAATAGTAGGGGATGATTTTTTGTATAGTACGAGGAAGCATTAATTCAAATTCATATGTTGCTATACAATCTGGTAAGTATTTTTAGGAAAAACAAGGAAACTAATGTCTAATCTCGAGGGATTTTAATTTTTGAACTCAAGAGATTAGTTTCCTAAAATACCAACATAAAAAAACCAACTACTAGGCCTCAATCCTGAGTTCCCTGAAATATCAAGATCCTACAATCAATATCCTGATTAATTAGGAACAATCTTATATGAAAGAGCTCAGCAATTACACGTACAAGATTACAGTAGATACTTGACACTCCCCAAAGCTAGTATATAGATGTCTATCATGCCTAACCTGTTAATTAGAGATTCAAAACTCAGCTTATGCAGTACTTTTTTAAGAATGTCGGTAAGTTGTTGTGACATTAATTAAACGGCATATGTTTAAGTCCACTTCAAGTGAGATGAGGAATTTGCGTCCTTTATATGATCTTGGGCAATCCTCACCTTTTGAGATAACTTTTGTGTTTGCCTTAGGTTCAAAGTCCATTTCTTTATAGGGCAAGTACATAAGTAGCCATTTGGGTGAAATAGTGACAACCAGATGACCTCATAAATCAACAGACATATTACAGCCAAAATGTATATTATATACTTCATATTCATATATACATTTATTATACACTTCATATGCACTTTGTGCATGTAGATACCCTTCTCATACAATATAATATCCATATTCTATACTATTTTTATCAGTAGTCACCAGATTTCTCCACACTCATTTTCTGTAAAAAAGTTGTGCATATCAAATGTATAATCAACATATATCCTTGCATAATATACACAGGCTACTTATATGCATATTATACCGTATTTATACATTGTTTACACAATGTATAAATGAGGACAAACTTGGTTGAAATTTTTTTTTCCAGTTGTGAGTCTTAGATCTGGTTAATTTTCAGTTAGATCTAATGTCAAGGATTCTAATTTCTGATCTCAAGGGATAGTTTCCTATAACACCAATGATCCTAAAATCAGGGATCCTGATAACTAAGAAATTATCCTTTCCTAGAAAAGCTCAACTATTAAAAGTCAAAGCTTACTACAGATTTCTCTAACATTTATCTATCCCATAAACAGACAGTAGAAGGGCTAGTGGATAACCAAATTACAACCTATTCAAAAAGTCAAACCATTTACTAATTGACATCTGGATCCAAACACAGTTTACAGTGTACTAGATGGTTTATTTGGTGAAGATATCATTTCCAGTTCTACATGAGTCACCATTGATAAATTTGGTATTCTTTTCGGCAAAGCTTATTGAAAATTTGGTGGCCTGTTTGGCTAGAAAGGAATCAAAGGTGTTCTGAAAACAAGAGCAGCTCTTTTGAGAAGATGAAGATGAATTGTATGGTTCTGTTCTATTTTTGGTGGAAGCATGTATATCCTCAAGAAGAAGATCTCTCTAGTATTTTTAATTATTTATGAGATTATAGGAGGATAGATCTACATTCCTGTAAGTTTTTGTAAGTATTACTGGAATACTTCCTAGAGTACTCCTTTGTTGACAATACAAGTTACCAATTCTCAAAAATAATTTTTAGCATAATAATTTTGTCTTGGTTTAGCATGAATTTGAAATTTGAATTTTTATTAGGTTGATTTAGTTGTTGAGAAATTTTAGCTTTTTTGAATTTTGATTTGCAGATTTTCTTTATATTATATACTCAATTTTGCTATTTAAAACCCTCTTATGCTTAATAAAATATTGAGAGACATTTTCAATTCAATCCTTTTAACACTTATGTTGCACATCTTTTTTTAAAAATGACAATGGCATCAAAAGAGCCTCATGATCTTACGGGATCTGAAAATTCTTCAGAAGAACTATTTTCAACCTGCCATGGCTATTTTCAACAATCTTTTTTCAATCAATACCAATTGTTAACCCACTTTTTGACTATGGCAAGCAACAATGCTCGTTCAATAACCCACAAATTTTCACCATTGAGAAGTGTCAATTTTTGTCAGGGAGATTGAAATCATATTTTGAAACCTATGATTTGTGGAACATTGTAATGGAAAAATGATCCTTACAAACACTCCATACAAATGCTATCACTATTCAAATTAAAGCTCTTTCAAAAAAGTTTTCCAACACAAGATTATTGAGAGTGCTTTTTGTGCGCAAACTCAGAAGAAGAAAGAGGAAGAAATTTTGCAAGTTCAAAAACAATCAAAAGAATTCAGCACTAACCACCAAAACAAAAATTGAGAAAGAACAAATTTTAAATTATAGTAACTAAAGCAAAGGAATATTGGAAACTGTTTTTAGTTACTGCAATAATTTTTAGTATAATAACTTGTCTAGGTTTAGGATAAATTTGAAATTTGAATTTTTATTAAATTGTCTTAGTAGTTGAGATATTTTAGATTTTTTTGAATTTTGAATTGCAGATTTTCTGCATATTATGTGCTCAATTGGCTATTTGAAGCCCTCTTATGCTTCATAAAAAAGTGAGACATTTTTAATCAAGACTTTTCAACCCCTTTTGCTGCTGTGTCTTTTGAAAAAACCAACAAAGCTAGTGATAGGCTTTTCATTAGGTGAATATAACATCAGTTTCATATTTTCACCTATCTAGGGGAAAAAACAGTTTCCATACCCTAATTTTGTTGAATATAGAAGCATTACTACTAGATATATTTTGAACGGATTATACTATTGTGCATCTTTTGACCATTTGCCACGTGGAGTCTAGGCAAATGAAGATGTCACTAATCATTTAGTTGATCATGCAGCCACTAAATTATGTCTTAGTTATGGGTAAGACAATGTTCCTTTTATTTTCTGTGGCATTGCTAAAACATGTATTTTTTCTACGCATAAATTGCAGATATGTGATGCTGTAGCAGTTGCAGGACTACTGAATGCTACTCTTGTTATTCCAATTTTTCATTTAAATAGTGTATGGCAAGACTCCAGGTAAGGTTAGAATATTTTTGACTTGTGGCATTATTGTGATTTTTCTCTACTATTACAAATCTTTTTCTGTTGTATACAAGAAACAGGTAAACTTGAGGATAAGAAAATTAATAGGAAGTATTCCGAAACAAGGATTAGTTATTTGGGGAATGGAATTATTAAGGACATTTGAAACTGTTATTTAAGTTTAAGCACTCAAGACTTAAAAATTAGGTAAAAAGCACACTTTTTTAATTAGTGTTAATGCCACATATTTTTAAAACCCACAAGTTTTTTTGTTTGCACCAACATCATACTCTTCTTCCCCCCTTACCCCCTCCTCCACATCGTCACCACCTCCGAACAACTAGCATATGTTAAAATATCTTTCTAAACAACTAACAAATGTTTTCATATCTTCAAAACAACTAGTTGATATTTAAAAAGTCCTTGTTGTTTTAACTAGCAATCATAGGAAGTTTAAAATGCCTCAGATAGATGTTTTAACATCTTCTAGTTGATTGAACTAAACAACATAGTGTTGTTTAAATAATACTCGATTGTTTAAACATCTCTCAGTTGCTTAAACAACTCTTGATTGTTTTAGATGAACTGCAAAATCCTCCAATGTTTAAACTTTTTCACCAAATATTCTCCACAATATTGACAACCAAATCAGAATGAAGAAGAGTAGAAGATGAATACACAAAAACAGAAGATGAAAACAATAGATTAATAGAAGGAAGGAGAAGAGAGAAGAAGGGAAAAAATGCAAAAGAAAAAGAATAAGAAATGGCAAACAAGATAAGGAAGAAAAGGTGAAGAAAGGGAGAAGGAAAAAGAAAAGAAGAAAGAAGCAGATGAAGAAAAAAAAGGAGGGAGGGAATAAGATGTTCAAAATTTGAAATATGAATATTTTAATACCTGTTCCCAATGTTCTAAAATTTTTAAATAAGCAATTCACTTAATTAACTTTGATTTGGTCAAAGTCCCTTATCCTTCATTCCACTCGTAGAGGTCCCTTTTAGCTCGTTTCCCTAGTTATTCAAGTGTCATGTCAGTTTGTTCAGTAGTCAGTTTCATATTGTATTCAGCTGAATAGTGTATGTTTTTTAAAGTTCATGTGGCTGATCTACAAATTGAGTTAAAGCATGAAGAGCTTCCTAAACTCTTAAATACTCAAAAGTGGTAATGCCATTGTTTGTGTGAATTGATTTAACATTTCGTTTTGTCATTCAGCTCTCCTCTTTTCAGAAAATATCAGTTCATCCCTTGTGTAGTGTCTATTGAAATTTTCCAGAAGTACTTATATATTGGCATACTTGCAGCAAGTTCCGTGACATATTTGATGAGGACTTCTTCATCTATGCTCTAAGAAATCATGTGAAGGTGGCCCGAGAACTCCCTGAAGATCTGCTACTAAAGTTTGATAATAATATAAGTAGCATTGTTAACTTGAGAGTAAAGGCATGGTCCAGCTCAACCTATTATCTTCTAAAGGTCCTGCCAAAGCTAAAGGAGTTGGGGTATGAGCCTTTTGCCCATGACCTAATTTGTCTTATCCTTTTTGGTTGGAATTGTTATATTTCTCTTTGTGATTTATTTTAGATTTTTTCTCCTTTATTGTTCTCATTGAATGATACATTAGGTGTATATTTCTTGTCATACATACTTTGCGGAAAGGTTTATATTACTTGCCATACATACTTTGGGACAAATACTACGGCTAAAACAATATCAATTTGCATAGAGAAATCCCATAAAATAGCATTACAATAAAGCCTACAAAGCTATCAACTATAGGCTACAATATTCAAGACAATTCACATTCAATATAATCTAAGGAAGGAAATGCCTAAGGCACATGTTTATAGTATTTGGCTTTACGTGCATAGCCCGTTCATTCTACTTATGGGTTTTTGAGACGAGGGTTCCCAGAAAACAACCTCTCTATCTCGACGAGTTAGTGGTAAGGTCTGCGTACATTCTACCCTTCCCAGACCCCACCTGTAGGATTCCACTGGGTATGTTATTGTTGTTGTTGTTGTGCATAGCCTAAAAGTGTCTATTTATGACCCCAAATGGGCCAAGCTTGATCGCTGCCTAAGTGCCTCTTAATCACTGAACTTGGCTTGATGCTCGCCCAAGTGGCTTGAGCTCGCCAATGTGGTGCGGCCCATTGGCGACTTGGCTTGATGCTCTCTCAATGAGTTCGGCGATGCACCGAGTAGCTCCCCAGCTCGCCGAAAATGGCAATGACCCGATGTGATAGTTTGCCAATGTGGTGCGGCCCATTGCCGACTTGGCTTGAGGCTCACCCAATGAGTTCCGCGATGTGTCGAGTAGCTCCTCAGCTCGCCGAAATTGGTAGTGGCCAGATGTGATTTGGACTTTTCCAGGCTCTAAGCTATCATCCATTTGTGGAAACCCTTCCTCTTGTGCTCCATAAGGTCCATCTTAGCTCCTTTGTGTATCCTTTTTGTGAGCTCAAAAGGATCCTCATAGTTGGTGCTAGCCGTGCTTGTATCGTCCTCTCATTCTTGAAAAAAATTCGTCCTCGAATCCAAACCTTACAAAAACATAAGGAGGACACGCAACCAAGAGATCCTCATAAGATGAGGTTTAACATAAGCGTGTTAACACTATTATCATCATGCCAAAGATGCACAACTTTGCAATACACCCATAAGGGCTTATTGGGGTCAGATATGAAAGACCCACATACTCGGTCACACCAATAAGTGGGGTAGTGGACCAACCAAAGACACCCCTACCTCTATATAAATAAATACAATACCAACATAGGCATCATCATATGCAAAGAGGTGCTATAGAAAGGAATCAATAGTTCAAATACAAGAATGTGACTATGCTCAATAGATTTATCAAACAATGCACTACAAGTTGAAATACCCCAAGATGAAGTCCAAGCATTTGAGTACAAATTTCTTTACCTTTCCAAGCAATTTATGCTCACATAAGATGTATACTCAACATGATTATAAATAACATCATATGCAAAAAGGTAATAAAGAAAGGTGTTAAGGACATAACTCTTATCTATGGTGCTCTTAAAGGTAGGAAAACACAGATAAGAGAAGGCATCTCAAGCACATAATACCTCTCTTCTTCAAGCAACTTCCTAAGGGAAGTGAGTTCACAAATGGAGTCGTGGTACTACAGGATTTGAGGAACCTTTCGACGACCATTTCACTCCAACACAAGTGGTCGCCCCAAGAAGTTGGTTCCCTTTATTTATGGTGTTAAGCATGCTCCCGACTTATTAGATACTTCAAAAATGTCCTTTGAAGATGACAAGAAACCTCTAGCACCCATGGACTCTCCCCCAAACAAATAAGAAACTTAGCATCCACAAATTAGTGTTCACACAACTTAAGCACAAGGGTGTCAAATAAGGATGCAAGTATATAGTTAACACCAAAAGTAGGCAATGGCATATTTGCCCAAGGATTCACAAGCATGATATCACCAACTAGGAAGAGTTCATCAAATGCAAACAAGTAGTAGAGAAAGAATCTAAGAACATTATGCTCATCCCAAGTGTTCTCAATTGTAAGCATACACTTTGATGTTTGAATGCTAGCAATAAGGTCATCATAATTTAGAACACATGATGCAAAGATAAGGCATTTCGAGGGAAATTCAATTTCCTTTCTTGCACAAGATCCCGAGTATCAACAAATGGAGCTATGCTACTAGAGAGATGAAAGAAACTACGGATCACATTTTCCTTCCACGAGTATTCCTCCCAAGAAGTTAAGTTTCCCTTAGTCATGAGAGTGTTAGCATACTGCTAAGCGTCCATCCTATTATTTTAACTGTTGCTCGGACTCTTCACTTTTGGTGCTGCACGCATTCGACATGACATGGGTGTGGGTGTGGGATCCGTGTCCGATTTGGTCAATCGGTTTCAGGTACTTTGACCAAAATCGATGGGGAAGGTTTGGACGGTTTTAATGATTTCTGTAACCAATACAAAAGCTAAGGTGAAATTGAAGAAAATGGAATACCTTTTATATAGAAATTTCTATGTCACACCTTTTCTTTTAATCTCCTTCTAGGATTCTCTTCAAGTTTTCCACATAATATCTCATAATTTAGGTTTTATCACTCTATTTTTAGATGTTTTGATTATTTTTAGGCGAATTTCCGCACCTGTATCCATACATGGATCCATATCCTTGGATCTTAAAAATTAGACCATGAATGATCCGACCTCTAGATCCATATCCATATCGGACACCCACATTCGAGTCCGAGCAACTTAGTTTGCAACCACATGAGTGTGACAAGATTTAGGAAACAAGAGATGATCATCATATACACCATGTAATCTTCTTAATGCAAAAAATAGATTTGGAATCTGAAACATGGAGTGCACACAATTTAAGCATCGAAACAACAAACCATGAAGAGGTTTGAGAGGCACCAACACTCTCATAGTAGGACATGAAATCAAACAAATTTAGGAATTGGCCTACCATAGGGAAGATGTCATCATGACTCCAATGATTACTTGGAATAAGAGGGGAAAGGTACATACCTCGAAGATAAGCCTTTGTATTTCCTTCTTTGCCCATCACACATTGTTCACAAAAGCTTTTCCCCATGCAACTTCTTGGAAACATAGACTTGGTCCCTTTGTTGCTTCTTAGGAGCTTCCTCAGTAGATGCCTCCTTTATTAAGATCATAAGGTTAGATATTTTCCCTTCTTTGTCAAGCATCTATCAGCCCTCATCCTCCTCCTTGATTCAACTCTTTATTGCTTGGAACCCTTAGATGAGGACTCCATTAGGCCTTCTTTCATCAAGCATTGATCAATCCATGGGAGTTTGTTCATCCTCCTCCCTTGAGTCGTCTCTTCATTGCTCTCTCTAAATTGGAACCCTTAGATAAGGACTCCATTAGGCTTTCTTTCATCAAGCATTGATCAACCCATGGGAGTTTGTTCATCCCCCTCCCTTGAGTCGACTCTTTATTGCTCTTTCCAAGTTTGGAATCCTTAGATAAGGACACCATTAGGTCTTTAATCCGATGTTTGTGCGGAATGCATTTTGAATCCTCCTTTGGAAATAATTGTTCATGTACCCACCAAAGAAAAGGGATGATACTAGGCAAAATGCTAGTTCCGTGGTTAGTAGGCAACAAGGGATTGGTATTGATAAGTCCCTTCAAACAACACCTTGGCTCCTCAATCACCCACAAGTTCTTTCCTTGAGCCAAGTCTTTCCCCTGTTAAATAAAAGAAGTTTCTTTTCCCTCCTTCTCAACTCTTTCTCTCTCAAGTACTTCTCGAAGCTTCCTCATGATATTGTAATCCTCACCTCACTTGATAGGGTGTCAAACACATCAAACCATGTTTTTGTCCTCTTAATACAAGTGAGTATTTGTTGGTCTTATTATATTGAACATCCCTATCGACTTTCCAAGATCTCCCAAGCAACTTATGACAAGATTGCATGGGCAACACGTCACAAAGCACTTCATCTTGATACATGCCATTGCTAAAATTCATTACCACTTGCTTGCTTACCTCCATTTCACCATTCTCATTGAGCCACTGGATTTTATATGGGTTCGGGTGACTTTGTATAGGAAGTTTCATTCGTCAACCATTGTGCAACTCACAACATTAGCATTACTCCAATAATCAATGACGAAGAAACATACCTTATCCTTTATCTTGAACCTTGCATGGAATGGTTTCACATTTTGATCAAGTTCCTCTTTAGAAAGATCCCCCATGAGTTGCTTTAAAGCACACGACGAGTTTAAGTCTTCCTACAAGTGCCTATCATTTCCCTTCGAAGTTGTTTCAACCTGCCTAACCCTAGGCTCATCATAACCATGCTCGACCTTACACTCTATCACCTTATTAGCATAAGGTCTATCATATAAGGCCACCGTTGGCCACTTTTGTGGACATTCTCTTGGAATATGTCCTTAGCGTTGGCATTTATAACATTGAAGAATAGAAAGACAAACACAATGAGGTATATCGAGATTACCTCCATGAGCTTTGTCATTCCCTTTTGCCTTGTAGCTAGCTTGAGTCGCTTGGCTACCATCTGGACACTTTGGAAGACTCTTTTGGTTGGTGCTCAGCCCTCGATCTGGAACACTTTGATCACCATATTGATCACTTCGAGCTTCACACCTTCCTCCCTCATCCCTATACCTATCCCTTTGAATTCCCATGCATTGAGTATACCCAAGGCTCTTGTGTCCTCCCCACCTTCTATTTGAATCAGCCTCTTCATTCATATCTTCATAAAGGGGGCTGTGATAATGATTATCATGGAAGGTGACTGGTGGTTCGTGTTTTTTGGTTGGTACATGGGGTACATGCAAAGATGCAAGCTGGCCTTCAATTTGGTGACTCACCGAGTCATCTTTGCGAGGCTGATCAGCTGTTCGAATTCACTTCTCAGCACCTTCTTGTACTCCAATTTTTGTACTTCTGTGGATCCCTTGTACTTTCTTGACCTAGTACTTGCCTTTTTTAGTAAATTCCCTTTTGTACCGACACAAGTACTCTTTCTTTTTCTCTTCTTTTTGGATCAAACAACCACTTTTTCAAGAAGGAAAAGTACAAGCTATTGGAGATCCCTGCAACTAGACTATACAAAAAAGATATAGCAATAATAGTATTAGTACAAACAACATATTGATAGGCATCATCAATCAACCCGTGACCCAAAAATTACACCTAAATTCACCCCTGTAAGCATGCTCTGATTTTCCTATTATAGTTGATAGTATAGTTCACAAGGGCTCATCTTCTACTTTTTCCTTCAAGTTATAAAGATCATGAAGAGCACCAAGAACATAGATGAACATCTAAATTCATTTCAGCTCCAATTTCCACAATTTGAGATTCAAGTTTCTTTTACAATGGAGAACAAAACCCTATAGCTTTGAAGCTCCATTTTGGAACAAATAATTTCAGATTTCTAAGCTCACTTATTCAAGCTATGAAGAATACCATGAACTTCAAAACTTGGAACTATTCAATTTGAACTCGAAGTTCTTCCTAAATTGATATTTGTACACCTAATGATGAGGAGGACAAAGCCCAAGACAATTAAATCTTTAATTTTATCTAGATCAGCAAATCCACTTGCTTGGTCTTCAAGTTCTTCAACCCAACAATGGTGAAAACCTTAATTCAACTCCAAACAAGATGAAATCTTAGATGTAGACTCAATGAACACTAGAGAATTCTAATCTAGTGCTAGAAACTCAAACAAAAGACAAATCAAACAAAATTTTTGGGATTTTCAGATTTTTGACTTTATTTTTTTTTCAGAATTGTCAAATTTATGAACCACAAGGATTGAGATCCGTGAATACAAATCTCTAGCCTAAACTCTGAGACCAAATGATACGATCCTATTTGGAGGAATTTGAATTCGAGCGCGAAAATTGAAATAAGAAAAGATATGTGGATTATTAATAAATCAATTGAGTTTACGGGCAACAAGAGATTTGATACCCTCACCTCCCAATTGAACATAATCAATCAACAATAATCCTATTTAATCAATCAAATGACAACCAAATGAATCCATAAATGGATGAACTAGATTAATCAAGTAAAAGAAGTTAACTAGCAATCAAGAGAATCCACCCCTAATCACTTACCTAAACTAATATGAATCCACCCAATAGTACTATTAGAAATCCATATAATAGATTTAGCTACCTAATATGTTATCCCCCTAAAACTACAACTACAAAGCTTTCAACTATCAACTGCAATATTCAAGACAATTTACATTCAACATAATCTAAGGAATGGAAATGACTAGGCCATGTATTTATAGTATTTACCTTTACATGCATAGCCTAAAATTGGCTATCTAAAATATGCTCCCAAATGGGCCAATCTTGATCGCCCAAATGCAGTTGGCATCACCCAAGTGGCTCTTGTTCGTCGAACTTGGCTTGATGCTCGCCCAATGAGTTCAGAGATACGACGAGTAGCCCCTCAACTCGCTGAAATTGGCAGTGACCCAGTGTGATAGCTAGCCAATGTGGTGCGGCCCATTGCCTTGGCTTGATGCTCGCCCAATGAGTTCGGCGATGTGTCGAGTAGCTCGGCTCGCCGAAATTGGCAGTGGGCAGATGTGATTTGGGCTCCTCCAGGCTCCAAGCTATCATCCATATGTGGAAGCCCTTCGCCTTGTGCTCCATAAGGTCCATCCAAGTTCCTCTTTGTATCCTTTTTGTGAGCTCAAAAGGATCCTCATAGTTGGTGCTAGCCATGCTCGTATCACATATTAAGTTTTTTTGCTTTACCTTGAATGCAACCAATTTTGGTAGCTCTACCTTTGTTGGATGAAGAAATTTCTTTCCCCCCCTTATTTAACGTAAGGAAACTCTCGCTCTTGTTGATAACAACTCTTAATTTGTGATGAGGAATATAGGTCAAAAAGAGTTATCCGCAAAATGAAGTACTTTTGTCTATCAGGAATTTTGCCAGTTATGTATTTTTCATCTAGAGGGTAATTAATATTCTTTGCTACAGTGGGCCACATCTGCTTCTCTTAGCTTTTGCAAATGACATATTCCATTTTTGCTCTAGAATCTACTTTTACTGTTGAAAGAATCTCCGAACTTCTAGATTCATATAATATGCATTTTATATGGTCTCGTCAGGTGATGAAGGGATCATATGTGCATAAACTTCGGGTTTTATCCCTGCCTCTCTTGCACCATCAATGAGCTGATGTTTCATCTTCCGTTAACCCATTTTTCCTTTAATCTTGTAAACATGCCACATTTAATTGTTCTTAAGATGAATGTGCAGGGCTGTTCGCATCGCACCGTTTTCTAACAGATTGGCCCAGTCAGTTCCTCCAAATATCCAAGGGTTGCGATGTTTGTGCAATTTTGAAGCACTTAGGTTTTCTGAACCCATACGCATGCTTGCAGCAAAGATGGTTGATCGAATGATAAAAAAGAGCTCTAAAATGAGTGGAAGATATATTTCGGTGCACATTCGCTTTGAAGAGGTGTTATCCTTTTCTTCTTAGACCATGCTTCAATTGTTTGTTCTCTTTGAGGGCTATGCTGATCATCCAAGATTCTTTTCCTTTAGAAAGATAAGACTGCAACTTAAAATTGTTTTTTCCTCTTATAATAGGACATGGTTGCATTTTCATGCTGTACATATGATGGTGGGGAAGAAGAAAAACATGAGATGGATATTGCCCGTGAAAGAAGTTGGAGAGGAAAATTCAGGCGAAGAGGAAGAATTATACGGCCAGGTGTAAACCGAATCGATGGCAAGTGCCCGCTAACTCCACTTGAGGTATGAAGGATTTGATTAATGACCCAGATTTCTTGCTTCTGCTCTCTCTACTTTTTTCCTTTCTGATGCCCTCCCATTTCAGCTTGTTACAAATTTTTAAATTTTAATAAGTAATGTGATATACTTCTGAATTATCAAAAATAACAGAAGTTGGAATGCCCTCAGACATGCGTCACAAGGTAAGTCCGTGAACACCTTTTCCCGTCACTCTCTGTCGCTTCAAATCTCATCACAAGTGGGAACTATGCTCTGATGTGACCCATCCACTTCCTGTCTTCTCAAAACCCTACCGATCTTCCATCAATTACTTCATCAAAAAAACCCTACAGATCTTCATCTTCCCCAACCCTCTTCTTGTGTTTCTCTGTTCTGGACCCTTTTATTCTTCTTCTTCTCTATCCTTGCTACCTCTATCATCAGTGACACAAACCCCTTTGACCATTTCTCTTCCAGAGTACAAACCAGCCAGTCACGAAATCCTAGTTCGAGTTTTTCACAGTACTTTCACCGCGAGATTTTGGTTGGTTTCTGGCGGTTTTATAGGACATGGACACTATCTTCAAGTCTCTTGATATCACGAGATGGAATTCTGAAAGATCTTCTCTGCATGAATGGGTGGAGAGTAGTCAAAATATGATGAGATGAGTATCTTTGAGCAAAAAGATCATGGAATGGATTTGCTACACTTTTAAGGAGGCTTCAAAGGATCATAAAAATTTGGTCTGGAGATGGAAGACAAAAGATACTGGTACGAATTACTTCAGTACAAGGAAGTACAATGCTCATGGTAGATATATGACCATCTTGGCATTAAAAGTGAAGTGAGATCGACTTTAATCATCCCTGAAGAGGCATTGAATGCAAGTTGGTTGGACATTGCTTTTAAGATAGAGGTTTACTCTTCCTCCCATAAGGACAAAACAGAACCCTCAAGATTAACTGAAGCAAGCTACCCTTACGCAAAAGCTGTCCAAGATTGTAACTGGCAAACAAAAGAACTTTGAGAGGCTGAGGTGGGCATAAAAAGGGGAAGTATTAGTGTTGAGGCAGGAGCTAGTCCCAAGGAGGTTGGGCTTTTGAAGAGATGTATGGTGGGACATTTCAATAAGGAGAGCCAGGAAACACCTGTGCTGGCAAACATTAGAAGATGGACGTCTACAAACTGGAAAGCAGTTTTTGGAGTGAATATTTTTGAAATGCTGGGAGAGTCTTTTCTATTTGAGTTCTCAAATAACATATGGTGGAGAAGATTCTGCCAGAAAAACTTGGTCTGTGAAAAACTCCAGACTTAATCTGGAATGGAGGAAAACCCATTCCTGGTTGTTCTACAAATTCATCCAAGCTCACAGCCACCTGGATCAGGACCATTGGTATCCCTCTTCACCTTTGGTCTCAAAACGTTTTTCATGAAATCGGAGAGCTTTGTGGAGGTTGGATAGCCATGGAGGAAGAGACGGAGCTCAAGAACAATCTAAAATTGGCTAGTTTTTTAGTCGTTAGTGATGGTCGGAATGTTCCCAATGAGGTTGTCATCGAAAGAGAAGGAATTCTGTATTTCATACAGGTATGGGTAGAGAGAAACCTAGGTTTGAGATGGCATAAACGGCAACCAGAGAAGCCACTCGAGTTCCTAATGAGACCATGTTTCCATCATCTCCTAATCGCCACTGGACAAAATCGAGCTCTGATGACTAAGAAGTACCAGAAATCCCTAATAATTATGATTTGGAAGGAGAAAGTATGTATACTTATAATACAATTGAGGCTTATAAGGTGGAGAAGTCACGTGACATGTGAGCTAGGAGTTGAAGTCCTTTTTATCAAGATCGCTGTGTTTGGGGATCCAGTCAGAAGCCAAAAAATAAGAGTAATTGGGCCTGATTTAGCAGGCCTCTTTATTTTTTAATGATATACAACGGGAGCCCAAAGAAGGTTTTAAAGTTGATTCCTTACTCGAAGAACCAGACATTTGCTCTTCTTGTAAACAGAACTTGATGCATGCAAGGGCACAAGTCTCTTTGGAGACAGTTGTGCTTTGATGTAGTTGGGGGAATGAAGACGTCATAACAATGGGCTAAAGGCTGGTACTGGAAGAAGGGTCAGCATCTCAAATACAAGGGGAGAGAATATTTATGCTATAGAAGGGGGTGAGTCCCAACAAGGACACTACTCACTTCAGATAATGGTAATTGGGAGGTGGAGGTGGTAGAACTTCTGCAAGTTAGGACCATTGTTGAATACTGGATAGAGAAATGGATGCTACAATTTGGTTAAATCAAGACATGCTCAAACTTACCAGATTGTTTGGAGCATATTTTCAGGGGCATAAGGAGGCTTTGGAGCTTCTGTTACATTCTCTTATAAGTGGGAGTTGGGGTAGCAAGTAGGCACCTCTTCGTCGACGTGCTTGCTTGAGCTGCCCCCTTCCTCTTATATATTATGTGGGTCCGCAAAAATATTTCGTGAATTTTTTTATTTAATCTTTTTAAAGCAGCAGCTTACTTGAATTATGATTTTACAATATTGCCCCTAATAAATAATTTTCCAGTAGCTTCAACTACAATTTCATAATAATTTTCTTAATAACTTCAACTGTAATTTCACTATATCGCTCTGATTAGTTGTTTCCCCTCATAAATAATTTTTCTTGCTACTTCAACTCTTCTATTGTTTTAAATTAATAGGACCCATAAAAATATTTCAGGATTTTTTATTTAATCTTTTTAAAGCATCTACTTAGTGATTTTACAATATTACCTCTAACAACTAATTTTCACAATTGAAGGGCCTATAAAAATATTTCGGAGATTTTTTAATTTAATCTATTTAAAGCAGCTCCTTAGTGATTTTATGATATTGTCAATGAAATTAGGGTAAAAGTTATAATTTATTTTAGAGTAAAGATTTAAAAACATTTAATCATTAAACAACTATTAATTAATACTAATAATATTTATGAACATCTAATAAACTGATTAAATAACAGTTAATTATATAATTAAAAATAACTTTATGAATAACTATTTGGCCCTTGGTCGCCCTTTCTATTCACTTTCCTTTCCTTTTTGTCATATGTAGTTTATTCTGCTTATGGGTTTTTGAGATGAGGGTTCCCAGGAAACAACCTCTCTACTTCTATGAGGTAGTGGTAAGGTCTGCGTACATTCTACCCTCCCCAGACTCATTTGTGGGATTCCACTATATATGTATGTTGTTGTTATTGTTGTTGTAATAACTATTGGGCCAGTGTATTGCATGGGATTCAGCAACTAGTATAGATAGTTGTAGACTAGCCAGTAGAGTGGAAGCTGATTTTAACTTCAAAAAAAGACGAGATTTAAAGGGGCATGGGAATTGAAATGTCTAGTTATCTTTGATGTAAAAACGAAAACCAGTGGCAAGACAACCAGAGCAGGAGTATACTTTCAGTAGATTCATGAAGTTCAACCATATTTCATGGAATGCCAGGGGTCTGAATGGAAGGGATAAAAGAAGAGTAGTTAGGAGTTTAATTTGGGATTGGAAAGCAGATATTATCTGTTTCCAAGAGACAAAACTAGAGGGGGACATAAAGGAGTTGATCAATCAAATTTGGGAAGAGAGATGGTTAAGATATGCATGTCTGGAAGCTAGTGGAACAAGAGGGGGGTATCGTAATGCTATGGGACAACAGATTCTTGAAAGAGGAAACCCTTTAGATTGGTGCCTACACTCAGCTGGCGAATTTGAGGCACAATTGCAGGATTTCTAGTCATATCATATCACAGGAGTCTACCCTCCCAGCTATGGCATGCGAAGAAGATTTGTTTTGGAAGAAACCAGTGCAGTTAGCAGCCATTTGGAAGGACCATGAGTCGTTTACAGTGACTTCAATGTCACTAGATATGCATCAGAGAAAAGAATTGTTCCAGAAGAACTAGATAAATGATAGAATTTACTGATTTCATTGAAGATGGCAACCTAATTGATCTCCAATTGAAAGATCGACCAATTTGGCTTGATTTTTATGTTTTCTACAACATGAAAATCAGCTTCTTAGACCCTTCTTTGGCCTCCATTTGGGCATGCAAAATCAACTCCGTCGAGGCTCAATCTCCTCCTCTTGGATTTGGGCTTGGACCATGAAATATGTGTAGCATCTAGTTCATTGTTTTTCCATAATTCATGGGCTCTTCTTCCACGACAAATATCTTCTTGATTTTCCATTAAAATCCATCAATTTTAATGGAGGTACACCACTGTGGATGCTATTATTAGTGTTTACATAAATTTTGTAAAATGTTGATAGAAAACTCCAAGGGATGGTAAATAAGTTAGTGGATTCTCAATGTCACGATCCAAGCCTAGGTTCTAGTCGTAACACTGTGAATGAGATCCCCCAAGGAACCTCAAACTAAACCCCTTAGCATACAATCAAGCATCCAAGTTAAATCAAGAAGAATACATAAGCGGAAGCATAAGCTCATCATAACTCATAACGTAAGGAAGATCATAACATAAGAGTATACAAGTTTGAAAACTAAATCAAGTACATAAATTCAACAAATGTCTCTCTCATGACATAAGATGGGGGGCCCAGACAGATCCTGGCTCACCCTAAACATAAAGAAAGGTTTTCTCTAATACATAAATATAGCATGAAAGATAAGATAATATGCCTTGTCCTGGAAGCATCAGGACTCACCTAATCCGGATCGTATAGAAGCTTGGATCTAGCCGCGTGGGTTGATGATAGGATTACTTGCACTTGCTTTGTGATATAATGCAGGCATAGAGTATGCATTAGTACGTTTGAATGTACTAAGTATGCGGGCATGCAATGCAATGTAGACATGTTAAAACCTGCATTTAAATGTTAGATGAACAAGGGCATATATATAGAAGTGAAGTATTAAAGAGAGAGCCATATCAAGATGCCATGAAATCTCATGATGCATGAATGTCGTAGTATATAAACATAGGTGATGATGACCGGAACCGACATAAGGTGAAACATAACCCCATAGTGCGTGGACGTACATAACCCCA
Source organism: Solanum sejunctum (assembly GCA_025642045.1). Lineage (NCBI taxonomy): Eukaryota > Viridiplantae > Streptophyta > Magnoliopsida > Solanales > Solanaceae > Solanum > Solanum sejunctum. The sequence goes on from JAOTQJ010000083.1 coordinate 10,217,352, forward strand.
CATAGTGGGTGGCGATGCATAATCCCACATGATGGGTGGAAGAGCATAACCCACATAGTGGGTGGTAGTACTGACTATATTGCTCGGACTCTTCAAAAATGTCGACGGGTGCGTGTCGGATCCTCCAAAAATAGTGTATTTTTGAAGGATCCGACACGGGTGCGACAACATTTTTGGAGAGTCCGAGCAACTTAAGTGGTACATAATCCTCAACATAACCCCACATAGTGAGTGGTAGAATAAAATCATGTTCATAACCCCACATAGTGGGTTGTAAAACATAGTCATTTTCAGAACCCCATATATTGGGCAGTAGTACATAATCCTCAAATCTCATGCGATGCTAAGTCATCATCCACGGAATACATAGTGTATGTATATATATGCGTAAGGTTATACTTGTTATAAGATCATCATAAGTCATTTCATCGTTATCATCGTGCATACTTGGCTAAAATGCCAAATCGTAACTCAAAACATGCATACATAGTGGATAATTCGTTCAAAACTTGTACATGATGGTGTATGCACACCCTTAATGCTTAAAGCCAAATCATAGGCATCTTAGTGATCATAATCATATCATAATTGTATTCGTGTTGAAATCATGTTCATAACCATAATTGAAACCATTTTCATTACGAAGACCTCATGCAGAAGCCTTGTGCATGAATGATCATGTATGGAAGTGAGAGTAAAGCATGGGTACATGAAATTCATACTTAAAACATGATGATAAGATAGAAGCATGCATAATCCATGGAGAAATAAATATTTGAATCATAATTAAAGTTACCCATGCATGAATTCATAGTTCATAAGGACATGCAAGTTCAAATCTCATGAAAACCATGTAAATCAATAGAATAAGACTTGATTCATGCTTAAAACATTATTTGAATGCAACCCATATCATGATTCCATCAATTTGAAGTTAAAACATGAAATCCATACTTGAATCATACTTTAAAGTCATGAAAGAGATTCTGGGCTCCAAGGTTGGAATGAAACCAAGGATGAATCCCACATACCTAATGCTTGAATGAAGAAATAAGATGAAATCTATTTGAACCTAAAACCTCAATTGAATCCTTGAATGTGAGGCTTGAGAGTGTTTTTAGGGGGTTAGAATTTAGAGACTGAGTGTTACGCTTGCATGAAAGGTCATGAAAATGAGTAGGGGCTGATTTAGGAGTGTAAAGGAGTGAATAAACGTCCAAAACACACTTGGGGTTGGGGGAAATTACCAAAGGCCCTTAATGAAACGAGGTTGAAAATCCACCTTGGCACCTTCACGTTAGGGTTCACGGTCCGTAAACCCCTTCACGAGCTGTGAAGGTCCCTTCGTGGTGAGCACCCAGTGACAAAACGAGGCTATCCAAGGTGAGGTGGCCCTCCATGGGCCACACCACAGTCTGTGGTGCACACCACGGACTGGTGTGTGCTCCGTGGTGGGAACACTTAACTTGGCAGCCACCAAGAAGCCAAGGCATAATTGGAAAATGGCCAAGGGTCCTTTCACGGCCAGTGGACCCTTCCACGGCTCGTGAAGGGTCCCTTGAAAGGGTACCCTGGCCAAAAACACTTGGAACCTTATTTTAAAGCATTATTAAGGCCTTACAAAGTCCGGGTCCTTACACTCAACAAATGGCCTTCATCAAAGAGACGTCATGGATGCAGTTCTGGTGGCGAATGAAGCTGTTGATTCTAGTATTAAAAACTGGGGAAACCTAGACTACTTTGTAAGGCAGATATTCAAAAGGCTTATGATCTGTCCATTGAAACTTTCTACTTAAAATGATGGAAAGGATGGGTTTTGGATAAACGTGGATAAATCGGGTCAGTCAATGCATATCAACAGTGAAGTTTCCTGTCCTTATAAATGGTGCTCCAACAGGTTTTTTAGTGCACATAGAGGATTGAGACAAGGTGACCCCTTGCCCTCGTTTCTGTTTATTTTTGTTATGGAAGGACTTAATAAAATGATTAAGACAACAAGCAGTTATGGCTAGATCAAACTGTTTGAGATGGGCAGTAATGGTGATAAACATTTGAGAACTTAGTCATTTGCAAGATGCTGATGACACTCATTTTTTGTTATGCTGATGAATAAAAATTAAAGATTTTTGAGGGTAACTCTAGTTCTGTTTGAAGGAGTTTCTAGGCTGCATTTTTACCGGAGGTTGATCTCCTTGTACCCTATTAATGAAGTTCCTGAGATGGAGCATCTAGCTGCAATTTTAGGTGGAGATGTCGGCTCCTTACCAACAGTCCATCTTTGAATGCCTTAGGGAGCTAAGTCTAAAGCCAAGAAGATTTGGAACAGTGTGATAGAATAATGTGGAAAGAAGTTAATGGTGGATGTTATAATATTTGTCCTTTGGGGGAAGGCTCATCCTTATTAACTCAGTATTAGATGCCCTTCCAACTTATATGATGTCCCAAGTCCCTACCCCTGCAGGGGTCATCAAAAGGTTGGATGGTATCAGGAGGTCTTCTTACAGCAAGGCAATAAGGATAACAGAAGCTTCACTTGGTCAAATGGAATGAAGTAATTATAGGTAAAAGGCAAGGTGACCTAAGTATCAGAAACTTGAAATTACAAAACAAGGCTCTGAAGATGAGATGGTTATAAAGGTTCCCCCAAGAAAGGCAGCTTTTGTGGGGCAGGGTCATCAAGATAAAATACTGTAGGAAGACAAGTGGGTGACTAAGATGGTTTACACTCCATATGGGGTCAGCCTATGGAGATCCATCGGAACTCACTGACCAGTCTTGAAGGACAACTCAGTCGCCAAAGTGAATGATGAAAATAAAACTCTTTTTTCAAAAGGCAATTGGCTAGAGAATAGAAGTCTTCAGGAGAGATTATATATTCAACATAGTGGTACATCAAGATAAGGCCATGGCAGAAATAAGGACAGATCATGGATGAGATATCACTATCAGAAGAATGCTAAATGACTGGGAGATACAGAGGATGACAGAATTTGACAACATTTTGGAATCCTTTCGTGGTCTTCAAGGGAGGACTGATCTGCTCAGATGGAAAGGACACAACTCTAGGCTATTTAAAGTGAGGGATGCTTTTAAAATGATGAGCCAGGCAAACTTTCAGATTGTAGACTGGCCTTGTAAACACATCTGTAAGACTGAAACCATAGACAAGGTAGTCTGCTTTGTGTGGTTATTAGCAAAAGAGGTTGGCCTTGCTAAGGATAATCTGGCTAGAAGAAATATAAGTCTCTGTCCAAGATGTTTTCTTTGTGGAGAGAAAGCAGAGTCAGTTAGTCATCTATTTCTGCACTGCAAAATTGCCGTTCAACTTTGGAGACTTTTCATTAATCTTGGAGGCATTTCCTAGATAATGTTCGGAAGATGACTGAACTCTTACACATAGTTGGGAGGAAGCAGGAGTCTAGGCATAAGACAGTAAGACAGGAATAGATGGAGAATTGTCCCAGCAAGCATTTGGTGGACAATCTGGAAAGAAAGGAATACCGGGTGTTTTGATGATTTGAGTAACTCAGTGCTAGATCAAATGGAATTGCCTTCTGCTTTTTGTTTTCTGGTGCAAACAGATTTATTCAGAGGATTCTTTTGATATAGTTGATGTTCTAGGTACTATTTAGGATGGAGGAATCTATTCCCTTAGAATGTCAATTGTAAATATGATTTCAATTACCAGATTAAAAAAAAAAAGTGATGTTCTATTGGCGATTAGCAAAATGAGAATGCTTGGAGAGATGTACAACAGGAGTGTAAATCACATACATATGTAATGTACCAAGAAAACATAAAGGTGTGTTCGGTACGAAGGAATATTTTCCATGGAAAATGATTTCCTTGAAAATGTTTTCTTGGAGAACAAGCTAGGTTCTTACTTATTTTTTAGCGTTTGGTAAGTAAGCAAGAAATATTATTCCAAGAGTATATATATGTTAAGCAAGAAAATGTTATTCCAAGAGCATTTATCTAGCAAAACACTATATAAGCGATATTAGCTCAATTATACTCCCAACACATCAAATACATTCAATACCTCAATAATATCAGTCTACATCAATTATAAATAAATTGTCGGTTTCATACGATTGAATATAACACACTTTAGGGATCACAATTGAATCAGGTCATCCAGATAGTTTATTCTCAATTACTCCCATCCTTTAAGTCCAATTTGTACCTGTAAAAGGTTTTTACAACTCATTTGGGTCATTAATTAGATTTTCTAACTCTTCAGACCCCACTTGTGGGATTCCACTAGGTATGTTGTTGTTGTTGTTTGTAATTAAATTTTCTAACTGAATTTAGCCTAGCACCATTCATCATTCTCTACAATACTCACTATTGGGATTACTTTAGTGTAAATATAGCATTTTCTACTCATATAGTCATGCCCTACAACCATTATTGAACATTGAGATTGGAAATGGAATAGTGGAAATTTCCTCTCTTGAAGAGCCCTAAAAAATTTTCAAAGTGAAGGTTTCAATGAAAAGAGTTGGTGGTGTTTACAATTTTTTTGGGGTGGATGTAGAATATGAGAGCTATTGAATATTCTAAAGCTTGTCAAGTACTTGTTCCCTCACCCCTCTCAGCGTATTTGCTGGATATGGAGAACCAGAGAGATCTTGTGCTGCTCTCAAAAGATAACCAAGCAAATACTTGTTTTTTTTTTTAAAAAAAGAAAATGCCTCACAAGTCTCTTTTTTGAAGTGGTCATTTGAAACCCGTTACTTAATATCGTTTTTGCCACTTCGTGAACTTTGGTCCAGAATTTTATAGCCCTCTTTTGTCTGTCTATATTTTTGTGGCTGGTGCAATGTACATCAAAATTCAGCTTCGTTTCACTTTTAAAACCATTATCCAAGACTCGTTTTTGACCAACTGCAACCGATGCTCCAAAATGAGGACTTGTCTCAATTCCTCACATGTAAGACCACACTAATCCCGTTATCGAATTTGCCTTTTGACATAGTCATCATCTATACTCTCCATGGACTCAGTCAATTACTTATTGTTGTTACATCACTATATTATGTCCTTCCATCTATACTCCTGCTTGTACAATTGCCAGTATAAAGTTTTATGGCACTGGAAACTATGTTTTATAGGCAGCTTAGGTGCAATTATTGTTCATAGAGTTTATTTAAAGTTAGTCAATTGGAGTGTCGATCATGTGCACTTAGTGAAGCCATTTAGGCCTTGGTTGGATCAGTACTTCTTGCTGATTTTATCAAGAAATGGGCATTTGGGCCTACATTTAAATTGAAAAAAAAAATGACTGCCTAGTGAACAATATAGGGTTCATTTTATTCCAAGCAGAGTCAATAGTGTGGTTCTTTTGTTTTAGTTCATTCAGACACCTGTGGTCCGGCTCCCGTTATTTCAAGTCAAGTTTATCTCAACTTTGTAACATCCATTGGTGATTATTCTAGAATGATAATGGCTTGATTATTTAAAAATTTTTCTGATTTATATTCTACTTTTGTATTATTTTCCACAAAGATTCAGTCATAGTTTGATATCCATATTCCCACTCTTTGAAGTGACAATTTTCAAGAACATTTTTCTGCACCTTTTCGCATAATTTCACATTGCATCTGAACCAGACTCATTCTTTTTTTGGTTTGCCTATCGTCTGTACTCCAGATGTCAAATGATATGCATACATTGAGGAGGATTGTTACTGTCCTACATTGCTGGAGAAATGAGTTTTCATCTCATAATTTTTAGGGTTGTGTTAGATCCGAAGTCGATTTCTTAACACTCTCCCAAGATGCTAAATTGCCTCGAGACTATTACACATTATCCAGAGGTAGAATGTCTGTTAGAAGAGAACGCTGCTCAATCACATCTGTATACCCTAGAATTTTATCATGTCCTCTATCCTCATAAAGTAACCCATTAATATACTGAATGATACAGACAATTGCATCCCAAGGAGTTTCATATGAAGAAGCTAGAAGCTGATTGACAGTACTCACTGAAAGATGATAGTAGGGCATGTTACAATGAGATAATTAAGTTTTCCAATCAATCTCCTATATCTTACCAGGTCGATTAAGAATTCCTTGACAGAAATTTGACATTCGGATCCACAAGAGCATTGATTGGTTTACTGTTTGTCATTTCAGTCTCCTCAAGTATGTGGGAGAACATTGTTTTACCATGAATGACAATGCCTGATTTATTACCTTTTTTTGTTGCTTCAATACCTAGCAATACTGTAATTTACCCAGGTCTTTTGTATGAAAATGATGAAAGTGATGTCGTCTCAAGCTAGTTAAATGCCCCTTTGATGTATTAATAGTGCTAGCAATTTAACCCAAAATTTCTGACCCACCCAACTTTCTCATGATAAAATCATATTTATCCCACCCATTTACAATGTGGGAAATATGGGTTCAGCCTGTAAGAAAGCAGGTTGAAAATAGGCTTTGGAATTAGTTGGAAATAGGTCACTTATTCTATTATCTGTCATTCTTAGTGTTTGTTTAAAAGAAAATCTAAGACTGGAATCCTTCTTTCCAAAGAGAACTGTGACCACCAACAACCATGCAAGTTTGACTAGGCAGTTGTAAAGTTGTGGTTTAGTGCCAAAGATAGCATTGATTAGGACAATATAGCGAATACTGTCAGATACACTCCACTCTAGTTCCATTATATTTTTCGCCTCCAATATCACATAACAAGAATTGAATGTGTTTTGTGCTGTAAGAAAAATTACAAAAGATGAAGTTGAAGCTTTCTAAGAGGCCAGGAGAAAGGGTCGCTTCTGAACTGAAGGTGCGAAGTTCATTACAAGATTCAATCAGCAACTTCTGAACATAAAGTTTACATACACTTAAGGCAGAAGCATCCACATATCAAATCGTTTCTGCTTTTTACTCCTATTGGAAAAATAATAATGAGCTATAATATCAAAAAGATACTATCACTTTAGGCATACTTTTAAAATAGAATACAGTGAACTTAATGATATGGGTGCCCTTTTAGGAATTATTCAATCAAAACATAGTTTCTTGTATAACTTTGAGTAAACTTTGTAAGTGGAAACACATTTTTCTCAATGTGCTCTTATAAAATATCTAAGTTATTTCTCCAATAAATTGTCCAAAAGCTGGCCTTGTCTGGTTTCCTTCCTCTCTTAACATAATATTCAACTGAATTGGTGGTTTTCTTATTTTACTATTCTCCCTCCCTGCATTCTTTGGGAAGATTCAATTTGACTTTTGATGAAAGAAGAATTGCTCAAATGATCTTGTAAAAGATTAGTGTGGCTTGGGGACCAAAATTCATATACTTTATGTTCTTCTTCTCCACAGCTCTTGTTTATATAGGCAAGACTTCTTAACTGCTTTGGTTGTCTCCTTGCCTGCAACTTGCACTACGATGAATGGCATACTGTAGCAATAAATATTTTCCAAGAAACACTTCTGGGACAAGTTATCAAAGTATTAGAATATTAGGGTTGTGAAATAGGTGATTGGTTATTGTTACTGATCAAGAACTTCTCACTTTGTTTATGCTTTACTGGGCTCTGCAAAGTTGGTCTTTCTTTTGATAGGGTGAAGGATGTATTTCTTTTTTTTTTGTTTGTTTATCAAGCTGAGCAATTCAATGATTTTATTCTTTAGGTAGGTATGATGCTCCGAGGTATGGGATTTGACAATAACACCTCACTTTATGTTGCTGCGGGAAAAATTTATAAAGCTGAGAAATATATGACCCCACTCAAACAGATGTTCCCACGGCTGGAATCAAAGGATACATTAGCTTCCACAGAAGAACTTGCTCCATTTGAGGTACAACTCTGTGGCCCCTTTTGCCTTGTGAAACAGGCTTATTCTATCAAAAAAGTAATCTGCATAAATTTTTGGTTCAGGGACACTCATCTAGGTTGGCAGCACTTGATTATACAGTCTGTCTTCATAGTGAAGCTTTTGTCACAACTCAAGGTGGCAACTTTCCGCACTTCTTAGTGGGTCACAGAAGATATCTGTATGAAGGACATGCAAAGACAATCAGACCTGATAAAAGGAAATTGGCGCTTCTGTTTGACAGCCCAGATATCAGGTTAAAGTTAATGCAACATACTTCTAATTTTCCAATGGTTATTTGCACTAGTTGACTGTCCTTGCAGATTCTTGTGTTATTATGCTACAGATATGCACAAACATACTCACATGGTCTTACTTACCTCTTTTCATTGCATAGGCACTTAAAAGCTGGAATTTCTCTGCTTTCCTCCCTTCATTTCTGTCTTTGTTCTTGATAATTGTGGTGTCCAAGCTCTCTTTTCACATAGATTTGCATGGAATACATGTAAAACTGAAATAGGGAGACAATAAAATTCAAAAGGAATAATTATACAGCTGACAGCGTCATATTTTTTTTGTTTTTTCTTTTTTCATTTTATGTTGAACTTGTATAATACTTGGGCATCTGTTCCCGAACTAATAAATGACAGGAATATCTTTCACACATTGATAATGAGTGAAACCAGAGAGGGAATTCTAGAAGTCTTCAGTGTTCTCAGTCTGGCTGTCAGATGTCCACAATATTTATCTTACACTTGAAAGTATAGTTTTAATGAAATGTTATTTGAAAGCCAATAGGAGAAAAATGTAAATGAGAACCTAGGTAATCATTGGAGACTAATTTTTAGTTTAAATTGCTGTTTAACTTGGTCATTATTTTTCGAAAGTGAAAACAATATGATATTTGTTATCGGAACGTCAGTTTTCTCTATTATTTCTGCTGCTGAAAGGTATCTCCGAAAATCTGTCTTAAGTGACGAGGATGATGCATTGCCTCATAGTATAAAACATTTGCTTTAGTGACAACTTTTTCCACTTGGAATGCATGTTGTGAACTTAATTTACAATACGATCTATTTGCATTCAATTTCTACAGATGGAATGACTTCAAAAGCCAATTGCAAGACATGCTTCGTCATAGTGATACAAAGGGGGTTGAGTTAAAGAAACCTAGTAGCTCCCTTTACACATTCCCAATGCCAGATTGCATGTGTAAGCATGCAGATGTTAAAAATGCAAGTGGTAACAGAGGAAGACTACTATGATACTTTAGGATACCCAATAGCTGTACAAAAGATTATGTACTGGCAAATGGAATACTCAATAGGTACACAAAAGGTTTTATACTTGTAACTTTCCTTTTGCCTTTCAGTGATTCAGTTTTTCGTCCTGTCCTTACTTCATATGATATTTTTAAAGTCCTTGGATCGGGTTGTTATTTAAACCAAATTCTCAATTTCCATTCTAAACCGATGCTGTAATAATTATATGGGATTTTTACGGCTAAGCCACACGGTTCTAAGTATTTCCCACTTGTTTGTATCATTAGTCTCTCACCACGCGCATTGCGTATGTATCCTTTGTCTAATAGTATAAAAACACCATATAACGAATATATCTAATTTGAGAGACCATATATCTTGCATACTTCTCTAATAACTCAGAGCACTCAAGAAAATATTTCATATGATGAAAGAATTAATAATGCACTCAATTGTATATCTATGAATAAAGAATTACTAAAAAGGAATAATTTATTTCTCAAAATTGAGAATCTTCTAATTGCTCAATATGTTTATGGTTATAGTAATATACAAACAATTCGTAGTTAGAGAAGATTGGTAGCCCGTTTCTTTGCCATTCAACTTTTCAACTTTTGTAATTGGACATTGTATGTACAAGAAATTAAATATTCCAAGTCCCTGACCAACATCATTTTTGAAGTAATTGTAGTATGTGTCATGAAATGACCCAAGTATCATTTAGAATTCTTATAGGGAAAAACATTAAATGATAAGATTCGGTAATATCGACCAAGAAATTGGAAAAGAAAATAGAGTTTGCCTAAAGAACAAATAGAAATATTGTTCTTGAACAACTTAATCAAAAATTTAGAGAACTCAAAGAGCTCTGGCGAATTTTAGAGAGAAAAGGAGGAAGAGAGTTTATTGATCTGTTAGAATTTTTAAAACCTGTTTTACAATTCCAGAATTAATCCCTACTTATACAAAGAGATAGGTCCTACAGTTAGTTGTAACTAACTTTCCTCCTAAGCAGACTCTTAACAGACTAGTTCTAGCATGTGCTTACCATGTGACTCTTTAATTACATTTTAACTAACTTTTGAAATTGGTTAAAAGAATTCATTCTAACAGGGTCGGAACAATACTCCCCCCATTAGACCATCCTTGTCCTCAAGGATGAAAGAGAGGAAACTGCTGGCAAAAAGTATGATGATCCTCCCAAGTACTATCTTCCTCGGAGCATTGAACCACTTGATAAGCCATTGAGAAACAACCCTGCCATTCTTCTGGACCATTCTTCTATCTAAAATGGCCTCAGGAACCAGAAGAACATGACCTGAGGAGGAATGCACAATAGGTAGAGTAGGTGAAGTGGGACGAGAACCAATCTTCTTCTTCAGCTGGGAAATATGAAAGGTGAGATGGATCTTGGAATCTGATGGCAAGGCCAAGGTGTAAGCTACTTTGCCCACAGCAGCCAAAAACTGGAAAGGACCAAAGAATTTAGCTGAGAGCTTTAGGAAAGTACGAGATTTAAGGGAAAATTGTCTGTTAAGGCTGGAGTTTCACATAAGCCCAATCACCAACATTGTAAGTTCTGTCAATCCTTCCTTGTCAGCTTGGGACTTCATGCGACACTGAGCTTTAGCCAAGCAATCTTTGAGGGTCGCCAAAGTGGCTTCTCTAGATGAAAAACTCCTGTCAACACTGTTGTGCCCCATTTTTTCTGGCGGAAAGACGGGAATCCGGACGACGTCGTGGCAAGGACTCTTTTGGGACTTAGCAATAATTGAAGAATCGCCACCTAATAATTTAAGGTGCATTAGAACACCATTCTAAACTACAATTAACTCTAAAGGTCTGATTTACTAGAGAATGGATAAGGATTCAAGTTACCTCGAAGGGAAGGTGTTAGGCACCCTTCGAGGTCCACAAATGTGGGTCCCGATCGTATCTCTTATTTTATGTGGGGGTTAATAAATAAACGTCTCTTATTCAAAAGATATCCTAAATAATTCTAAATGATCAAATAATAAATTATGCAAATAAATATAATTAAATAATTAAATAAACTAACTACCCCAAATAATTAAAAGCAAACAAGAGAGAGAAAATTAAGCTAAGCAATATTAATTCCACTCGAATCGATTTACTCGACTTTTAATTTTCGAAAGACAAAATTGTCATTTAGCTCGCACGACTTATTTAAACCTAAGGACGAAAATCAAGGTTTCACTCCTATTAAGCGCGAGTATTAGTCATCATTTCCGAGGGTCCTATATACCCCTACCCCTCCTAAGTTGATTTATTATTAATCTTAAAGGCGCACTAAAGAAATAAAAAATCTAACACATTCCTAAAGTGTCTAGCGTCCCTCCTAATGTCTGAGAGGCATAGGACTTTTATTTTTTTGAGGTTCTAGACTTAAAAGAAAATCAAGATTTTCTAATAGAGCTCGTGTCAAACAAAACATACATCACAAGCATTTAGCACACAGATCTCAAATAGGCCTCTAAACACAAAACACAAATAAAAGTGTAATATGTGTGGCATACTAAGCGTAAGTGTCACACAACATCAAAGCTTTATATGCTTAACATAATTAAGTAAAGATTCTAATTCATTTGAAAAAACATTGACATATTAAAAATATGTATATATGATTAATCACTAAAAAGATTCTGTTAAAGAGAATTATCACATGTTGAATTGAGGAGATCTTATTGACATGATTATTTTTTTTAATTAAAAAAAAGGTTAAATACTACAAGCATGACAAAATAAAAGTAACTCCTTATAAGTATACCTTTTAAAATCGGTAAACTTAATTAAAATGATTGACAAATACAACTTAATTATTTAACAAAATCTTATGGACATGATTATATTAATTTTTGATTTTAGAAGAAGTCATTAACTTCCTACAGAAAACCATTTGTAAAATTAACTTCAAATCATGTAAATTGAGTAAAAAGGAGATTAAGACACCATGGGTAGAAGAAATCAATGATTTAAACCGATATACCTTAGCTTGGAGATAAACTTGGTGAAGATTGGAGATGGAGACTTAAAGCTCGAAGAAGAACCTTAAAGGAAATCCTTAGTTCCGAATGAGGGTTTGAGACTTGAATTTAGGAGTGAAGAATATGGCTAAGTGTTTGAGGGGATATTAGGGAATTTCTTGGATGATATGAGGGTGAAATATGGCTAAGTATAGGTAAAAACACATTTGGGAATACTTAGGCCCAAGAGCCAAAAGTCTTGGATCGCAAAGAAAAATAACTAGGCAGAAACTACACAGGTCCGCGTCATGGACCTATCACAGAGACTGAATTATCATAAACATC